>CM053787.1:218443570-219043570 GCA_028749045.1 Cupressus sempervirens
TTGAGACTACCTTTCAAGTAAAGCTTCATAATCCTCTCGGAGGACCCTTTTTGTTTTGTAGGATGACCCTCAAATAGTTAGCCATCTTCTTAAAAGGTTACCCTTAAGGTCTACGAGATTTGTCTATGCAATCTTCTACATTTATATCATAATCAACCATTAATCCTTAATATTAATAATCCACTATAAATATATTTATTTCTATTTATTTCTATGATTAGCTTATAATTATTAGGAATCCTAATTAATACCTTTAATACATTGTAATATTTATTTTTATAGTTACTTATCTCATAAGAAATTATATTGATATTTTATAACTAATTAATTATTCTTATAGTATCAAATATTTAATTATCACTCTTTGAATTAAAAATCATTTTTTAAATATTATTAAGATAAAATAAATATATTTTGCAAACTTTCATATATGATTTCATATATATATCAAGAAAAAGGTATATTAAAAACTTATTTAACAAATAAAAAATAAAGAAAACCATTCTAATTAATTAAATACACTTACTTTTTTATTACATACCTTCCATATTTTACTCCTAAAATATTGGCTATTATTTCTCTTCCCTCATTATTTGGTGGACCTCCTTTTATTTATGCATTTCTTTATTAAATTTTTTTCACATGTTTCTGCAATTCTTTCCATTCCTATTTACATGGGGCTACTTGTATTTTTTTATTTTTTTTTCTTTCCATTGGGTTGGTCTATTCTTTCCTCTTCTCTAGGTATTTATTCCCTTGTCAAGAAGGGGGGTCTTGGAATTCGAGAAGATGATGATTTATTGTTGTCTGGTTCATTTGAAATTATATCTCTTGCATGGGATGAGTTATTCTTGAGGTTATTGATGGAATTTCCCATATTTTGTAAAGCATTCAAAAGGGTATGATTGGATTTTTTTAATTTTTCATTTTGACTCATGAGGGTTTGATTAGTATGTTCCATAAAAACCCTTAGTCCATTTTCCATTTCATTCATGGTGGTTTTCTTAGTTCTTTCATAAGTTTGCATGAACTATTCTTCCAGGATGGCAAGATTGATGCTCTAATACCACTGTAATGTCCCTTAGGTATCTGGTTGGTCTATTCTTTCCTCTTCTCTAGGTATTTATTCCCTTGTCAAGAAGGGGGGTCTTGGAATTCGAGAAGATGATGATTTATTGTTGTCTAGTTCATTTGAAATTATATCTCTTGCATGGGATGAGTTATTCTTGAGGTTATTGATGGAATTTCCCATATTTTGTAAAGCATTCAAAAGGGTATGATTGGATTTTTTAAATTTTTCATTTTGACTCATGAGGGTTTGATTAGTATGTTCCATAAAAGCCCTTAGTCCATTTTCCATTTCATTCATGGTGGTTTTCTTAGTTCTTTCATAAGTTTGCATGAACTATTCTTCCAGGATGGCAAGATTGATGCTCTAATACCACTGTAATGTCCCTTAGGTATCTGGTTGGATTTCCCACTTCTATCTTCTACACTTGCAAGGATGTTAGTACTCTAGTGGAATTATGAACCAAAATATAGCATTATTTATTAATTAAAGAATAATGTAAGTTCCTAATCCCTATTACTTCCCTTCTTAATGAGAGGCTATGATCTGATACTTAGCTCTTGAGGGAGGTTTCCTGTAGCTTCAGCTATTTTAGGCTAACTCTATACTAAGTATCGTCCTCTCACGATTCTACCTCTCTTTAAGACCTATGGATAATTGTTCTTGATTTATCCATCCTTCCTAGAAGATTTTGCAATCTAGGCCGTATGGATAACCTTAATGGTATACCCATTCATTCATATGCACATGCCTGTAAATTTCAGTATACTAACCTTTAGAGATAGATGATCTCTACATTAATCCTTGTGTCTTGGATTCAGAATCGTTCTGATCTTCCTATTTTTTCTATTTGTTAATATGATTCTTAGTTAAATATATCTTAGGATGAGCTTGTTAGACTGTAATATATCCCAACTCTAGAGGTGAATCTTTAATTTTTCAATGATGTGGCAAACCACTGGTTTCTACACATTATTCTTAATTGCCTTGATGTTGTGTGAGTGTTATAGCAGAAGAGTGGATGTGCTTCGGGTTTAACGATCATTCCAATAGTAATTTGTTCCTCCTTTGGATGCCTTAATACCTACACTGCATGCATGTGCTATGATAAGCTTTGTCCAAATGAAGATAGTTCTTTGTTTTACTTCTTTCTTTGCTCTAGTTGATCTGCTCCTATCTCATATCTTTTTATGGTGGCTTATTGTAAGACATTTGTCCTAGATTTCCTTTTGCCGAGTTTGGATGATGGTATCTGACTTGTGCTTCCACTATTGGGTGCTTAAATTTGCTTCCACTATCAAGCATCTCCTTCCTTCTATATCCATCGAGTCTGAGGGCTAAGTCTTGATCATGACTGTAGAAGATATATTGCTGGCAACGTTAGCCATGTCTATGCTGATTTCCATTTTCCCCTCTTTTGTTACTTCCTTTGGCCTTGGTCAATATCACCCGAGATGACTCCCCATATTGCTCCTTCTCTCTAATAACTTGACTTATCTTTCAGTGACTATGATGTATGCTTTGGTTGCGTGCTTTTTTTTTCCTTCCTCCTTCCCATAAGAGTCTTTATATGTGCTAAGTCTATAGTTTAGGGGGTCACAATTTTATAGATGTGTCTCCCAATGTTTATAAATAATTTTCACACTTTAGTTAGTTTATAAAATATACATGATAATGTTTATTTGTTTTAATGTTTGAGATAATTGACAAGGATATAATAATTAATTACTTAATTCAAAAGTTAATGACAAATTTAAAAGAATCTTTGATTTATAAATTCTAATCATTTGTATCTTATTTATTAGTTTATTCTAGTAGGGATTATTAAAGTGGTATTCGTGGGACTATGTAGTTATTATCGGCAGTTTGTGAAAGGATTCTCTAATATTACCGCCTCCCTTACAGATTTAACTCAAAAGGGTGCCTTTGCATGGAATGAAAAGGCACAAGCATTTGATGAATTGAAAGAAACTATGAGTTCTTGTCCAGTTCTAGCCATACCTCATTTTTAAAAACTATTTATGCTACAATGTGATGCATTAGGAAACAAAATTGGAGCAACCCTTATGCAAAAGAAACACCCCGTAGCATTTGAGAGTCATAAACTCTTAGAATCAGAAAAATACTACTCTATATATGATAAAGAAATGTTGGCTATCTTGCATTCCTTGTCCAAGTTTCAACAATACCTAGTCTTTAGGAAGTTCATTGTGAAGACAAATCATAACAGCTTACATTTCTTCCTAAGCCAAAAAGATCTTAATGATTGACAACAAAAATGGGTAAGCCGGATACAGGGATATGATTTTGACATAGAATATGTAAAAGGGATGAATAATGGAATTGTTGATGCTCTATCCAGATGCCCCTACCTCAATATGGTCACTCGTATTTCAAAAGTTTGGAAGGAAGATATCATTGTCGATTATGCAAAAGACCCTAAAGCCAATGAAATATTAGAAGGGAAAGTTTCAAATGAGGACTTCAAAATACAAAACAATATTATTCTTTACAAAGGAAGAGTATTTCTAACCCCTAGATCAAGGATGAAGGAAACCATCTTAAAAGAGTATCATAATAACCCATCATCTGGCCACCAAGGATATTTCAAAACATATAAACAAATAAGAGAAAAAAAATTAATGGAAAGGTTTGAAGAAAGATGTCTAGAAGCATGTACAAGAACGTATGACTTGTCAACAAAATAAGGCAGAGCAAACACATCAGGCAGGGCTCCTACAACCATTACCTATTACAAAACAAAAATAGGAAATCAATTTGATGGATTTCATAACTGGATTACCCAGAGGACAAGGGAAGTACATTATTTTTGTAATAGTGGATAGACTGACAAAATATGTTCATTTTTTTCCCATTACCACTAAATCATGAGCACATCAGATAGCAGAATTATTCTTCAAGGAAGTATTCAGACTCCATGGGCTCCCACAAAATATAATCAATGATAGAGATAGAAAATTCATCAGTCTATTTTGGTAAGAGCTATTCAAGTTAGCAGGAAGAAGTTTAACCCCCAGTACTAGTTATCACCCTCAAATAGATGGACAAATTGAAATAGTGAACAAATGGGTAGAAGGCTATTTGACGAACTATGTCACCAGGCAACAGAAAACATGGATCAAATGGCTACATTTAGGTGAATTTTGCTATTATACAACTCATCACATGTTCATCGAAATGACTCCTTTCCAGGCTTTGTACGAGTATGAGGCACTGACTTTTGCAAGCTTACTTCCATAAGATAGTCGAGTACTAATCACACAAGAGTTTATTTAGCAAAAGATAGACATCTTAAAAACTCTCAAGGAAAACTTGCAATAGGCCCAAAACCAACAAAAGATATATGTCGACCAAAAAATGCATCGAAAGAACTTTTGATATTGGAGATCTAGTATTCCTACGATTACAACAATATAATAAAACTTCATAAAAAGGAATGGAGCAGAAAAACTAAAACCCCAATTCTATGGACCATATAAAATATTAAGAAAAATTGGAGAAGTGGCATACAAACTACAACTCCCTAAAGAGAGAAAGATCCACAATATCTTTCATGTTTCCCAACTCAAAATGGTATTAGGGAAACAAATAAAGCCATGTGCAAAATTGCCTCCCTCAGATGATGAGGGTCAGCTTGTCTTAGATCCCAAAGTAATCTTGGGAACTTGGAAAAGGAAATTAAGGAACAAAACCATTACGAAATATTTAATCCAATGGAGGAATCTACCCAAGGAGGATGCTACTTGGGAAAAAGATGAGACTATCATATTGCTTGATGATGCAAAATCAAGTGGGGGAGACTGTAATAATCCCCACTAGAATAAACTAATAAATAAGACACAAATGATTATAATTT
Source organism: Cupressus sempervirens (assembly GCA_028749045.1). Lineage (NCBI taxonomy): Eukaryota > Viridiplantae > Streptophyta > Pinopsida > Cupressales > Cupressaceae > Cupressus > Cupressus sempervirens. The sequence goes on from CM053787.1 coordinate 218,448,517, forward strand.
ATACATCAAAGATTCTTTTAAGTTTGTCATTAACTTTTAAATTTAAAATTGTTGTATTTCCAAAAGTAATTAATTATTATATCCTTGTCAATTATTTCAAACATTACAAAAAAAAAAAAAAACAAATAAACATTATCATGCATATTTTATAAACTAACTAAAGTGTGAAAATTAATTATAAACATTGGGAAGACACGTCTGTAAAATCGTGACCCCCTAAACTATAGACTTAGTGCATATAAAGACTCTTATGAGAAGGAGGAAGGGGAAAAAAGTGCACAATCAAACCATACATCACAATCGCCAAAAGAGAAGTCAAGTTATTAGAGAGAAGGAACAACACGGGGAGTCATCTCAGGCGATATCAACCAAGGTCAAAGGAAGTAACAAAGGAAGGATAAATAGAAGTCAGCATAGTGGCTAATGTTGCTAGCAGTATATCTTCTACAGTCATGATCGAGACTTAGCCCTTAGACCCAATAGATATAGAAGGAAGGAGACTCCTAATAGTGGAAGCAAATTCAAGCACCCGATAGTGGAAGCACAAGTTAGATACCATTGTCCAAACTTGGCAAGGGAAATCTAGGATGGACATCTTACATTAAGCATTGGTAAAAAGATATGAGATAGGAGCAGATCAACTAAAGTAGAGAAAAAAGTAAAACAAAGAACTATCTTAATCTGGACAAAGCTTATCACAGCACCTGCAGGCAATGTAGGTATTAGGGCATCCAAAGGAGGAACAAATTACTATTGGAATGATCATTAAACCCAGAGCACATCCACTCTTCCGCTACAACACTCACACAACATCAAGGCAGTTAGGAATAGTGTGCAATAACTAGTGGTTTGTTACATTATAGAAGAATTAAAGATTCACCTCAAGAGTCAGGATACATTATAGTCTAATAAGCTCATACTGAGATATATTTAACTAAGAACCATATTAACAAACAGAGAAAATAGGAAGATCAGAACAATTCTGAATCTAAGAAACAAGGATTAAGGTAGAGGTCATCTATCTCTGAAGGTTAGTATACTGAAACTTATAGGCATATGCATATGAAAGTATGGATATACCATTAACACCTAGATTTTGAAATCTTCTAGGAAGGATGGATAAATTGAAAACAATTATCCATAGGTCTTAAAGAGAGGTAGAATTGTGAGAGGACAATAATTTGTGGAGAGTTAGCCTAAAATAGTTGAAGCTATAGGAAAGCTCCCTCAGGAACTAAGTATCAAATCACAACCTCCCATCAAGAAGGGAAGTAATCAAGATTAGGAACTTAGGTTATTCTTTAATTAATAAATAGTGCTATATTTTGGTTCATAATTCCACTAGAGTATTAACATCCTTGCAGGTGCAGAAGATAGAAGCAAGAAATTGAACCAGATACCTAAGGGACATTACAACATGCAGTGAAGGACTACTTCCATATGGTCTACAAGTACCTACAGTGACCTAATAGGGGTGAATTTGTGTGGTATGGAGGGGCCATATAAGCTAGGCTACCTAGTAAATTCCTACAATGTCATATGGTGTGTGAGTAATGTATGTGTGGAGTTGTGGTACTATGATAGGGGTGCACTTAGTGTGCCAATAAATTCCAAGAAACCTAACTTGACCACCAAGAATCCTTTAAAAGAATTGTTTGCACATAATAATGATATACAAGTGTCCCCATATAGAAAAAAATAATTATTGCCACATTAGAAATAGTGATTTTAAGACAAAGATAGCACTCATATCCACCATGTAGATGGTCACCAAATGTTGACGATGCCAAAGTAAAGTCTGATTCAAAAATACAAATTTAGGTTATGAAGTCCTTAAACTAGATTTAAGCAACACAGAGCAATAAGATATGATCAAACATGGATAAGTTGTCAAGGGACAAAGCTTAATAGTTTTGCATGCAAAGTGAGATATTTGAGTGATATTTCTAATGACAGAATAGGGTGGCACAAAATCACTGAAACTACAACAAACAGAGTAGGGAGTGTCTTCCACACCTAAAATTACGCACAACTTCCTCAACCTTCAGCCTTAAAAAACACAAAGACAAATCATAATCAATCCATGATGATATGCATGCCTAGCCATCTCTTTATAAAGGCCTCCACGAATTGTCCAGAGATTTATAATAGGTCAACATTATCAATTTATTTTATTACTGTATTAATTTGAGCCCATATTTATTAATTAAAATAATTAATTAAAGGTCCTTTTATTATATTATTTAGATTTTGGGATGGACTAACTAATTAAATAAATTAAATTATTATATTAAATCTGGGGACATGATAGATCCTCACCACCCAAAGATTGCTTGCCCTCAAGAAATCTGTGATCAGACAAAAGGCTATCAACTTTAGGGTCCTAACCCAAACACATAAGCGAGACAATTACATGAAGAGGCAAGAATGATATTATTGATTATGAACTTCCTTGCCATAAATGGAATGCACATAATAGGCCTCCTTATATAGGAAAGGCAACAAGCGACAATGATAAGGACAAGATAAGCAATCACCTACACAAGGTGGAATTCAAATGTCCACCAAAGATGGATCATCCTCCATTATGGAATGAAGTATGTGTGATGATTAGGATGATAATGTGATATGTTTAGTAAAGGTGGAATGAGATAAAAACTACCACTACCTAGAGTGAAACTTTCCTACTCCATGTGCTTAATTTAGGTGCAAACTCCTAAATGTCTCAATGACAAACTAAAATACAATGCATTCTCCTTGGTAAGCTTAAGTAAGTGCAATTAGTGAATATTTAACTACACCAACACCCCACTTTAAGTGCAACTTGGAGGAATGCACTTAAATTCACAATACAAGATGGGTCATGACTACTAGGCCATTTTAGGTACCCATATACAATATGCAAAGCAATACATGAAATGCAATCTCTCATAAAGAGAAGAAGGATAGAAAACCTCATGGAAAAAACCCTCCTCCAAAAAGAGAGATAAAAACACACAAGATGCATGCATGGATGGAGAATTCAAGACCCCCAAAGAACTACACACACGATGTATATAAAAGTAATGATCTCCCCATAGGAAGGAAATAAGGAGACTTGATATCCCCCCCATAATGAAGAAGCTCTAATGTACATGAAGAGTACCTACAAACAAAAGATAATCTAATGCCTAGAAGAAACGTGTCTCCCCTTAGGAAGAAATAAATACATCAAAAAATAAAGAAGCCACTCCATGTAAAATTTGAAGGTGGAAGAAGTTCTCTATGTATGCATCTCTGAAGATTGAATAGGTGTCTCCATGCTCAAAGATTTCATCAAACCATCAAGATGACCTATGAAATGTGAGAAACCAAGTGAAGTTGAAGAGTTGGTAAATCCAATCTCCAAAGAAGGTGAAGAAGTATCTCCAAGAGAAACAACCTCAAATGTATTAACCAAATATGCATTATGAGACTCATCTAAAAGGCCATCCAAGAATTCATCCTGCACTGCAAGATCTGATGTAGAAAGTTCATTATGCTGAATACTAGAGCTTGTGTCTGAAGAAGCAAGAGGTGGAGTAGGAAGCTCGACACTTGTCTCAACAACAAAATGTTGTCCAATGTTCTCCTTACATGAATAATTCTCCCTTGATAATGGGTTAGGTACACCATAAATATCATCACCATCTATAAACTGTATAAAAGAATACAAGTGTGATATATGATCATAAACTCCCATAGCTATGACATCTCTAGTCTCCATGTCCCTAACAAAGACATAATCAAGAGTGAACTCAACAATTTTACCTTGTACCCCATGAGTAATTTGGAAAATGGAAAGGAGATTAGTGGTCAAGGATGGTACATACAGAACATCATTAAATGCCCCCTTTCCCATTGGAATATAACCTTTCCCACAAACCTTCATGTATGTGTTATTACCTATCAATATATGTGGAGAAGTAGAAGTCTAAATAGAAGAAAACATATCCATAGAATGATAATAATATTAATATCCAACAAAAAACCACAAGGGTTTATGGGACTGAGCATACAAACAAAAGAGTTGGCTAAAGCATGAGCACCAAATGATGACTGAGAAGAAACAAAACAAGACACAAAACTAGAAAATCCAAGGTAATGACTAAGGGTCCTTCCTTGGTACAAAGAAATCAGTCATAGAAGGATATAACTGTGGACAATTCAGAGTCATAGATCGTCACCGAGAACCACTAGAGGAGAGTCGTTGCCTAGAAAGACTGGTACAATGTCTAACTAATTTGGAGGAAGTGATGTTGGATGACCTTTTCATACCCCATGGTGGAGACAAGGGGGAGAAAAAGGTGGTGATGAGATGGTCTGATGTATGGCCCTGAGGTGTGACTGACTACAGGGTATGCTCACGAAGCTAGGTGGCCTCTCGAAGGTAAAGTGCAAGACACCACTGGTCAACATAGTTGAAGAACGCTGAAAGAGAAAAATAATATCTGAATAAACAATAAAATCTCCCTCTAATCTAATAGTAGATAGGACAACAAAATATAAAGTGGGTCTTAGTCTCAACCTCCAAAGTACATAGTCTACAAATCCAATCTTCTCTATCCATACAACAATCAGTCCAAACCTGAAGATGATGAGAGCCAACTCTAAAGGAGCCCAAAGAGAATTGCAGGGCATGACACTAGTGCTGATAAAGATAAGTAGGATGCACAATAATACCATTCTAAATCTCAAGAAAGTGCTCTGCATAAAAGGCCATCTTAGGATGTAGTCCACTAGGAGGATTACGCCAAGTAGTGAAAATGTACTATCTATAAATATCTTATCTAACATACTCACTCAACTCCTAACATGAGGGGAGGAGGTGAGCAGGAGCATCCAACGAGAAGTGGTATAGAAGAAGACTATTAATATCAATCCCGATCGAACCCAACAAAGACGTGGCCTTGGCATACCAACAGGAAGATCGAATGCTAGTGTCAGATCTCATAATTTGAACAAAATAATAGTAATACCATATGAGGGTACTTGTGTTAGACAACATTAGAATCCATAAAGTCATGAAGCCAATGGAGAAACAAGATCAAGTAAAAAATGGCCACAAGTTTGAAAGGATGAGCTCCAAACTTGGCTAAAACAACGTTGTGGGAGGTGAGTCTATGACACCTAATGATGTTTCATAAAAGTAATGTTTGAACATGCTTAATAGAGGCCCAATTAGAAACAAGAAGAGAAGGCCCCCAAGCCACCAACCCATAGAGAATGGTTGGTCTAACCAAGGAGTCCAAGAGAGATAGCTTGGATGAAATGTCCTAAAAATGATGTCTAAAACATTATCTTTTGAGCATGGCCAGAGAACCCATGCCCTTACTAATTCTAGATTGAATAGTCAGTCTCAAATTGAAGCGAGGTATCGAAAAATTTACCACAAGATACATGTAAGAAGAAGTGATCTCAATCTCCCGCCCCTAAAAAAAGAAATGAAGATGAGAGGTCTTTAAGCAGTTAAAGATCATAATACAAGTCTTAGCCAGATTGACCATGAGCTGATGTTGATCACAAAAAGAAGCCAAATCATCAAGAAGTCTTTGTAAACTGTCAAGAGAAGAGGCCAAGAGAATAACATCATCCGCAAAAAGGAAAATGGAGATCAAAACCTGATACAAATCGTAATGTCCCCTTTTTTGTCAAGTTTGTGCAGTTGATGAAGTTAGCTCATCATAGTGACCCTCATGAGATGACAGGGTTTTGGGAGTCTAAATTGTGGACTTACTATTTTTAGTAAGTCTATTATTGGTAGTTGCTATTTTTGGCAGTGTAGTGGGTGGCTTGGTAGTTAGTCGGCAACTGCAGTAAATCGGGTTAATAATCGCATGAGCTCTTATTTATTCAATAATTATTAAGTTGCATTATTATAATGATATTTATATAATTATAATAATGACATTAAGAGATATTTCTCAAAAGTATGTTGGAAAGTTTCAAGTGTTAAGTTCTTTGGGGAAACTTCCACAATTTCTAAAGTGGAGATTTTTAGGAAACTTTGGCCAACAAAAGATTATAAATGAGAGCTCATTTCATTGGAAAAAACACACTTAAATATATGTTTTTTTGTTGTTGCCTTTATGGCTTTTTCCATAATTTTGAATTGTGAGCCCCTGCTGAAGTAAAAGGGTTGAGTTTGAAATTCTGAGAAGTTTTTAGCAATTGTGCTGAAGTATACAATTGGCCAACATCTCCTACTATAAATTATGTGTCTAGGAGATTCGAAATTGGTTTTCATTAGCTGATTGTTGAGGGGAGATCATTGTGAAATAATTATCAATTTCTTGTGGTATCAAAAGGGGAGGGAATTGAATTAAGATTGGAATCTGATTTCGTAATTGGAGACTGTGGATTAGATATGTGCAACTAATCCATTAGCTGAGAGTATTTTCTAGAGATTGTGCGACATTGTTGTGAAGGCCTACAGATTACTAGCAGACACGTGAGGATTCCATCCACGTGATGAAGGGTGCTCCCCTTAATACCATAAACACATAACAGAAATAAGAAACAACAACAATTACAAGAACAAAATATGGGCTTTCTATTATCGTCGTGAATGTAGAATTACATAATTTGGGATTACAATATGCTAACCCACATGGGCACCTTCATTACAAAAATTTGCAAGACAAAGCTACACTATCACCCAAAGCTACCTAGAATTGTCCTAAACAATCCTACAAGCCTTTCTTAGATAGGCAATTTTATACTACTTGGGAAGGTTCTAGAAATTAACCATTGAGGCCAACAAACCCCAAATTATGTAAATTACATTTATTACATTAGAGTTGGCTCAAAGAATTACAAACTTTATTTTATGACCATGAGTAAGGTACCCTAACTTTCGGAGACCATAACTCACAAACTGTAGCTCTAATTGACTACTATAGCCACTTTTCAAAAAGGGCAAATTTTGAACTATAGTGCCTAAGACACAAAGCGACACTCAGCCGATGTTTGACCCATTCTGGAACCTCTAAAACCTTCAAAACTGAGTTTGAAGATAAAAAAAATATATTTCCACTAAAAATCTACAATAACTTCTCTGATTTGGAAGTTGGAGCCATGGGCTTTTACGTTAGGCTGATAATTCTAAGACAAACCTTCCTAACAAAAAATAGAACATTTTGAGCTTGTATGAAAAACTTACTAAAAATAGCAAGTCCCAAAAATAGTAACCTCCCTATCTACTAGACCAGATTAAAATAGCAAAGCTTGAAACTAAAAAGGATACAAGTTGAAATTACAAATATTTTTGGGTGATGCAAGATTTTCCTGACACCCAGGATGCTCCTTATAATGTTCCCTTTTTGGGACATTAGAAATATTGAAGTCTTATTATATATAATGCTAAAATTGACTATGAGAGCATATACTCAAATTATTAAAAGGTCAATTTAATGTCATAAAGAGGGCAAAAGGTCAAGGAGGAATATGATGAAATGCTAGAGGGAAGTTGAAGAGTCATAAGGGAATAGGACGAAAGCCAAAGGGGAGTCGAAGAGTCTTAGTTTGTGTATTAAAAAGGGAAAGAGGCTCATTTCTGGTCATGCTTGATTTATGATTCAGTTTCAATTTTCTCTCTTTTGTGAGAGTTATTCAGAAAGCTTCAGCTTTTAGCTAGTATGAGGACATAGCCCCTCGTGTTGGCAGACAGTGGACACAAGTCCATTGTCTAGGAAACATCAATTCAGGTGTTTCATATGCACTTACAGGTTCTTATTCTAGTATTCCAATCTGATTGTTAACATGTAATAAAGTTTTTATTTGTTAGTGTTGGTTATTGTATTGTTGTTGTATAATGCAATAACATATCTTAAGGAGTTAAAGAGTTTGTTGGTTTTATACCTTTACGTTGTAACGCACTTTCATATGCTCAAATCTTGAATAGTATCTTGGAAAAAACAGTTATTATCTTTTGAAAAATTTTATGATCTTATTGTCATATCATTTTACATTGGCCTACATTTGAGTTTGAATATTAAAATTGAGAAGAAGTTGGTTAAACATCTGTTGGTACCAGTTTCAATTGTGCTTGCAATATATTTGCATGTGTTTAGTTCTGAATATAGTCAAAAGGGAAAAAATGAGTAAATATCTAGTTAGAGATATTTTAGTGGTATTAGAGCTATGCCTCCTGCCATCTCATGAGCTTCTTTTAGTTTATAAAACCTAGTTCTCATTTTCAAGGCCGAGATTCAAATTGATTCAATAACCTACATGCAGATAGAGTTTACGACAGCAAAAAGTTGGGGTATCTAAATTCAGTAGTTTGTGTGGTGGCACCACAGGTCTTAGTGAACAGTTTGATATTTGGTGACAGGCAGGGTGGATGGAAATCTCATAGCCAAAGAAGAGAGTTCATGTGGACAACGAAACCTGCACACCAGATTTATGGGAAGGTCAGGCCTCTCTACAGCAGGACACTTGCAGTTGGGAATAAATATATCACATTACCATCGGGAGTATTGACAACGGCAGAGTCAGCCATCAGTAGACCCATCACTGCAGAGATATCTTCATCTATTGAGAGGCGTGGGCCAAAGATAGGGAGCTAAGACAGAATCCCGTGAACAGTATGGATGCGGAAATGATTGAAAGCTGGTAGTTTTAGAGATAAGGATCTTGGGAGCTATACCATTGGGACGACAGGGAGTGAGCTCATTCATACCGCAACATAAAGGAGCACTTTGTGTGAGTGACATTTCCCTTGGAGTTGGTTATACATTGTTGGTATTTTACTAGCTTCAAAACAACAGTAGCAGAGGACGGGATTAATGATGATAGCTGCACGATGACTCAGATCTCCTCCACAGTAAACATTGCACTTAAATATCCTCACTCTAGTAGCGATGACAGGGAACAACAATGTGGGTGTTGAGTGGCGCTCGAGTAGAGTTTACATAAGCCAGAGGTATTTCCTACCACACAAGCACTGTAAGGAATTTGTTTAATGCTCAGAACGGTGGTGTGAAAAGGATTGAACCTTTCTTTCTTAGTAAAGTTTCATTGGCGTGTTTGGCGGCATTTAGAGCTAGTGATTCACACGGTGAGGTGCTGGAGTTGTTTTCGGTGCATGTCCAGTTTGGCCTAGACATTCCTTGCTATCTCTATGAGATTTGCGTGCAAAGATAATTGGTCAGTTCATTTGTTGGGAATGATTGCGACTGTTTCCTTCTTTAGGGACAAAATTCCTTAAATGTTACCACACCATCTCCTGAAGCTAGTGTCGATAGTAGTAAGAGTCGTTCCTATAAATACAATTTATCGTTAACAAATCCATTGGGAGCAAACAAGGACAACTATAGTTTTGAGGAAAACACTATAGAAATTGGAGATATTGCAAAATAAATGTTAGCATTAGTGAAAGATTGGGAAGTGGGGACCACAACGAATGAAGCTACCATTCATGAGAATGTAAGCGACGGTGGTAGAGTTTCAAATATCACCACTGGAGATGAAATGCCATCAAAGAATGTCAAACAAATATTATCATTATACCCTGTAAGAAAATTCCTGACATGTCATCTTGACTCTCCATTTTGTATTTGCGAGAAGACTAAGCAAGGAATAAAGACCTCCAACAGGTGACAACGTCACGAAAACAGTTACCAGGAGATCAAGCTGAGAATACCCAAACTTTAGATCAATCAGAAATAGATTGAAAGGAATGGGTAACATCCAAAGTTTCAAGAACGGGATCTAATCCACTAGAACTTCAGATAAGTTTGGTCCTAGATCTTCTTCCAATGAAAGAGAGTCATCTATTGAGTCAAGTGATGATTTTGAACAGAGGTTGTTTGGAGGATTCCATGACAATTATCCACAGCCAAACTCTTTTTATCAAAAATTAGATAGAATTGAAAAAGCTCGCAGAAAGGTGACCTCCAGCTTTGGTAAGGAGGATTGGAGTGGTGACTTAGTTTGGGAGGATGATCAAATAGGCCTTGACCATGACATGTTGAATGATGCAATGGATGATAAACTGAAAAAGGCGGCTTTAGAACATGGTTATGGTTTATAAACAAAGGTTGTGATTGTTTTGATGAACTGGTTGAGGCAACATAACTTAAACACCTCAAATTATATTGGAAATTGAACCACCTCGTAGGGTGAAGTGAAAAATTGTTTGTACACTACCTTGTCAAATCTCTGTTATATCTGTAGCTGCACGGGTTGCTTTTGAAAGAGGTGAGCCTTTGGGGGAAACAACTGGTTACGAAATTCAGTGTCAGGAACAAGAGTTGAAGAAGATTACAATCTAATTTGATTTCAAATTTGGACCATCACAGTTATTAGTGTAGCTGAGTGAGTGCAAGATCAGCAAAGGACTACTAAGAAATTATCTTTAGCAAATCATATTCCTAAAGGGAAAAAGACTTGTGTGGGGTGACTATATTATTGGCGTGGTTCTCAGTAAATCTCTGAGGGTAGTGTTAGCATAGTTAGTTGGAATCTCTCATCGATGCCAATACTCCCAACTTGCAATCATCACATCAATGACATCATTTAGAAGAAATTTGAACAGATTTGTCATTACTAAAGTCTGTGATGTCTCACAACAGAATCAGATTTATATCCACCCAACTTTTGAAGACATTCAACATTCAAAGGCCCATGAAGTAATTTTGGGTGGTCAATACGTGTTTGAATTACATAAAGTACTAGTAAATTTGAACTCAATTTTCAACGAATTTTGGTTGAAATTTCAATGCAGGTTGGTCAAAATTTCAACCAAGTAATTCGTGGTAATTTTTCTCCTCGAAATTTTGACCAACTTGCACGTTGGTTGAAATTTCGACCAATACATTCGTCAAAATTTTTTAATTTTTGCTAGCTCTGATTTGTCATTATTGGTCGAAAATTTCACAAATGTTTGGTCAAAATATTTTTAGAATTGGTCAAAATTTCCACCCATGTTTGGTTGAATTTTTTTTATAATTGGTGGAAATTTCGACCAAGTCTTGGTAGAAGACTATCAAGAATTGGTCAAAATTTCCACCAATGTTTGGTCGAATCTTTTTTTATAATTGGTGGAAATTTCGACCAATTCTAGGTAGAGAACTATCAAGAATTGGTCGAAATTTCCACCAATGTTTGGTTGAAGTTTTTTTAATGTTATATCAAGCAATTGTTTCTTATCTAAGCCATTTAATTTGCAACCTTTTAAATCTCTGCAAAGATAAAGTTGGAGCAGGAGAATTTTTCTTCTCAAAGGTGTGGACGCTTTACAATCAGAGGACACCTTTGAGAATAAAATTTCTCCTACTCCAACTTTAACTTTGCAGAGATTTAAAAGGTTGCAAATTAAATGGCTTGGATAAGAAACAATTGCTTGATACAACATGGAACAAATGGACATTTATGCATAGGGCACCATCAATTATGTGAGTGATGCAGATGCAGCCGAATTTTTTGGGGTCAAAGCCACCAATTAATATAAGGAATCTAATCTCCACGAGGTCAACATTGTGGTTGTAAGAGCTGTGGAGAGGGCACTTCTTCATTGTCCACTTTATCACTAATTAACTTGCACCACAAATCAATGGTCTTCATCTTTGTTGTGGGATGACCGAGCTCACTATTAATGGACCTAGCATGGGATGATCCATACCAAGATCTGGTGGTACCAAGTTCTGCAATTTAGTTCCTTAGGATTTGAGTTCTAAATTTCATGTATGGACTAACTTCAATCTGCCAACTTTCATCAAGTTTGAAAATACTGTGTTTGGCTGAAGTATCCATGAAGATGATTCGAGTCTTTCAACATAATATAGTACTATAGTGTAATTAGTGAAGCATGAGTATAACCTCTAATAATTACAGAAGAGGAGGGATACAGTTCCATCGAGTGTAGATGGCCTGAAATGAAGATTAATAAGTTTTAGGATCAATATTGCAGGAGAATCAACTGATTTGAAGCAGCACTGTAAAAGCAGTGCTAATCCATATAAGATTCTAGGTTGCAGTGGAGTATAAAGCAAGATCTAAGCTGACTTACAAGAAGAATTCACCACCTTCTCAGTTGAAGTCTTTCTCGTGGCTCAAAGTATTCAAGGCTGCTGGAGTGTTTTTTACTCCCATACATCAACAAAAGGATTCTAGCTGTTCTTTAATGCTCATCAATGGTCTTAAATATTAAGGACTATTTTAACAATGGTTGGAATATCTACTATTTGTTAAGGCTTAAGCACATCTACTGTTTGGTGTAAATTAATTAGAGTATTCTGGCCGACACTTTAGAAAGGGCTTTTTTAGCACCTAACCGAGATTGGTGAATGCTTTTAGGCAAAAGGCAAATAGCATGCTTACAAATTCTTAGGCTAGTTCTCTCTTTAAAAAAAAAAATTCAAAAAAAGTCCATCAAACTGTAGAAGAGCCTATAATATTCAGCCATTAGAAGCCTAATAAATTTTACCGGCAGTGCCTGATGAATATATATTTATTGCAACCCTCGATAAAATCAAAGAATATCAAAAGGACAATTCCATCAGCAGGACTCCGAAAGCCAACACTACTTACTAATTATAGCTGCTAAATCAGTGCATTAGTAAGAGTTAACTTGCATGTATAATGCAGAAGGTCACATGCATGCCAAAGTAATAGAGATGAAGATTCCTGAATAATCTAAGATTTACGCAATTTAATATTGTGAATACTGCAGCTTTTGAATACTGTAATGTCTTCAATATGCTGGGTTATAGATGTCAAATGAAAAATCGCCAGACAGCAAAATTGCAATCCCTTCTATAAACTGACAACTGAGATTTAAAATTGTAACATCTTTCTGTATGGTGAGATTACAAATATAGATTGAAATGTTACCAAACTGCAAATTTGTAACCCCTTCTAGAAGCCAATACTATGTAGATTTAAAATTGTTATTTATCAGAATCCAAAACTCTGCCAAATTTGTTGTGGAATTGTAAACCTTCTATATGCTAATACTACAGAGATCTTTTCTACATGCAAAAAAAAAAAGGAAAAAAGATATTGAAAAATATCCATGCAACAAAATTGTAATTCCTTCCAAATTTAAGTGTTATACTCTGCCAAATTTGCTGTGGAATTATAAGCCTTCTACATGCTAAGACTACATAAATCTTTCCTATATGCAAAAAACAAAGATATTGAAAAATCCATGCAACAAAAAAGTTGTAATTCCTTCCACATTTAAGTGTCATACTCCACCATATTTGCTATGGAATTATAAGCCTTTTATATGCTAAGACCACAGAAATCTTTTCTATATGGCAAAAAAACGTGCAGCAAAATTGTAATTCCTTCCACAGATGTCAAATGAAAAATCGCCAGACAGCAAAATTGCAATCCCTTCTATAAACTGACAACTGAGATTTAAAATTGTAACGTCTTTCTGTATGGTGAGATTACAAATATAGATTGAAATGTTACCAAACAGCAAATTTGTAACCCCTTCTAGAAGCCAATACTATGTAGATTTAAAATTGTTATTTATCACAATCCAAAATTCCGCCAAATTTGTTGTGGAATTGTAAACCTTCTATATGCTAATACTACAGAAATCTTTTCTACATGCAAAAAACATAAAAGATATTGAAAAATATCCGTGCAGCAAAATTGTAATTCCTTCCACATTAAGTGTTATACTCTGCCAAATTTGCTGTGGAATTATAAGCCTTCTACATGCTAAGACTACATAAATCTTTCCTATATGCAAGAAAACAAAGATATTGGAAAAACCATGCAACAAAAAAGTTGTAATTCCTTCCACATTTAAGTGTTATACTCCACCAAATTTGCTGTGGAATTATAAGCCTTTAATATGCTAAGACCACAGAAATCTTTTCTATATGCCAAAAAAATGTGCAACAAAATTGTAATTCCTTCCACATTTTTAAGTGTTATACTCCGCTAAATTTGTTGTTGAATTATAAGCCTTCTATATGCTAAGACTACATAAATCTTTTCTATATGCTAAAACTACAGAGATTTCAAAAAGTAATTACCAGTGCACTTGTCATAAATTGTGGGTGCCAATGTAAACAGTGGTATGTTGTAAAATTTAAATACTAGCCCTGCAAATACAGGCTACACAACATTTGAGAGTGGAACCCTTCTATATGCTAAAACTACAGAGATTTCAAAAAGTAATTACCAGTGCACTTGTCATAAATTGTGGGTGCCAATGTAAACAGTGGTATGTTGTAAAATTTAAATACCAGCCCTGCAAATACAGGCTACACAGAATTTGAGAGTGGAACCCTTCTACTTTAGGAACCAAGGCAATACCACTAATGCTACAATTTTAAAGACTGATGCGCTCCCGCTGATGGAACAATATATAATTCAAGGGCCACAAAGTACAGTGGAGTTTATACTATGAGAATCAAAGGAATCACGTGGGTGGGATGCAATTAATATTTCATAAGCAAATAACTGGATTTGAAGTAGCTAAGACAAACTGGAAATCCTACTGCAAGATAAATTCATCCATGAGAAAGTGGCTGACCATTCCACTTATTGCAAGCATTTAGGTAATTCCAGTCATTCAGAGGCATACAGTTAAGAGACAGACAATCAAAGACATGGACTAATAGGAATTCATGTAGATAGTGATGAATGATGAGGCATTCATGATCATGGATGTGAAGTATCTGCACAAAGGGAAGATACTAGAGACTAGTGAATTGGAACAAATTTTGCAAAACCCTGGACAATGAGATAGATTGATCAAGAGAACAGAAGACAGAACATAGAATGTCTATGATGGATACATGTTCTAGTAAGAGCGTGTGTATAAAATTTCTCTACTCTCTTAAGCCAGGTATTTGGCATTTCTTTGTGGATTTTCTGTCCAAAGAGAGTTTTCTCCATAAGAATTCTCAAGAATGTGTCTGTATCATCATGGTTTCTCTGCATTGTATCAACATCTCCATAGCTAGTTATTTTTCTTTTTACTTATATGAATTGCCAAACATTATTAGAGAGAGAGAGAGAGAGAGAGAGTTTTGTGGTGCAAAATAAATCAATAAATGTCAATAGTAAACTTTACGATATGTGTATAAATTGAGTAGCCTATACGCTTGCATCAGATCATCTAAAGTCTGTAGTTCTGTACTTATATAAAATATTAATATTGCGTAATTGAAAGGAAACAACATGACTAATTGGTTTTTTTTCACAGTAATATACCATTTATCAAAAAAATAGATTAGGGGTGTTTGTTTATATAATGAACTATTTAAGTTTCAAAAAGAAAAAAGCACCATGAAGTGACTTACAAAATAATTTGGTGTCTAGCATACAGATACTTCAGGTCTTAATGTTCTTATTAAATTGATCTTCTTTATCCATAAGGATCAAAGTCTCACGAATAGCACAAGGATTGGATGAGATTCATCAATTAGATTACCTATATCGGTGAGGTTTTTAGTAGCCTGATAGACGCTACAGTCCAGTTACATCAGATCTCCTCCTTTCTTGCACCTATACAAAAGACTACAAGATGTGCATTGCCTATTGCTTATCTAATTTCATTTGGTTTCTCCACAACAATCTCAATCTTCTTTTCCTCAGCTGCCCTGCGAATTGACAAAATTTGTTTGAATATTATCAGCCTGTCAGCTTGACACAAAACCAGAGCATGCATCTAAGTTGTTTAACCTTTGCCTCCTTTTTATTACTTAAATATCTAGAAACATTATTTTTCCTTCCTTTATTTCCTTGAATTTCTGAGCAAAAAATAAGAGAAAAAATATATATATTATATAACAGGTGTCTAGTTATGTCAATGGAATGGTGAACCAGTGGTACATGAACATACAAATAAAACAAAGGAAGTTCCAAAAGAAGGAAATTTCTGCCTCCAGGACAATATTAGAACAAATATCCACTGCCAATCAGGCTCATACCTTAGGGGCATGGAAAGATCACACTTTGATAATCCAAATTTATCTATGCAACATACTGCACAAGCATAAGAACAGTACACAACAATGAATACCTATGATACATCAAGAACATGTGACATAAACAAAATGTCTCTCTAATATATATGAAATATACCAAAGTCCATGGATCACTCCTACAAGACAACTGCGCACCTGAAGAAGTGGCTCTGCTTTCTGCAATCTACACATTCCTGCCCGTACATAAAACCCAAGCTTCAAAAATTCCTGTTGAACATGTCAGAAGAATATCAGAGAACAGTAATATAGAACATTCAAATTTCAGAGATCAGGTGGCTTAATGGATCTATAGTTATTTACAGAAATCAAAGTGAGTACAGGATCCTTTAAAATGTTGCCACCTATATATATTATTAAAAATAGGGAGTACAGATGTTAGGTACCTGATATTGCAAAAGCCAACTTTCCCAGTGGCTCTCCAACACCTGATATTGTAAATTTCTGAAAATCCATAGACTCGTCCTTGGAACTCTGGGAGAACAATGCATTTGTTGTGTTTGCAGTGCCTGAAATAGCATAGATTGTTAGACAGTGATAAAAATAGTTCTTAAATTTTGTTTTTCCCTAAAGTGTTTTAGAGGTGCAAACATTTAGGATGGCATGTTAAATTCCAGACTCGGTTCATGGGTTCTCCATACCAAGAAAAATTATCTAATTCATAGGTATATTAATCTTGGAATCGTACAAATGCCTCCAATAAATCCAAAGCTTAATCAAGAGAGTTGACTGACATGTAGCTGGCAACTTTCTCATCATTGTATTTCATACTGCTACACCTTGTTCCTTCTACGGATACCATTTCATCACTAAAAGCAAATACAGATAGTGCAGGGCACTTCATATTTGACAGCTTCTACATGTTCGTGGAACTTTAATATGTAAATGATTGGAATTATATTAAGGGGTGGGTTTGCTAATTAGTCTTCTTTACAATGGTTGTTAGTCAAATCTTAGTTAGGCAGTGATCAGATCTTTGCCTTCTAATTTACACCACTAAACAGAAAGTGAAAGAATGGCAATTACTATCTATAGGATAAAAAAGTAATAATATAGTTGAATTTCATTTTATACTGCTATATGCAGAACATATGCAGGTTGCATATATGGAAGAATTCGTATGTGTAGTTTGACATATATAAAGCCATATAGTGAGATTAGCAAATTTACTGAGACTACTCTCATTTTTAATAATGACCTGAAATAACGTGAGAAGGTAAGTTTGATCTCAAAGGTTCGATGGGCAGAAAGGCTTCACACTAATCAAGACGTTCTAAGCTATTAAAAATATTTATGATGATGATTTGAATGTTGTTGCTAATACTGTAATTGATAAGTTTCTGCCCAGGGTGCTTCCACTGTCACAAAGCTTAAATAGAACTTGCTAAGATGCAAAACTTTCGGTTCGCAATCTCCAAGAAATAACTGTTTAGTGTTTTCTTCCCAAAACTTGTTAATTCTGTTGAAACTTTCCAAGATCTCTGATCTCTGGTTCGGAAAGCCAAACCTGGAACTGTCATATGTACTACGCAATGAAATAAAATAAAATGGAAAAAAAAAAATTCTCAACCATCGAAGAGATTTTGAATTCGTTGCACTCATAGGAATAGCTGTACAATGTAGACAGTATTTCAGCTGTTTTGGACCCATTTTGAAATGTGGGGCAGAAGCTAGGTCAACTTAGGTCTTGCCGTACTCCATGACCTCCAGAGTCTTTTGATTTATTGTACATCTTATCCAGACATGGAGATTTCTGAATGAGAATTGTTTTCTTTCGAAAGAGTTGAAAAGCATACGTGCCCATGTCAACGAAAGCAACGGAGGTTCTGCAGTATAGCTTTGAAAAAGGTTGAAAAACATAATTAACTTTTAATTCCTAAAACAGGACAAAACATAACCGAACAGGGAAAAAATTAGAAGTAAACAGAGAATAAGATATTCTCGAAAGTCCAAATTAATTTCACTTCACATTGGTCTAAAACTCCTACATAGTTTCCTGCAATTAATAATGAATTGGATTCGTATTAAAAGAAAAGATCAACCCACAATCAGAGTGCATACAGAACAACTTCTTACCAGTTACACTATAGCTCTGTAATGTTCTTCTAATTATTATTGAAATGAGTTGATCGATTGATTTAATAGCAAATGCATTTCCACCAAAATTCTGAAGTTTATAGAACGCCAAGAATTAAGCACACCATACCTGAGCTGAAAATCAAATTTGACCTTGAAAAGAGGTCTCAGTTGTTTCTTTTTGTTGATAAATTTAAGCCTCGGACCTTCCACAAATTTATCTTCTGATATAGCAACTGGGCAATTCAGTATGAATGAAGAAACATTTCATTGAGATATTAAATTATATTCAGAACATTCAGCAGCAAAACGTTTCTCTTCTCTTCTAACTTCGACTTCTCAAGAGGCTAAATTTTTCGATGGCCGGACTAGAGGAATAAGTCGTTATGAGATTGCCAAGCAAGGAAAATTAAAGCAGGGTTCCAAAATCAAATGGATGGTTTTCAGATAATTAGCCGTTGCTTTGTCCAGCTATCATAATTCAAATTGGCAGTTGGTTAAGAGGGGAGAGGAGCCACGTAAGAAAAGATTAAGCCACGTAAGACGCTTTAGAGAGTTGCATATTCGTGGTTAAATTTAAAATAAGATGCCTTACTTTTACATTTTAAATTTTAATCTATGATTACCCAATAAGATGCATATATGTAGGTAAAATTTAAATATAACTTTAGATTAAACAATAATAACATTTATTCTTATAGAAAAATTATTTTAAATCTATTCAGCGACTTTTCTAAGGTATATTGAATATAATATGATATATAATTTATTTTAAATATATTGAGTTGTGATAAATATAATATATGATTAGTTAAATCTTATAATTTATATAAGTTCTAATTTTTCACTAAAGTATAAATACAACTTTTCAATATATTCAAATCTAGATTCTAGGTTTGCATTCATTTTACTAACATCTTAGTTTAGTTGTCAAAATCTTATTAAGACATGAAAGAAAATGCTAAATCAAGAAATATGTCATTTATTTTTATTAAAAGAAGTTAATAAAAAAGGATTTGAGATGGCATGAAAATTTTGTATGGATACCAATAGAAACCCTATGTTATGACTATGTAAGATGGGGATAAGAATCTAGGGGTTGGCAAAGTGGGAAGAGGAAGGATTTTGAGGGATTCTTTATAACAAGGTAAATCAATAGTATAGATATATTTAAAATAATCCATCTAAAGAAATATGATAGATATCCATTATAATATGACTAAAAAATAATTTACTACATATAAAACTATTTATATTTACATCTTGTTCCATTTATTTATTTTGCATTCACTTGAGTTTTTTATTTTTATTTCTTAAAAAAGATTATTTATATTTTCATAGTTTATAATTTTAGCTAATACTTGATGTAGCTTTTATTAAATTATACTTACTATGTTCAACTTTTTACTTCAAATCAGATTTGTCTACGAGTTAGTGCAGGCAATAACTCAATTGGTTAGGGTTAAGCAAAAACACATGACATGAAAATAACAACACATAACACAATATTTATCTCGTGGAAACCTAGCTAGGGTAAAAACCATGGTATGTGAGTCGATCCTCAAAATTTGCACTCTTTTTGAAGTGCGCTCGGTCAAGAGCTTATCCCTATTAGAAGATTATGACACTAAGAAGGGCCACCCTGTTAGGGGATTTGTTTGGGACCTATTAGGATCTTGCTTTGTTAGGAGCAACCTAGTTAGAGGACTTTGGAACACTAGCTAATGTGCCACCTTCTTAAGGGATTTGTACAAAGAATCTATTAGGGTCCACCCTTAATAGGATTTGGTATTGTAAAGGTAAGTAAACAAGAAAAAATGATATAATGATTTTTTCTACTAAACTTAGCTTTATGTAGATCCTTTTTCAACTCTCTTGTTCAGTTGGGAACTCTGCTCTTCCCTCTCTCATCTCTGCAACTTTGTTTATTGACCACTTGTGTGCTCCTCTTTCTCTTCTTGTGCACATGAAACTCTTTGTGTTGTTCAGGCACACTCTCCTTTTCTTAGCACAATCACTCTGTGAAGATATCTCTGATCACTCTTCTTTGCTTTTTGAAATTCCACTTTAGCTCAGCTCTCTTCAATCTGTGGCTAGTCACTAGGGAATCCAACCCTTCCTTTTTCCATTCTGCCTCCTTTTATATTGTTCTCTTAGCTTCTCTTAGAAGCTTCAAACTTGCAAATTCAAATTTTGAATTCTCACCCCTACCCCTAGCATGTTTCCAGTTGTAGTAGTGCACTACTCTTGTCTAATGTGTTGTGGTCATATGAGAGTCACAAGTGTCATGTGTGCTTGATGGTTTACTCTTGACTAGGAAGAATTCAAATTCAAATCTAGTTGTTCCTTGGTCTATTCCCCATCACCATTAAATGTGACATTGAGTGTCCTTGTTAGCCTTTACATGACTGGACAGTTGTAGATTCCTTGCTTCATGCATGTCTTGCTAGCCTAACCTCTCCAACTCATTGATCCTTTTGCATTTTCTCTCTCTTTGCTTTCTTCTTTAGAAGCAGACTACACTTAGCATGCTTCAATTAAATGGATCACCTTTATCATTGCTTCCATTGAGCTTGTCTTCTTTTCTACCTTGATTAACCTTATGAGTTAGGGTTCCACATTGTCATACCATGTCAGTTGTTCCTCTCTACCGATCATGATCCCTTTGCATGTATTATCATAAATGACAACACCTTTGATAACTAAGTCTACTAGTCTGTCTATTGATTAGTCTTCAACTCTTTGGCCAACAAATTCTATGAATTAGTTAGCAAGATAGTGTAAAAGTATTATAGATCATAAGATATTATCTTTTGGCGCTTGGATTTGAGAAGAAATTTTGAATTTCTTAATTGTAATACATTTAGGGCTTGGATAAGTCAAAGGACAAGTTAAACCAATATAAACAGGTGAAAGAACAACTTTGTGTTGTTGATCATGTTCCAATTTGTGCCATGAAGAAGTGGACGGTGTGATCCATACAGAAAGAAGTGAAGAGTGTTGAGAATTGTATTTTGAGCTTAAGTGGAACTGATTAGGCAAAGATAGTGTTGTTATACTGATCATTCTTTCTTTTGTTCTCTAATAATTGCAATAACTAAACTCCATTAATTGGGTGGACTCTTATATGTCCTTATTGTAAATCCTTTAAAAAGGCAATACTTTAGCTAGTGTTCAAAGTCCTTTAACAAGGCTATCCTTAACTACGTAAAGCTCTTAATAGGGCTTGAGGTAAATCCCTTAACAAGGTGGCATCTAACACCTAACAATTTCTTTGCAACTCCTAATAGGGTTAAGCTCCTCACGGGGTGTACTTTAGAAGAGTACATTATTTGTGGGTACTAATCCCCACCATAATTTTGATCCAAGTTGGGTTTCTACATAACCAAAATATATATGTGTCAAATGTGCATATGTTTTTGTGTGATGGACTCTTTTATTTGTTTTTATTAATTTTTTTTACCAATTAATGTTTAAATAACTTGAAAAGGTTGATTTATTGGTTATTTATTTTTCACCTCCCCTCTTAGTAATTGAAACACTATTTGAGATTATGTGTGTTGCACACATTACATAATATTTTTATATTGTATTATTTTATTTTATTATGTAATGTTTCATCTAGGATCACCTAGATGGACATGCAACATGGAGAGATTCCCATGGGATATACTTGATGAGTTGTATTCTAACATTGTGATCATATTTGACATAATTATTTAATATAGGGGAAAAGTATTAAATGTCCAATATTAAATGTAAGGTCAATGGGTTAGGTAGAAAATGGTTTTAGCACATGGTTTATGTAATACCACTTGGTCTTTTGTGAGACTTGCTACTATATGTTAGAGTGCAAGGCAAGAGAATCCCCAAAGGAGATGTCCTAGCCCCCAACAAATAACCACACAATGGAAACACAAAACAAGATAAAAGATATGATACCAAAATGTAACTCTTTATTCATATAATAATTGTTTATATGCAATGAGTCGAGTTATAAGGCCTTCCCGGATACAGCCAAATACAAAAACAATTACAAAATAGTTCTGCAAGATCCCTTAAGATCCAATCCAAACACTAGCTAGTCTAGATCCACACACTAGTAGAAACCTCCAATGAATATCTAAACTTGTGCTTGCAAGCCCACCAAGCAATCTCCTTGTTTCACAAGCCTCAGCTACTAGCTCTTCTCAAAATTTGCTCTTCTGTCACATCCCCTTCTCCAAACCAGATGAAATTATGAATAAGACTTTACAAGACCCCCTACTTATACCCAACTAAGCCACAAGTCAACCTAGTTCATTAAAAATTAAAATAAACCCAAACATTAAATATTTGCATAAGCCACAAGTCGGCTACAACACTCATTAACTACCCTCAACCCAAATTAAATACCAAAAGTCAACTCACAGACAACTTGGGAACCACAAAGACCAAGACCAAACTAAGTGTCAAAAACTATCACCAAGCATCAACATTCTACCAAGCATAACTGAGCTCCAACAATGATTGAGCCAACTCGGGCATCACTACAACCAAACTATGCAAACCAAGCCAAGTTGGCCAGTGCAAACCGAGCCTTAATAGATGTGGAGTCTTCCAGAAGAAACTAAGCCAACTTGGGCAACATTATCGTAGAACTCCTCAGTGCAAACTAAGCTCACAAAATTTGTCGAGTTCCTCCTTTGCAAACTAAATCCTCCAACTCTAAGGTCAAACCACACCACCCGTACAGGATTTCTAGCCAACCAAGGATGCTCTTTGCATTAGACACCCCAAGTTCAAAAATATGTTCTTAGTAGTTGGAAGAACATCTTTAGGGACTCAACACATAAATCTCAAATTGGTTCTTCATATACATATCATCCAAGTCGTCAACTTGTACACTCTTTCCCTTGTTCCACTTCTGCTTCTTCACCTCCATCCTTAGTGTGTTATAGGTCTATCCTTCAACTCAACTTGGCTACCAATATTTAGGTTTCTTTATCCTTTAAAGAAATCAGGGAATTCTTCTTGCCACCTTTCACAATTGAAAACACATTCTTGACACAATCATGCATACCCCTACAATCATACTACCAAGGTTTTTAGGTCTACCAAGCAACAAATGACAATTGTTCATGTTCACAATATCACACAACACTTGATCCTTATACTACACAATCTAGAAATCAACAAGGCACTGGTCCCTCACTTCCAAAGCATGCTCACCTTGCAACCAACCAATCCTATAAGGATAAAGATGTCTCACTCTCTGCAAACCAATTTTCTAACCCATCTCCTCGGCAACAAGGTCATCAACACTACCACCATCCATATTCACATTATAGACTTTACCATAAAACTTACAACGAGTTCGAAACAATTTACTCCTTTGACAAGATTCCGATGCTCTCTAACCAACTAGTACTTTCCGAGCTAGTAAATTCTCTCCTTGCTCAAGTTCATTGGTAGTGTTTTTAGTCTCATTCACAACATCAGTTCTTTTACCATGGGGACATTCAAAATATCTATGTCTTGCTTCACCACATCTATAGCAAGTAACCTTAAACTCACATCCACCTGTCCTTCTCTTCTAATCAATGGGTTATGGTTCATCTTGTGCACTCAGTCTAGCTTTTTCCAAGCTATTATGCTTCTCCTTCCCTCTTGAATTACCTTGAATTTTCCTCTTCAACGTATCTTCTACCTTTAGGGAATACTGTTAAGCATCCTCTACTGAATCAATCTTCAACATAACAAACTCATCTTGGATATTGAATCTCAAACCGTCAATGTACCAAGCTACCCTCTCCTTTGACAATTCTCTATGCCAAGATCAAATAGTCAATTTGTAGAGCTCCTCGGTATAATCTTTCATAGACATATCCTTCTGCTTTAGATTTTGCAAGTTCTTAAACAACTCAAGTTCATAATCAACAGGAATGAACTTAGCCTTCAATTTAGTCACCATCAATCTCCATCTAGTGATCTTTGTTTCACCTTCCTCCTCTTTGTCTCTTTGTAATTCTTTCCACCAAAGAGCAACATGTCCTTTCAATTTAGGTTGTGCCAACCTCACTTTGAGTGGATCTCCAATATCCTCTAACTCAAAGTAGTCTTCCAATTCACCAATCCAATCAATTAGGTCTTTAGGATTCAAAGTAGCCGATAAATTAGAAACATCCATCTTATGCTTCAACTTCAACTAAGATCCAGGTCTAGAAAACTAACCAACCCTATTTCCCATAGGTCTCTCCACATGATCAGTTCTGTCTTCATCACTTGATCTATCAACCTCAAAGTCTTCAACAACTTCCTCATAACCATCTTCAGTACCTACATGTTGAGATACACCACCTATAACACTTATGATCTCAACAATCATATCACTCTTCATCAATGCCATCTTGTTTGAGAGCCTTGCTTCCACAGCATCATAGAGATCATCAATAGCCCTAGGGTCCAATTTTCTTGGAAGTGTCTTCTAAGATCTTTGCAAACCCAATAAAGCCACAAATCCAAAAGATAAATCAGCTCCAAAAGACCAACCTTCTCTTCCATCCTTCACCCCAAGTCCTAGTGCAAACTGCCTCAACCTCAGCGATTTGTCTACACACTCAAGAACAATTGTGCTCTGATACCACCTGACATAGTGCAAGGCAAGAGAATCCCCGAAGACAATGTCCTAGCCCCTAGGAAATAACCACATAGTGGAAACACAATACAAGATACAAGATCTGATACCAAAATGCAATTCTTTATTTATATAATAATTGTTTACATGCAATGTGTTGAGTTGTAAGGCCTTCCTAGTTATGACCAAATACAAAAGTAATTATAAAATAGTTTTGCAAGACCCCTCAAGATCCAATCCAAAGACTAGCTAGTCTAGATCCACAAGCTAATAGAAACTTCCAAGGAAGATCTAAACTTGTGCTCACAATCCCACCAAGCAATCTCCTTGTTTCCCAAGCCTCAACTACTAGCCCTTCTCAAAATTCACTCTTCTACCACATCCTCTTCTCCAAGCCAGATGAAATTATGAATAAGACTCAAAAAGACCCCCTATTTATACCTAACTAATCCAGAAGTCGACCTAGTTCATTACAATTTAAAATAAATCCAAACATTAAATATTTACATAAGCCACAAGTTGGCTGCAACACTCATTAACTACCCACAACCCAAATAAAATACCAAAAGTTGGCTCACAAACAACTTGGGCACCATAGAGACCATGACCAAACTGAGTGTCATAAACCATCACCAAGCATTAGCATTCTACCAAGCATAACCGAGCTCCAACAACAACCAAGCCAACTCAGGCATCATTATAACCAAACTATGCAGACCAAGGTGAGCTTGCAAGTGCAAATCGAGCCTCACTATATGCTGAATCTTCCGGAAGAAACCGAGCCAGCTCAAGCAACACTATTGTAGAGCTCCCCAATGCAAACTAAGATCATAGTATTTGTTGAGTTCCTCCTTCATAGACTCAGTCCTCCAACTCCAAGGTCAAACTACACCACCCTGCAGGATTTCTAGCCAACCATGGATGCTCCTACATCACTATATAAGCAACCACAAGGGTAATTGTTGTATGAAAAATATCTAATAAGATGAGAATTGGAAAGTTGAGGAAGACAAGGCTTGATAGGTTAGCCAAGGGAGCATTTGTGAAGGTTGGAAGAATGGCATGGGATGTGCGGATTCATGATTATTCACATGGATTTCTTAGTTGTGGCTATGACTTTGAAGGCTTCCATGGTTGTGTTGTAATGATATTTTTGCTCAATATTACATGGTGATGGATGCTTTAGGAAGCTGAATTTTTCTCTCAACTAGGGTTTTCTAGGGTATATCTTGTGTCACATTTTTTGTGGGTATGTTGTTTATTCTCTTGCATGTGGATTTTAATTACATATTTGTTTCAGATCTATTATGAGTTATGTGGAAATGGTTATATTCTTTGTTCAAGTTTCCTTACAAGTGGCATCAGAGTTATGGTTTTGTTATTGTAACTCTAGATTGAATCAATATGAATGCATGAGAGAATAAAAGAAATGACAAGATATATGGCGTTTTATAGTTGTTTATTGAAGATCTAAGGGTTTTGGATTTTTTTTATGATGTGATGTTGGTAGATTTTAGACATGTGAAATTCTTGGTCAAAAGGGTCTTTTTGATGTTTCATTTAAATGAGGGTTTTTAGGGAGGAGCTTGCAAAAATGACGTCCTAGGCAAAAACAGACCTCACCATTAGATCCGAGTTGGCTTTTCCATAGATTTTGATAAATAATATTCCCTACTTTGACCATGTTGATAGAAAATGAAAAAGTTGTTTAGTTTCAACCCATAATGGTCGTCAAATTTAATCTTGTTGAAATTTTCATCACAAAAAAAATTGCAGTTAAAATGGTAAAAAGATTGTCTTGATAAAACAACCATAACTTTCACTCAGGATGTTAGATTTTGGACTTCTTATAGTCGTTGGAAAGATAATTTGGAGCACTATAATTTGGTGTAGGTTTGATCTTATGATTTTAACACTTTGCCAAGGTGTTAAGAGCCCAAAATTTAGATCTTATTTATTTTGAGCACAAATTTGGGCATAACTTGGGCATATGGAGTCAGATTTTGGACTTCGAGTAGCCAACGAAAAGTTCTTGGAGAGGTCTAGACATAGTTTGGATTTGATGTAGGTTTTGCATGATTAATTTGATGATATATTGATCTGAATGGTTTATGATATATATTGACTACAATAACATTGTGAGTTTATGACATTGTATATTTTGGAAATTTGGATTTGATGTCATTGTATACTTGGTTCATATTCCAAATTGGTCTCATGATGATATAGTTATCAACATTTGGTTTGGATATGTCTAATGACTTGTTGGGTCTACAAGTTGTGCAGTGTTGTAAGCAGTCTATACTTATAGGTTACATTTATGGCTTGTTTATAGGTTGTCTTTTCCCATTGATCTTTCATTATTGATGCATATTCAAATTAGTGGCATCGATTTGGGTTGTATATACCCTAATACACATGATTTTTTGATTTGTCTTCATGTAGAGGGGTTGAGATGTTGTTATTAGGTACAATCATGGTGGAGGATTGTGGTTGACTATTTTATGTTGACAGGTTAAACACTTTGAGAGTTAAGTGCTCAATTCATGGATGTGATCATGATACCTTGGATTTTTTCATGACATATTTGGATATATAGGTACATCCTTGATGTTCATTGGGTTTGATTCTTGATTTGGTTATGGTGATATATCTTCTTTATTGAGGATCATGGTTATACAATTTCTTTTGAGGAGCTCATGATGTGCACTTTGAGTTCTTTGATGGTTTGATCCCATGGTTGATTCTCATGGTTAGAGGATGGCTTTTCATTATGAAGTCACAGATAGATTAGATGAATGGTTTAGTGGGAGCTTGTGATAGTGATGAGGTGTCAGTGCATGATTAGTTCCTAGTTTGGTTTGTATCTTCTTGGTTTGCAGATCTTTGTTTCACTTGGTATTGACCTTTTGGTTGTATATGTGTAGACCTAAAAGATCTTCATGAAGGAGATAGATTTTATGATCCCATTTGTGACTCGGTACCATGGTTGAGTGAGAGTTATTAGCATTGATATATTTATTGAGTGTTTGTAAATGTTCGAGGTTTGTCTTAGATCCTGTTGTTGTAGAAGCATTTTTGACATTTGCATGGTACACTTGTTATCTTCATGGTGTGTGGAGGTGGTTATCTTCATGGTTTTTGGAGATGGTGCTTCATGGTGCATGGAGATGGTTACATCTTAAGGACTTATGGAGTTCTTGCTAAATGCAAAGTTTATGCTTTCATTTGACATGTTATCCTTGGTATTAGGATGGTTTCATTATTATGTAATGGTATACTCTTGATACACATTTAGAGTTGTGACATGTTATGATATGTTCATATGAAGCATGTTATCTCTTTTGGTTGAGATGGTTAGATCATGTCATATTTATGTTCTCGAGGCCATGGTTGGAACTTTGACAATTGTCCTGGTTTAGTTTCTCAGTACTGATTACATTGATCATTTGCTAGATACTTCATGATATTGGTATGCAGCATTTGGAGTTGGCATGTATTTATTGGTTATTGGTACTCATTGATACTTAGACATAGTGGTGATGTTTATTTCTCTTGGATTAGAGAAGTGTTTGTTTTTCGATAGTTGATAGTTTTAAGAGAAAGTCTGAGGGGCATTCACCTGATATGGACTTGAGAGGAGATTTTTCTTAGATGAGTCTTGGTTGGAGACTTGGATATCTTGATGAGAATTTTGATTCCTCACTCTTGGTCTACTTGGTAGTCACTACTTGAGAGGTGTTGCCCATTGTTTCTCTCAGGTGCATTACATTTATGCTTATCTTTCACGGATATGGATTTTGAGCTATGGTACATGAGTTAGTTCTAGAGGGTTCATTTGAGAGATGGTTTAGCATTGGTTATCTCCTTGTGCATATGTTGTTGTTATGTTGGTTGAGTTTGGGAGATGGTTTTATATTGGGCATATTACTTGGATCTGGAATGGTTATTCCTTAGTTTTTTGATCTTGTTGTGAAAGGCTTACATCCATGATTAGTTATATGGTATGGTTTGGTTGTTGTTGTGGCTTCTTGGTTGGGGTTTTATGGAGGAGATATTACTTTCACAATTTACATATAGTGGTGTGTATAGAAGGACATGATACATTTTATGATCTACATGGTTTTTCTTTGGTCTTGGCTATCTTCCTAGATGTTCAATTTCACTTACATTGGTTTTGAGATTGGTTGGAGATTGTGATCACTGGTTTTTGTGCTTGTATGTCATGTGAGAGATGGCATGGTTATTCCTTTATATCTTTCCTTTGTTAGCTATGGAGAACCTGGGAAATCATTGGAGACTTGTTTTGAAAGTTTTTCTTATAGCTCATTGGTTTATATGTATTGTGGATATCCTTGATACTACATGGACTCACTTCTTTGAGATGTTGTGAGTGGATTGGTTACATATTTGATATTATCTTTTGCAATGGGAGCTTCTTAGTATATATGTAGCAGGTATTGCTTTTGAGGCTTGTGATTGTAGATTATAGATTTGATACATTGATGATGTGAGATTCACTTGGTATACCTTTGGAGGTATGGATAGTCAGATGGGTTTGGCACTTACTATGGGTGTTATTCAGCTATGGATATTTGAGAACTACAGATACATGTGATTACCTTTGGATTATGTTTTTGTGCTTGACATTTTAGTTGGTATAGGATTGGTATAGGATTTTATGATTCTTATGTGACAGGTTGGGTGGCTTTCTCTTTGGATGGCTTCTATGTATGTCTAGTGGTAGTGGCATAATAAGAGGTGGGATCATTCATATTTGTGAAGTTGGATACTTTTATTTTGTTGTGGGTACCAGGATGGAGCACTTGGTGTGATTTAATCCATGATGGTGGATGTTAGGAGGGATTATTTCCTTGTTCATTTATGTGGCTACAGATTGACACTATGCAGTGTATACAACAAGTGGGATATTGTTGAGATTATGTGTGTCATATTGCATAATATTTTTGTATTATATTATTTTATTTTATTATTTAATGTTTCACCTAGGAGCACCTAGATGGATGTGCAACATGGAGAGATTCCCATGGGATATACTTGATGAGTTGTATTGTAACATTGTGATTATATTTTATGTAATTATTTATTATTGGGGATAAGTATTAAATGTCCAATATTAAATGTGGGTCAATGGGTTAGGTAGCACATGGTTTATGTAATACCACTTGGTGGTTTTGTAAGACTTGCTACTATATAAGAAGCCACTAGGGTAGTTGTTGTAGGAAAAAAAAAAAGCTAAGAAAAGGCAAAAAGGAAAGTCGAGCAAGACAAGGCTTGACATGTTAGCCAAGGGAGCATTTATTAAGGTTGGAAGAATGACATGGGATGTTTGAATTCATGCTTATTCACATAGATTTCTTGGTTGTGGCTATGGCTTTGAAGGCTTTAATGGTTGTGTTGCAATGGTATTTTGGTTGAATAATACATGGTGATGGATGCTTTTGGAGGCTAGGTTTTTCTCTCAATGAGAGTTTCCCAAGGTATATCTTGTGTCACATTTTTTTATGGGTATGTTGTTTATTCTCTTGCATGTGGATTTTAATTACATATTTGTTTCAGATCTATTATGGGTTATGTGGAAATGGTTATATTATTTTTTGCAAGTTTCCTTACAACACTTAGGACTAATAAGTGCTAGTAGAGCTCTCATCCTTTGTTGTGGTAAAATCTTAATAGCTATAGGAAACTATCTATGATGATGATAAAGGATGCTCCTAAGTTCAAAAGAGGAAACTACCTAGTATGGTGTGGAAGGATGAGGTTCTATCTCAAAGTAATAGGAGAGAAATATTAGAATTATTCAGTCACATAATAAGTTGCTCCAACTAAAATTCTTGATGCAACCCAATTGAAGACTAAAAAAGAACACACAACTACTATGGATGCTTGGAAAGTACCCTTTTAGATGCAAAATACATAGATGTTCAAGACCTACACACCACTCATGATATGTGGTAGAAGCTAAATATATTCTATGGAGGAGACTTGAATGTATAGAATGCAAAGGTAGAGATTCAGAAGGGAAAGTTTGAAGAAATGAGGATGATGGAGAATGAGAACATTGAGTAGTACAGTCAGAGAATCAAAGATGTGGTTGCTATTATCAGAGGTGTTGGTGGAACCCTTATAAAAGATGATGTGGTAAGAAAGATACTTAAAACCCTTTTTACCTCAGTATGTTATTAAATCCTTGTCTACTCAAGAGGTTAGATCTTTAGGCACTACTGGAGCCACTTTGGATTCATTAAAAGGTAAGTTTATAACTTTTGAGCTAAGTAACTTTGAAAATAATATACCCAAGATAGAAGCTCCATTTAAGGCATCTATGACTCTTGCTCTTGCAAGAAGAGAAAGGGATGTCTTAGCTAGTTTTTTTTTTTTTTATGGTTATAATGTTTATTAATGTTTTGATTAAATAAAAGGAACAAGAGGAACTAAAGGTTTGCTTGCTAGAAGGTTGTCTAGAGGAAATGGTAAATAGAAAGGTATACTACCTTTGAAGTTTTTTTTATGCAAAAGATTGAACATATTGATTTTAGATGCCCTGACTATGAAAAGAAGGAAAAGGAAAAGAACCCCAAGAAGAGCTTCTCCATTGCAAAAGAAGGTGTTACTAATGAAGAGTCTAATGGAAAAGAAGAAGACGAGTTTGTGTTTGTTGTAGTCAAAGAAGATCGGTAAATGATGGTGATGAGAAATATTTGGTCTCTAGTATTAGTCATAATGAAGACTAGATAATTGATAGTTCTTTCTCACATCACATGATCGGTGATAAAATAAAATTCATCAGAAATGAAGAATTTGATAGAGGATTAGAAAATTTTGAAAGGAAAAATCCATGGGTTGTGAAAAGTAAGGGTACTATTATTTTGTATAATAAAACAAATTGTGATGGTGTCAATAATGGGTTGGAGGATTAAAATAAAATCTATTAAGTGTTGCTCAGATAAATAAGAAGGGATACAGATTAGAGTTCAACAAAGAAATCTTTAGGATAATCAGAATATTAAAAGAGGAGTTCGGTACTTGTGAACAAACTAGAGGTTACTTGTTCCAATTGAATTCTACTATTAAAAGTTGTTTGATTTCTAAAGTTGAAGATCATTAGCTAAGGCATAAAGATTTTGTCAAAATAACATTGATAACCTAGTCAAAGTATGTAAGATTAAAGTAGTAAGATTATTTTCTAACCTAGAGAAACTAGACAATGCAATGTGTAAAGAATGTCATGCTGGGAGATTAACCGATTCTAGCTTTGTTATTCAAAGCAACTCTTCTGAAGGAATCCTAGACATAGTTCACACCAATCTATGTGGTCCAATAGAAAATCAAATTTACTAAGGAGGTAGGTTTTTTATGTTGTTTGTAGATGATTACTCCAAAATGATGTGGGTTTCATTTATTAAGTGTACATGTGAATCATTCTACATGTTCAATATCTTGAAAGCCATGGTAGAAAGGGGAAGTGATAAGAAATTGAAACATCTTAGATCAAATAGAGGACGTGAGTTCACTTCACATGAATTCACTTCATACTATGAAGAACAAGGAATCGTAAGGTAGATGTTAGCTCCTAGGACATGTTAGTAGAATGGGATTGTTGAAAAGAGAAAAAAGTCAATCATTGACTATGGAAGAACATTGATGTTGCAGAAAGGTTTTGCCAAAACCTTTTGGAGAGAAGTGGTGAGTATTGCAGTCTATACATTAAACTGGTTAAAAATTTAAAAAAGGTATAAATAATATACCTTATGAATTTTGGTAGGGTAAATCACCTTGTGTGATTTATTTCAAGTGTTTGTAGAAAGATGTTACATAAAGAGAGGAGACTACTCAGGAAAGTTTGATTGTAGAGGTGATGAAGGAATATTCCTATATTGTTCCACTAAGAGAAAAACTTGCAATTATCTCAACAAGAGAACTAACAAGATGATAAAAGGTACAAACATGAGGATTCATGAATATTCTAAATAGAATGATGAATCTAGTAAAAGAGAACTAGAAGATTATCATGGATTTGCCTACATACAACAAGTTGAACAAAATGCTATAGAAAAGTCAATGGAATAACATAAAATGCATTGGAATTGGCCCAGTGGTTGAAGAAACTCCCAAAGAAGAACCAATGTTACTAAGGTATGTCAAGTTAAATCACTCCCTAGATCAAATCATTATTGATAACAATGTTGGTGTACTGACAAGAAGAAATGAAAGATAAAGTACTTGTTTTCTATCTCAATTTGAACCTAATATAATAACAGATGCATTGAAAGATGAGGGTTGGGTAAAGGCCATGAAGGAGGAATTGGAATAGATTGAAAAGAACCAAACCTAGACATTAGTTCCCATACTAATGGATAAGAATATAACAAGAACTAAATGGGTTTTGAGAAGAAATATGGATAAAACAAGTAAAGTAGTCAAGAACAAGGAAAGATTAATTTTCAAAGGTTATGCACAAGAAGAAGGCCTTAACTATGGATAAATTTTTTTGCCAATGGCTAGACTTGAATGGGTAAGAATAATTCTTACATTTTCTTCTTATAAAGGATTTATAGTTTATCAAATGGATGTCAAGTCAACATTTATGAATGGTATGTTAGAAGAAGAGGTATAGATAAAACATCCTAAGGGTTTTTCCAATTTAGAAGGAAAAAACTATTGGTCCTACCACATGTCAATATACTAAGAGGGAGAGGGGGGAGGGGGGTGGGTTGAATCAATATATTCACTAGTTTCAATTTTTACTCTAAATCACATTTCACACTTATCTACAGGTTTGTGTTGGCTATAACGTAACCGATCAAGATTAAGGAAAAATAAAGAACATGAAAATAACAACACATAACACATTATTTATCTCATGGAAACCCAACTAGTGTCCTTAAAATTATTGTACTAGTCTAAAGTGTGACTGGTCAAGAGCTTATCCATTTTAGAATATTCCAAAAGAAATGTTAGGTGCCACTTGTTAAAGTCTTGCTCTGTTAGGATCATCTTGGTTAAAGGACTTTAGAACAAAATTTAATGTGTCACTATGTTAGGGTATTTGTACAAAGCACCTATTAGGGTTCATCCTTGATAGGATTTACTATTGCAAAGTTTAGTAAACAATAGGAAATGATCTAACAACTAGCTACTACACTTAGCTCGAAATAGATCCTTCTTCATCTCTCTTGAGCTTTCTGTAACTATGATCTTTCTTCTCATGACTCTACAACTTCAAACCTCAATCACTTTTGAACTTGGCTCTCCTTTCTCTTTCACATGATAAACTTGTGTTGTTTGGGCTTACTAGATTCTCCTTAGTATGATAATTCTTTGAAGGTGAATTCTCCATTGTCACTCTTCTTTACACCTTGAGATTCCATTTATCTCAGATCTTTTGGCTCTTTGAATAATCACTCATCAATCTAACCTTTTCTAGTTCAACTCTATCTCCTTATATAATTTCTTCTAGCTTCACTTGGACACCCTAATCTACAAATTCAAAATTTGAATTCTCACTAATACTACTAGCTCAACTCCTTGTTGTAGTAGTGCATTACTCTTATCAGATGTCGTATGTTCATATAGGAGTCACATGTGTTATTCGTCCTTGATGATTTTCTCTAGTTGGAAAAAATTCAAATTTGAATTATTTTGACTATTCCTCGATATATTCCCCCATCACCATTAAATTCAATGTTGAGTGCACTACTACTCTCTACATGACTAAGCAATCGTAGGTCTCTTGCTCCATACTCACCTTGCTGACTTAACCAAACCATCTCACTACTCTATCATCTTTCCCTTCATCTTGGCATCATTTTGTTCATGTGGACTTTACTTAGCATACTTTGTTTAAGTGGATCACCTCTTTCATCACTTAATGTTGGGCTCACACTTCTTCTCTTCTCTAATCACCCTTGTGAACTAGAGTTGTACATCAATGTGCTTTGCTAATTATTCCTCTCTACTAGTCTTGGTTCCTTCCTGCACCTTGACATCAATGACAATACTTTTGATAATTTATCCTACTAGTCTATTATGCCAACAATATCCCCCTTTAGCATTGATGGAAACACTTAGTCATTTTTAGCACTCTTTGTTTTGGTACCTTGCCTTAGCTTGATTTTCTTCTTTTTTCATCTACCCCCGAGATAGTGCATCCACATGCTTTGTCTATTATGTGGCTTCTCTTAACCTACATCTTCTATTCTTCTTACACTTGCACTTTTTAGATTCTTTTGTTTCTATGCTCCACTTTTGTTCTTCTTCTTCGACTCCTTTGCTCCTCTTAACATCTCCCCCTTTGACAAAAATGTCAAAGGCAAACATCTTTTCTTCTCTTTTTTTCTCTAGACTATTTCCTTTATGGAGTAGTCCATTTTTTTTATCAATCCACCTTTCATGTTCTTCATTTCCTGATCATAGATTGATGCCTTCCTGCCTGTACTTAGTTT
This sequence comes from Cupressus sempervirens, assembly GCA_028749045.1. Taxonomy (NCBI): domain Eukaryota; kingdom Viridiplantae; phylum Streptophyta; class Pinopsida; order Cupressales; family Cupressaceae; genus Cupressus; species Cupressus sempervirens. Next base: position 218,483,652 of record CM053787.1, read on the forward strand.
AGGATGGATAGAGGTAAGACCCCTAACCTTTCTCTTTAGATACTCGAAAGTATCCTTTTGAAGGGGCTTTGTAAATATATCAACCAAATTCTCCTTGGATGGTACACATTATAACCTAACCTTTTTTTCTTGCACTTGCTTCCTCAAAAAATGGTGCTTGATGCATATGTACTTTGTCTTTGAGTGCATCGTTATGTTTTTTGGTATATTGATTGCACTAGTGTTATTATAGTTGATAACTACTTGTTCCTACATTTTCTCTTGAATTCCTTCAAGTTGATATTTGATCCAAATAGCCTGAGTGCAATTCATTACTATAGCAATATATTCGCTTTTAGCTATTGACTATGATATGCAGTTTTACTTCTTGCTGGTCCAAGCAACCAATCTTTCTCCAAGTAAGAATGCACCACTAGCTATTCTCTTTCTTTCATCTATGTTTCTTGGCAAATCAACATCAATGAAGACACTAAGCTCAAAGTTACCTCTACAAGGATACCATAGGACATACTCTTCAGTACCATTTAGATACCTAAAGATCCTCTTTGTACTTACCATGTGTGATTCTTTTGGGTTGGCAAGAAATTTGGCTACTATTCCAACCACTTGTGATATGTCTAGTATAATGTGTATGACATACTATATTTTACCAATCATGGATTAGTAAAGTGTCTCATTCACTTCAAGACATTCATCCTCCTTTGAGAGCTTATTGTTAGCATGAATATTGATGGTATTCATTAAGGGGGTATCCTAAGCATTTGATAGATGGATAACATGATTGACATGTTGCATTCATGACTATGGTTGTCATTGATATGAACATAGTATTATTTCTGCGAAGACTAGCATAGTAGTAGATAGATAAAGAGGTAGTATGAATTCCATATCTATGAGCTAAGGTTATGTGCAGTTGAGAATATATTTTATATTGTGTCTTGATGAAGTGGACAAGTGTGCGTATAAAGAATCGAAGACATGCAAAAGTTATTCAAGATTTTTAGAAGACAATGTACAAACAGAGTAGGTGATAAGTGGTTTCTAATATTTTGATTGTATCTCTTCACAAGGATATAATCATGATGATCACAATTAGATAATGATAGAAGACAACCTGATGATGATGTCAGCAAGTACGCAAGGTCAGAGGTCACATGTGTGAGAAGTTATAAAGACTGGGAGTTGACAGGTATTTGTAATTTGTGAAAAGATGTAATGTTTTATAATAACTTAATGATGTCCTATTATAATTAGTTGGGGAATCCTCATGACTGACTCAAGGAATTATTTTGATGATGTGGTACAAAGGAAGGTTATTTTCCTTACGATATAAAAAGGTAATAAGTTAATTCAAGTGTGATATGTGAAGTACTTGGTAAATGTGAGTAAGCCATCCAAGGGATTATTAGATGCAAAGTTGGTGATCTAGTATTGAGATCAGAAGAGGATTGGCCCAGTCAAAAGGATAGAGGATTTCAAGATCATTCTATTAGGGTAAAAGGTTTATTATCTTTTACTTCTCCTTAAGAATTCACTATTGGAGTTTTGATTTCTCTCTTCCTGAATGTGACATTTAATATTTGTTTTCTTTTATTAAATGTCACATTATCTCATTAGGGTTTCTTTAGGGTTTCCCTTTTGAGAATGGTTGATCTCATTTTTATAATGATTGATCCCCTTTTATTTCATAACACTTCTTTTTCATTTTATTCCTGTCTTGAATAAAAATTTCATCTCGAGAGCCACTCTTCTCTTCTTTGCTTCATTCTTCCATGTAACAGGTTATTTGCTTGTAGGTGATCATTGTGGCTTCTGTGAAGCTGAGTTTTGCATCTATTTTGCACACCAACTTCTACATGGTATCAAAGCCATTCCTATAACTTCATGTTCATGTTTGAAGTTCATTTTTGAAGCTTTCAAATTGAAGGGTTTCAAATACCCTTTTTCTGGGTTTTGAAGGGGTCCTTTTTTTTTTGCTGCACTTTGAGTCCAAATGGACCTCACTGTTGGATTCATAAGGCCCAAAAACCCCCATTTTCATATAAAGTTTTTCCATTTTGGATAAATTTATTGTTGGAGGTATTTTTTTTGCTTTTGAGTACATTTTTTTAAAATCTAGGGCATCAAAATTTTGGTGCACCTTGAGCCCAAATAGACATCACTTTTAGACTCAGAGCACCCAAAAACCCCATTTCCATATTACAAAATTCACGTTTGGAAGTTGTTGGCCTTAGACACTTGGGCATGCCTCATGAAAGAAAGAAACAAAAAAAAATCAAAATGAGTTGCTCGTAGGTCACTATGTGGCAACCCATGATTGGCTAGACTATAGCCTGACTGCCACCTAGCCACAACCTGTGACTATCACCACACTACCCGTCGTGGTCATATTGTTGCTTGAAAAATGGTGGATGACCCGCCAACTGTCACTGCTCCATGGTGCCATCCCCACCTGTCATCCCTGACAATGCCAACACCACTACCCAACAACCCCACCTCGATCATCGATAACACCAACTATTCATCTTGTGACACATGGCACTCATGTGTTGGGTCCTAGATATGTTAGCTTGTGAACCTGCCCTATGCCATGTTAGCATCACGTGGCATGTACAATTAGTATGCCACATCATCAATCCAGTTAGCATGCCATGTCATTTGTGTAGTCACAATGATACAATAGTGCCACATCAACAAACTATTTTTTCCTATGATGGTCAAATGACCATCAAATTTTAGCATTGTGTCAACATTTCATACACATTTTGAACTAGTTCATAAGGAGCAACATTCATTTTTTGCTCATAACTTGAGCATACAAACTCCATTTTTGAAAAACAAGATATCACTGAAAAGATTATTCTTATCCTATCATGATGGTGTAGGTTTCATCACATTTTGATGCTATTTAGATTCCTTTTTTTTTTCACTATCAAAGGCCAAACTTAGTTTTTTCATTCTGAGGGCCATATCTGTTATGACTGAGCACCATTTTTGGTGAATGAAAAGATGTTGGATATTTCGTACAATTCTCTATCCAAATCTACTATCCTCTTCATCATAATATTTCAAAGCACATAAGTCACTCAACTGAATCTTTTTTTTCTCTCCTCATTTTATACACATTGATTTTATTTGTTGGAGTTTAGTTTCTTGTATTGTGATGTTTTTTTTCATTATGTTATTTTTGTCATTTACTTCAATACAACATATATCTTTCAAAACCAAAATGCCTTCTCTAAAACAATGGCAAATACCTCTTCTTGTCTAGCTCCTCTAAACCCACATAACTATCACACAAATGTAGTTGCCATGACATGGTTACTTCGTTCCAAGGGTTTGTGGTCTTGTTTAGATGAGGATTAGCCTCTATTTCAGAGTCCATTTCAGACATATCAACACAAAAATAAGATGGATGAGGTCATGGGTCTTATCTCTCTTAGGTTTGTAGGTAACTTATAGTTTCATCTTGATGAGTGTACTAATCCTTAGGAAATGTGGCTCAAGTTCAAGATCTTGTTTGGTAAAATTAGTGAGTTTAGGGAACTTCAGCTTGAGGCAGAGCTTAGATCACTTGTACCTAATTCTTTCCCCACCATTGAGGACTTTTTGATGAAATTCAAGTGACAGAGATCATTGTTACAGGGTTCTGGCAAGATGAAGATAGATAGAGAATGCATTTTCTTGATACTATCAAAGCTTCAGAGAAATTTTTAGATTTTCTCCTCTACCTTTCACTCCAGTACTGATGCATTGGTACTCATTTCACCATGCCAATATTTGAGGAATTATGTGATCATTTGATTAGAGAAAAAGCCAAGATTTCCTAGTTGAAATCTCTATCAAGATCAAAGACCATGACATTAGTTGGACAATCATCTACAGTGAAGAAGAAGCAGACATCAAATCCCAAGAAAGATTCAATAGATCATGAGCATTCATCCAAACCATAACCCAACCCTAAGAAAGGTAACTCTTTTAAGTCTGGTCAGTCTTCCTCCAAGACTAAGAAGTTCACAGGCAATCCTTGCAGTTTTTGTGACAAGGAAGGGCATCTAGTTTCTAGGTGTTGGAAATGCTTAGAGCCTTTAGAGGATGCCATGCAACAACATCACATCTCCTCTCCTTAGTCACCTTCCTCATCTACAGGGAAGGGCCATGCTCTTCATGCATAAGCCTTGTCTTTAGGATCATCTTTTATCATTGATTCTGGTGCTTCACACCATATGAATCACTCATAGGATTTGGTCACCATTCTTGTTCATAGTGCCACATCACATATTGTAGTTGGCATCTCTTCATGGATCGTAGTTCTTGATTTAGGTTTAGTTTCACAGGATGTTGGTTCTCTTCAAGATGTTCATCTAGTTCATAACATTTTTATGAACCTTATTTCAGTTTATCATATTTTACTTTTTGACTCTGGTAAGGTAGTTGAGCTCTCACCACATGATGTGACTATTCAAGATCTCCTTGATCCTAATTCAGTTATTTCTTCTGGTAGTATGGATCCCCAGTCTCACTTATACCAATTTGATGGCTTTGAGAGTTTAGAAAATGTAGGTTCTTCTCTTGTTGCACATGCATACTCTGTGAGAAATCTTTGGCATGATCATTTTGGACATGTCAACTACCTCTATTTATAGAAGATGAGTATACATGCACTTGTTTTTGGGTTACCATAGATCTCTTGCACTGATGATGCTTGTCATGGATGCATTTTTGGCAAGCATCATCAAGATCCCTTTCCTTTGGGAATAGCCACTCATGCTAAGGCACACTTGGAGTTGGTTCACAATGATATTATGTCCTTTCCTACACCTTTTTTAGGGGCTTATTATGCTCTCACATTCATTGATGACTTCTCTAGATGCACATGGGTGTACTTTATTAAATACAAATCTGGTGAATTTCTTATAAATCTTTAAGACTTTTGTGGAGAAGAAATTTGGTTTTTCTCTTAGAAGGATACACACAGATAATTGGGGGGGAGTATATGGATTAGGCATTCAAATATTTTTTCTTTGAACATGGTTTACTACATCAGCTTTCAATTCTATACACCCCTTAGCAAAATGATGTTTCCAAGAGAAAAAATAGAACCTTATGGGAGATGGAAAATTGCATGATTTAGTCATGGGATATGTAGTCTTCATTTTGGGCTAAAGCAACCAATTGTACCAACTACATTCAAAATCAAACGCCCTACAAGGAATTGCAATAGATGACTCTTGAGGAGGCTTGGTCTCATGCCAAGTCCAATGTTTCCACATTTCAAGTTTTTGGTAGTATGGCATGGGCTTTTATTCTCAATGCTCAAAGGAAATCTATGGAGAAGAAGAGTCGACCACTCATCTTTGTTGGCTACTGTGAGGATGTGAAAGCTTACATGTTGTTTGATCCTAAGTCTAGAGAGGTCTCATTTTGATGAGATGTCCAATTTGATGAGCATTTTCCTCTTCTTTATTCTCCTTCCTTGGATTCCTCCTCAATGTCTACTTCTTCCTCTTCATCTCTTGAGGATGTTCCATCTTCTGATGATGATATAGATAATGATCCACCTCCTCCACCACCACTAGTTGCTCTACCTTTTCCCAGGAGGGTCTATGTTATAGTTGAGTCAACTAGTCCTTTAATAGGAGATCCTACAAATCCTCATCGTACTCAAGCTCAGACATTTGATTCTAGTCTTCTGAGTCATGCTATTTCTATAGATCCACAAAGATTTTAAAGGAAACCAAACATCTAGAGTGGGATTTGGCTATGGATGAGGAATATTCTTCTTTGATGAAGATTCACACTTGGGATCTTTGTACTCTTTTGAAAGGAATAAAGTTGGTTTGGTGCAAGCATACCAAGTATGTTGCAGATGGCTCTGTTGATAAGTACAAGGTATGTCTTGTCACAAAGGGATTCTTGAGGGTTGAAGGTATCGATTATTCTGAGAATTTTCCCCTTGTCACTAAGATGAATTCTATTTGCTTTGTCCTTTCACTAGCAGCTTCACAGGGATGTCCAATCTTTTAGATGGATGTCAAGAGTGCATTCTTACATGTTGATCTTCATAAGGATAACTATATGGAGCAACCTCAGGGCTTTGTGTAGGACTCTTCATTAGTTTGTAGGCTTTGTAGTTCATTGTATGGTCTTAAACAAGCCCCTTAGAATTGGTATGAGAAGATGGACTCATTCTTGCTTTCTACAATCTTCACATGATGTCATTCCAATCATACATTGTACATTCATTGTTAGGGGGTTGATATTGTGATACTTTTTCTCTATGTTTATGATCTCATCATTACCAGTAGCTCATCGTCTATGATTCAAAGTATTCAACTAGCATTGATGGAGTAGTTTGAGATGACAAATCTTGGTCTTCTGCATTGTTTTTTGGGCCTACAGGTTACTTAATCTTCTGATGGTATTTCCATCTATCACTAGAAGTATGCTATTTATATGCTCCAATGCTTCAACATGCTTGATTGTAGGAATATCCATACACCATTTCAGTAAGGTCTAGTCTTATCTACCACTTGTCCTATGATGTTAGTGGATCCCACTTTATACCAATAGTTGGTTAGAGGTTTTTTGTACCTTACACATACTCATCCCAATCTCTCCTTTGTGGTTGGTCTTGTTTCTCATCTTTCCCATGATCTACATGAGAGCCATTGGCAAGCTTCCAAATGTATCTTGAGGTAGATTTAGGGCACTACACATTTTGGCATTCACTACACTACATGATTCCCACACATTATTGGTTTTACTGACTTAGATTGGACCAATGATGTTGATGATAGGAAGTCTACTTGTGGTTCTATTTTCTATCTTTTCTTTGGTCCTATCATGTGGTCTTGTAAGAAATAGTTTGCTATTGCATTATGATCTACACAGGTTGAGTATCGAGCAACGATGTTAGCTAGTTAGGACATTTTGTGCCTTCAATATTTGATGAGAAAGTTTGGATTGCTTCTTGATAGTCCCACTATGCTTTGGTGTAAAAATCAAAGTGCCATACATATTTCTCACAACCTAGTGGAGCATCAACATACTAATAATATCAAGAGCCACATGCATTTCATTTGATATTTATTCAAGATGGTGTTTTCCTCTTGGAGTGCATTCTTATAGAAGCACAAGTTGTTGATATCTTCACTAAATCTTTTGCATCACCGCACTATCTTTAGTTGCACACCAAGTTTGGGGTGAAGGAAGTTTTCCTTGGGGGTCTTAGTGAGGCCTTCCTTCCTTTCATGTTTTTTAGCATGTTTTCTTATCTCCTTTTGGAGTAGATTTATTCCCATGCAGTTTTCTCTATTTTTTTGCTTTATAGAGATTTGGTTGTGATTGGGTACCTAATTAGGCCTTGTTGTCAAGACCCAAGTTTCCTTGCTTTTGTTTTCATTGTTTATAGCTTCATTGTCACTCATCTTAAGGGGGGATGTTAGAGTGAGTTTTGACTTTTGTCTCTTCATGAATGTGACATTTAATATTTATTTTCTTTTATTAAATGTCACATTATCTCTTTAGGGTTTCCCTTTTGAGAATGGTTGGTCTCCTTTTATAAGGCTTGATCCCCTTATACTTTGTAACACTTCTTTTTCATTTTGTTCCTCTCTTGAATACAAATTTCATCTTGAGAGCCACTCTTCTCTTCTTTGCTTCATTCTTCCATGTAATAGGTTTTTTTGCTTGCAAGTGATTGTTGTGGCTTATGTGAAGTAGGGTTTTGCATCTATTTTGTACACCAACTTCTACAAATTCATTTCTATTAATGTGTAAGGAATAAATTTTGGGATTAGTTAGATAGTGAGTTCAGTAAACTTACTCTTGAAGTTGTTTGCATAGTGGGTCCTTCTATCTTCTACAACTTCTAAGAGGAAAAAATATGTGCTGAATGTATTTCATTGGCTCCTAAAATTGTCCATCCTCTTATAAGGATCTTTTTATTAATACATCATTTTGTGGGTACCATCACCATAGGGCTTTTCTTTTGATCAAGGGTTTTCCTAGTTAACATATATGGTGTTATTATGTATGTGTCTCTTCTTATGATTGTTGGGTATATTGTTCACATGGTTAAGGATTAAAAAGGTTAATAAATGTTTTAATGATTGGATAACTGATTCACCCCCCTACTTCTTAGTTATCTTAGTGGACTTTAACTTAGTGGACTTTACTTTCTAACAATTGGTATTAGAGCATCAGGTCCTTGAAGGAAAAGCTTAAATACTTAAGGAGATCAATGGTGGGTCAATTCAGAAAAGAAAGTTCTAAATTTGATGGAATTAACTATGACAGTTGGAAAGAGAAGATGAAGACTCATTCTCTATGTATGGGTACATTGTAGTGGATGATAGAAAAGAATGTAAAGAATAGTGTGGAAGGAAGGAAACTTGAGGATTGCAATGAAGTTGAAAGAGATATGTTCATGTGCAATATGCTTGCCAGAGAACTATTATTGTCAGCTCTACCTAAAAATGAATACAGTTCGGTAAAATCCTTAGATACATCTCATGTAATTTAGAAAGCTTTATAAACTACATTTGAAGGTGATGTACATGCTAAAAGAATCAGATTATAGAATTGGATATGTTTATTACAAGATGCTTAGATGATGGAAGATGAATCTATAAGAAGCTATATTGGTAGAATATTAGAAATTATTGCAGGAATCAAGTCTTGCAATGGGTTTAAAACTAAATATGAGATTATTTGGAAGATCTTAAAAAATTGACACCACCATTCAAGAAAACAACACACACGATTGAGCTATTTAATACCTTGCACTGACAAGTTTACTAAAGAGACTCTACTTGGAAGATTGGAAACAACATAAGCAAGCTTGAAGCAATCTAGAGACTAACCTAGAGTGGAAACAACTTTTACTACATTTAAGTGTTTGTCCTTCTTTATCAAGAAGTGCAACCACTGGTGGAGACTATGCTAGCAGTAGAAAATCCAGATCTGAGGAGGATAAAAGAATTGAATAAGGAATTTCCCTACTTGTAAGGAGAGAAATAGATGGTAAGAGAGTCTTTAAATGTTTGACTTGCAATAAATTTTGTCATTATGCTATTAAGTGTCCTAAAAAAGAGAGAAATTATAAGAAGAATTTCAAATCTAGAAATCCTAGAGATTTTTTATATGCAAATGAAGATGATGAGCCTGAACAAAGAGTTTAGAGTGAAAGTGATGATGAGTTAGGATTTGTAGTTATAAAAGAAGAAAATCCTGAAAAAGAAGTTAGAGAAGAGAAATCTATAGTTTCACAAGTTGAAAAGAGAACTAATTGGATTATAGATAGTGAGTGTTTACATCATATGATTAGAAACATGAATAAATTTGTTTAGCTTAGAAATCATGATGGAGGAATTGTTAGAGTTGGTAACAATGCAACTTGTTATATCAAGGGAATAAGATCTATTACTCTTGATGGAAAGATGAACATTAATGATGTATATTTTTTTCATGGATTGAAACATAACCTATTGAGTGTTGGATAGTTGGTTGATAAAGGTTGTTAGTTGCAATTCACATAGAAGACATGCATTATCAAGGATAATGATGGTAAGTTGATTGGAACTAGTACAATATCTTGAGGTAATGTGTTTCGATTAAACCCTACAAAGATGAGATGTTTGGTTGAAAAAGTGCATAATAGTTGGTTATGACATAATATATCTTTTCATATAAACTTTGATAATACTATGAAGGCTAGTAGTACACTTTTTGTTAGAGATCTACCCAAATATGTGAAGCCTACTAATTTTGTGTGCAAAGAATGTGTTATGGCCAAGAAGAAGAAAGTTTCCTTTCCTAGAAAGAAGTTCACTACAATAGAAAAATTGGAGATTTTTCATACATATTTGAGTAGTCCTACAAGAACAAGAGGATTCTATGGTGAAAGTTACTTTATGATTTTTGTTAATGGTTTCACTAGAACGATGTGGGTAGTATTTCTTAAAGAAAATTTTGAAGTATTTGAAAATTTTAAGTTGTTTAAGAATAGAGTCGAGAATGTATCTAGAGTAAAGATAAAAATCTTAAGATCAGATAGAGGTGGTGAGTTTACCTTGAAAGATTTTAACTCCTTTTGTGGAGTAAATGACATCAAGAAATAGCTATCAACACCTAAGGCCCCTAAGAAAAATGGGATTCTTGAAAGAAGAAATATGTCTATAACAGAAGCAACAAGAGCCATGATATTCAAGAAAGATGTGTCCAAGACATTCAAGAGAGAATTAGTCAATATAGCAGTATGCACAATGAACACAGTGTAGATTAGAAAAGGTAAAAAAAGACTCCCTATGAATTATGGTTTTGACATGCGCCCTCAGTAAAATTTCAAATTTTTTAAAAGTAAGTGTTACATAAAGAGAGATGATGATATTGGTAAGTTCGATGCAAGAAGTGATGAAGGTATGTTCCTTGGATATTCATTGAAAATAAAATATTAGAGATGTCTTAATAAAAGAACTAAGACTATTGTTGAGTGCGCAAATGTTAAAGTGCATGAAAAGTTTGGAGTTAAAGAAAGAATGTTAGATTGTAATTCTAATGAAGAAGAAGATAATCCTAAACCTATTGTAGAAAATATTGTAAGTTTTCTTTGAGACTAACAATGATTTTTAGAGCGGTGCTCAAGTTGTTGAACAAAGAGAAGAACCAAGATCTTAACCTAGAGAAGAAGTAAGAGTTGAACAACAATGCCTACACCTAATAGAAATTTGACAAAGAATCACCCTACTAATTACATTATTGGAAGCAAAGAAAAAGGAGTTATGACAAGAAATAAAGTACATGAAGAATTGTGTTTGATTTCTCAAGTTGAACCAAAGAGTGTAGATGAGGAATGAAAGGATGATCATTGGATTCAAGAAATGAAGGAAGAACTACATTAGATGGTGAGGAATGAGACATGGGAATTGGTTCCTAGACCTTAAAACAAGAATGATATAGGAACTAAATGGGTTTTTAGAAATAAGATGAATGAACAAGGTGAGGTTGTGAGGAATAAAGAAAGATTTCTATGCAAGGGATATTCATAGCAAGAAGGTATAGACTATGAAGACACACTTGCCCATATTGTTAGAATTGAAGCAATAAGGATGTTATTGGCTTATGCAGCAAGTAAGAAGTTCAAAGTATATCATATGGATGGAAAGTCAACATTGTAAATGGATAACTTGAAGAAGAAGTCTACATTGTACGACCTAAAGGATTCCTTTCATAGAAGAAAAGGACATGGTACGTAAATACAAGAAAACATTGTATGGTCTCAAATGAGCACCTAAATCTTGGTATGCAAGGTTGGGAAAATATTTGGCAAAGTTGGGATTTGATAAAGGTACGAAAAATACAATTTGAAATTGAAAGAAACTGAGAATGGGTTATTGATTATTGCAATATTTGTGGATAACATAGTTTTTGGAGGTAATGATGAAGCAAGTGACAAATTTTCTAATGAAATGAAGAATGAATTTGAGATGAGTATGATTGGAGAGATGCAACATTTCTTAGGTGTAAAGATTATGCATAAAATTGATCTTATCACAAGCTAAGTATTTTAAGAACTTGTTAATAGATTAGGCTTAGAAAGTTGTAAGTCTATTAGTAAACCTATGATAACTAGTCACAAGTTATCTAGAGAAGTTGAGACACATATAGTTGAGCCGAAGTAGTACAAATCCATATTTGGAGGTTTTCAATATTAACTCACAGTAGACGAGATATAGAAAATGTAGTTGGTATAGTAGAAAGATTTCAAGTAGATCCTAGAGAAGCACATTATGCAACAATAAAGAGAATATTCAGATATTTGAAGGGTACTTGATTTTGGTTTGTGGTATGATAGATCAAGTTCTTTTACTTTGTGTGCATATACTGAAGCAAATTGGGTAGGCAATATGAATGACAAAAAGATCACCAATGGTGGAGCTTTTTTTCTTGGAGGAAGATTGGTTTCTCGGCTAAGCAAGAAATAGGATTGTATCTCACAGAGTACAATAGAAGAAGAGTATGTAGTAGCAATAAACATTTGTAATTAGATTATGTGGATGAAGCAGATGTTGAAGGACATTGGGATGGAGTTTTTAGAAGTTATTATCATACATTGTGATAACACGAGTAGAGCAAGTATGTTTAAGAATCTCGTGTTGCATTCTAAGACTAAGCATATATCCACTAAGTACCATGTTTTGAGAGAGAAAGTTTTAAAGAAAGAAATCAAATTAGAGTATGTGAGTACAAAAGAGAAGATTGTAGATATATTTATGAAGCCTTTTCCTAAAGATACATTTGTGTATTTACAAGGTATGCTTGGGGTTATGCCCCTGCCTACCTTTGAGTAGATGATGTAGAAAGTGCACTAGTCCAGTGGTACATAGCATTATTGTTTATTTGAACTGAATGTTGATACTTCCTATATGGGGAAGTGTCTATGATGAGAAAAGTTATCAAAGACTCTTGGTAGCTAGTACAAAACAATGTCTTTGGCCACTTGAGCTGGTTGAAGACTTGGAGAAAACAATTGACATAATGAAGCTTTTGTCATTGATGTCAATGGGGGAGAATATTACATAAAAATAATCTCCTATGTATGGGGGAGAAGTTTTGTAGATGGAGAATAAGTTGGAGAGATTGTGTACACGAAACATGTATTATGGGGGAGAATTGTTCCTCGATAGATTGGTTGATATCAATAGGGGAGAAGTTGTGAATAATTGATTTCCATCCATGTAAATTAGATGAGAATAGAGATATTTTCCCATGAGTTAGAGTGTGAATAGTTGATGTCAATCCTAAGAGTGAGAAAGCAAAAATAGAATAATGTTCCTGTGAGTTTCAGATTTGAATGATGACGAGGATTTGAAAAGACGAGAGTAGAAACAACAACAAGAAAGTTTGATTTGGTATTCTTGGAACTTAGATTTTTTCATCGATGTTTCCATCAATTCCAAAGGGGGATATTGTTAGCATGAATGTTGATGGTATTCCTTTGGGGGAGTATCCTAAGCATTGGATAGATGGATAACATGATTGACGTGTTTCATTTATGATTGTGTTTGTCATTGATGTCAACATAGTATTATTTCTATGAAGACTGACAAAGTAGCAAATAGAGAATAAGGTCATACAGATTTAATAATGATGATAAAGTCATGCATAGTTGAGAAAATATTCTAAATTGTGTCCTAATGAAGTGGACAAGTGCAAATACAAAGAAGCAGAGACATGCATAAGTTATTCAAGATTTATAAAAGACAATATACATACATAGTATCTGATAAGTGGTTTATGATGTTTTGATTATATATCTTAATAGGGATAGAATCATGATGAGTGTAGGTAGACAGTGACAAAAGACAACCCAATGATGATGTCAACGAGTGTGCAAGGTCAGAGGTTGCACATGTGAGAAGTTGTAAAGACTATGAGTTGACAATGATTTGTAATTGCAAAAAAATGTAATGTTTTGTAATATCTTAATGAGGTCTTATTATACTTAATTGAGAAAGCCTCAAGGCTAACTCAAGGAATTATTTTGGGGATGTGGTATAAAGGAAGGCTATTTTCCTCCCTTTAACTGGGACACTTGAAGTCTAATGAAGAACTTGATTTCTTCAATCATGGATATTTTGAATTCTCTCTTCATAGCTTCAACAAAATCATCACTTAGCTTATCATCTCCTCCAAAGATGATATCATCCACAAAGATTTCTACAATCAACAAACATATTTTTTGTTTCTTGATTTATGTATAGATTGTAGTTGTCACTGGTTCTTATGAACCCAATATTTACCAAGTATGAGTCTAATCTCTCATACATTGTTCTTATTACCTATTTTATTCCATACAAGGATTTTCTTCATCTACATACTTTTTTTCTTTCCTTGTTCATTCTTAAACTCTTTATGTTGCTTGATATACACTTCTTTTTTAGAACTTCATCCAGGAATAAAAATTTCATGTCCATCCAATACACTTTGAATTTCTTGCAAGCTGCAAATGCAAGGAGTATTCTACCTCCTTCCAATGTGGTCACTAGCATAAAGGTTTCTCCACAATATATGTATTCCTCTTATGTATGGCCTTTGTAGATGAGTATGGCCTCATTTTTTACCACCTCTCCATCGTTCATCTTGTTTTAGAACATTCAATTTGTACCGATGACATTCTTATCATCTAGTTGAGTGACCAAGGTCCATGTATCATTCTTCACTATTTGATCAATTTCCCCCTCCATGGCCTTTCTCCAATCTGTCTTTAAAAGATTCCCCTACAACTCTGGGCTCCATGTGTGTAATTAGACATACTCTCTCTCTCTATCTATCTCTCTCTCTCTCTCTCTCTCTCTCTCTCTCTCTCTCTCTCTCTCTCTCTCTCTCTCTCTCTCTCTCTCTCTCTCTCTCTCTCTCTCTCTCTCTCTCTCTCTCTCTCTCTCTCCCCTTGTTATCACTCCAAAAAATTTGTCTCCAATGATCTGGTCTGCCAAGTGGTGCCTCCTCACATATTTTTCTAGCACTATTTCCCGTTTGGGTGCTTCAACTCTTTGTTCTTAATGTTGAGCTTCTTCTTCTTGAGATGATACAAATTATTGTACAAGTTCCACCTCTACTAGTACTCTCTCCACTTTATCACCTAGTGGGATGTACTCAAACCGTTCAAAATATTCTGGTTCCTTGTTTTTGTCTTCCCCATTCTTCTTTGGGAATTCATCTACCCTTACATTGGAAGATTCCACAATCTTGTTTGTCTAGAGGTTCATACACTGGTACGTTTTTCTCTTGGTAGAGTATTCTAGAAAGATTCCTTCATCAATTTTTGGCTCAAACTTTTGTTGGTATTCATCCCTTTTGATGTAGCATTTAATTTTGAATGCCTTAAAGTAACTGACGGATGGTGTGTGACCAAACCACAGTTCATAGGGAGTATTCTTTGCCCCTTTCTTCACTTGTATTCTATTCAATGTATATACAACTATTCTTAAAAGCTCTATCCAATAGATCTGTGCAACATTGTTTTGGATCATTAATGTTCTAATACAATATATGATGGTTTTGTTCCTTGTCTCTACAATACCATTCTGTTGGGGTGTCCCAAGATCTAGCATTTGTCTTCTAATTCTATGGGCGTCACAATATGTTCTAAATTCTTGTGAGGTGAACCCACCTCCACATTTATGATCTCAAGCACTTCAATGCTCTATTGGTCTCTCTTTCCACTTTTTATTTGTAATCTTTGTATATGTGAAAGGCTTGCGACTTTTAATTAAGTAACTGGTCACATCATTATAGAAAAATCATCAATAAACAACATAAAGTATTTGTCACTAGATAGACTCTTTATCGTCATGTGACCACATAAGTCAATATAAATTAGATATAGTATTTTTAGAAGTGTGATGCAGGAGCATCCTGGGTGTGAGGGAAATTTTGCATCAAGAAAAAAAATATTTTTATTTTAGCCTTTTCTATTTTAATCAGGACTAGTAGATAGGGGGTCATTGTGTCTAGGAACTTACTATTTTTAGTAAGTTTTTCATTCGAGCTCATAATGTTCTCATTATCTACATGAAGAATCATTTTAGAATTATAAGCCTACCATAAAAATCTCATTCCTCTATCTTATGTATCAGAGAAGTTATTGCAAATTTTTGGTGGAAAATTTAGAAGAAAAATCTTTGAACTCAATTTTGAAGTTCTTAGAGGCCCTGAATGAGGTTTGAAAACTCAATGGATGGGATTTTTTGCAGATCCAAGCCAGAGTTGACATTTTAGAAAAGTGGTTATAATAACCAATAAGAGCAACGGCTTGAGAGTTATGGCCTTCAAAATTTAGGCTCCTCAAAATTTTTAAAATAATTTTTCAAAGGTGAATTTGACTGACTCTATATGTATTGTTATGGTCTATTGGTCTTATATATTAGGTTTGAGTGTCTAGAACCTTCCCAGGCAGCATAAAACTGCCTATTTAAGAAAGGCTTGAACATTGTCTAGGATAGCTCTAGGTGATAGTTCACAACATTGTCTTGCAAATTACTATAATGAAGGTGCCCTTGTGGGTTAGCATATTGTAATTGTGAATTCTACAATTCTGCATTTGTAGCAACAATAAGAAGTTCGTATTTTGTTCTTACAATTGTTTTTGTTTCTTTGTTTCTATTATGTGTTTATGATATTAAGGGGAACACCCTTCATCAAGTGGTATTAGAGCTAGAGTTCTTGAGTGCATGAATAGATCACCAACAGTTAGGCAATTCTCACTAGGACTATGGTTTGGGATGAGCATGTAGATAGATTGCCAATTGTGAGGCAGTTTGCACTAGGGTATCAACATAGGTGTGAAAATGCCTCCACAAAGAAAGTATGGTGGAAGAGCTATAGGTGTTACACCTAAGGGTTTTGGAGCCTTCCAAAGAAAAATGCAATAATTAGAAGAACAAATGAACAGAGGAATAAATATTTTCATAAGAGATGAAAGCAAGGATGATGATAAAGTAGAAGAAAATGCTAAAGTAGAGGCAGTTCTAAACCTAGAGGAAGAGAGTCTTTTTAAGGCCATCTCCAAGATTGGTAAATGACCTAAGTTTGAGGTTCTCACATTTTTAGAAAATCTTAACCTAGAGTAGCTGATCAATTGGATCAATGAATTGGAGGAGTACTTTGAGCATGAAGATATTGAGGATCCTAATAGGGTCAAGTTTTTGAAGGCAAAATTGAAGGGACATGCAAGGATATGGTGGTAAGAGATGCAATTGGAAAAAAATAGAAGGGGAAGGACAAAATCACCAAATGGGATCAGATGATAGCTAAACTGAAGTGGCAATTCATTCCAGTGGACTATGAGCTTGACCTATTGAAGAAAATGTAAGGGTTGAAGTAAGCGGGAAAATCTATTCAAGAGTGTACCAAAGAGTTCTACTAAGTTCTCATTAGAATTGGTCATGCATAAGTTGATAAGGAGAAAGTGGACCATTATCTTAATGGGTTAAGGCCAAGTATTTAGAATGAGCTAAGACTGGTTCGAATGACTAGTATTAAGAAGGCATACCAGTTTTCCCTATAAGTTGAGGAGAAACTGAGCAAGAAGTTTGACAAAAAGAATAGTGAAAAAGGTCATGGAGCAAGATCTGGTAGACAATCTTATAGCAGTCAAAATGATGATCAAAAGAATAAGGATGAGGCTGGAAGTAGTAGTCAGAACTAGAGGGGAAACAATTCCAATCATTTCCATGATCAAAACAATAGAAATTAGAGAGGAAGAGGTAGAGGACAAGGATTTGGAAGAGGAGGCTTTTGTGGGAAATGTTTTCACTCTAAAGAAGAAGGGCATAAAGAATTTGAGTTTTCCCAGCACCAAGGAAGGATAGAACAAAGAACCAAAGGCCAAGCCTGAGTTGCACATGTTGACAAACATGCCATATCATCACGTTCTAAAGATGTTGAAAGAGAGGAAGTCCTAGTCAATAGAAGATTCCTACTATGTGGTGAGAATGAACTAGATCAAAGGAGTTTGTTTTGCACAAGGTGCATATGTGAAGATAAGTTTTATGATGTGATCATTGATGGTGGAAGTACTAATAATCTGGTGTTAGAAATGATGGTCACAAAGTTAAAGCTAAAGAGACAAAAAGACCCATGTCCATACTGTATTGCTTGGGTGCAAGATGACCACAAGGTAATGCTCAATGAGAAATGCTCAGTGAAGTTCAAAATCAAAAGCTACTAGGATGCGGTATTGTGTGATATGACACCTATAGACATATGCCATGTGTTTTTGGTTCAGCCATGATAATTTGATAGGCATGCTCTACACAATGGGTGAGAAAATACCTACACTCTAACCAAGGATGTAGTGAAACACAAGTTGAAATCGTTGAAGGAGAAAGAAGAAAAGGAATGTAGTGCAGCCAGAATATGTTTTTTTGATGGAAAGGAGTTTCTCAAATATATAAAGCATGAACATATGTGTTTTTTTATAATACCAAAAGATTGTAAAGAAGTAGTAGAGGAGGTACCTACAAAAGTTGTAGCTTGATGGATTGCCCCCAATGAGGAAGATTGGTCACTAGATGGATTTGATTGCAGAAGCCAATTTTCCAAACAAGGAAGTGTACAGAATGACACTAATAGAAAGTAAAGATTTGAACAGACAAGTTCATGAGTTGTTACAGAAGGGGTTGATTTGAGAGAGTCTAAGTCCACATGTTTTACCAATAGTATTAGTACCAAAGAAGAATGGAGAATGAAGGATGTGCATAGATTTTGATGCTATTAACAAGATTACAATCAAGTACAAATTTCCATTGCCAAGGATGGATGATATTATGGATTGTTTGAGTCAGAGCTAAGTATTTTGCAAAGATAGATGTGAAGAGTGGGTACTATCAGATTCACATCAAAGAAGGAGATGAATGGAAGATTGCTTTCAAGACAAGGGAATGACTGTACAAGTGGTTAGTCATGTCTTTTGGACTAACCAATGCACCAAACACTTTCAAGAGGCTCATGAATGAGGTACTAAAGGATTTTTTGGGTAAGTTTGTCATTATTTACATAGATGATATTTTGATCTTTAGTAAGACATTGGAGGAGCATTTGATGCATATTTGAAAGGTGTTTGGTAAGTTGAGACAAGAGAAGTTGTTGATAAACCTGAAGAAGTGTAGTTTTATGAAGAAGGAGTTGGCTTACCTGAGATTGTAGTCTTAGCAAAAAGGTCTGAAAATGGACCTAGAGAAAGTGAAGGCTATCCTTGAATGGCCTACTCCAAAGAGTGCTACAAAGGTAAGAACTTTCTATGGATTGTCTGGTTTTTACAAAAAGTTCATAAGAGGTTTCAGTAGTATTATGGGACCCTTGAGTGAAACAATGATAGGGGATAGGAAAGAATTTAAGTGGACTATAGGAGCAGACAAGAGTTTTAATTTGTTAAAAGAGAAAGTTATTGAGCAACCTAATTTAGCACTTCCTGATTTTAACAAGGTGTTTCAAGTAGACTGATGCTAGTGGGATTGCTATAGGATTTTTTTTGAGCCAAGAAGGTAGATATGTTGATTATTTTAGTGAGAAGTTGGATGATGCAAAAAGATTTTTTTTTTTTATGATTAGGAATTTTATGCTATAGTTCAAGCATTGAAGAAGTGGAGACACTATCTTCTTCCTAAGGCGATTTTTGTATACTGATCATCAAGCTTTGCAATATTTGAATAGTCAAGTAAAATAAACCAAAAGAATTTGAAGTCAGTTGAGTTTTTGTACAGTTATAAATTTGTTTTGAAACAAAGGAGTGGGAAGTCTAACATAGTTGTAGATGCTCTTGGCAAAAGACAACTTTTTTTGATAGGAATGCAGATTGAGGTGGTTGGGTTCAAGGAACTCAAGATTTTATATCCAGATGATCCTAACTTTGGTGAAGTGTGGAAAGCTTGTACAGAACTTGTTACACTTGACAAGATGAATTGGTTGGATTTTATAATGGATATGAAGAGGTTTGTATAGAGTTGTTGGGTATGTTAAATTGAAAAAGGAGTGAAGTAGAATACGGGGTTGTATCAATCATTACCTATACTAGAGAAACCTTAGGAGAATGTCAGCATGGATTTTGTTCTTGGATTACCAAGGACTTAGCGAGGCCATAATTATATTTTTGTGGTGATTGATAGGTTTTCAAAGATGACACATTTAATTCCTTGCAAGAAGACTAGTGATGTTGTTCATGTGGTAGAGTTTTTTTTCAGAGAACTGGTGAGACTACATGGTTTACCAAAGAGTATAGTTTTAGATCAATATACCAAATTGGTTGGGTATTTCTAGCATACATTGTGGAAGAAGTTGAAGAAAGATTTGAAGTTTAGTTCATCGCATTATCCACAGACTGATGGAGAAACAGAAGTGGTGAATACGAGTTTGGAAAATTTGCTGAGATGTTTGGTTGGAGACAAGACAAAAGGATGGGATATGATTTTACCATAGGAAGAATTTGAATATAATCATTTTGTCAACATGAGTACTTGTAAATCACCATTTTAGATTGTATATGGGAGCTGTCCAAGAAATGTTTCTGAATTGAGGTAGCTGGATGAAGGAGAGATAAGTAGTCCTAAAGTAGAAGATTTTACTAAACATTTGAAGCATATCCATGAGGAGGTGAGGAAGCACATTATAAAAATGAATACACATAGGCTAAGACACATGTGAAAAGGAGGTATAAAGAATTTTAGATTGGGGATGAAGTCGTACTTCATTTGAGAAAGGAGCATTTTTTAGTGGGTTCATATAATAAGCTGAAGATGAAGAAGTTTGGATTGTGCAAGATAGTGAAAAGACATAATTCTGGAAATGCCTATGAAGTGGAAATCTCTACTGAATTGAATATTTCACCACTATTTAATATTTCAGATTTGATAGAGTATTATTAAGGAGGTGATGAAGATGATGTTGTAGAAGCATAGTGGAGTATTCTAGCAGCTAGTTCGGCTACAAAAGAGATTGAGGAGATACTAGACAGTTGTGTTGGGAAAAGTACAAGGACCAAAACTTATGAAGAATACCTAGTCGAATGGAAAGGGAGGCCAGTAGAGGATTCATCATGGCTAGTGAGGGAGGAGGTTAACCATCTTGGTTTTCTTCTGAACACCTGAGACGCGATAGAGTCACTTCTCAAATTACCCCAGGTGTCTGATGCAAGAGCATCTTGGGTGTGAGGGAAATCTTGCATCACCCAAAAATATATTTTTATTTCAACCTTTTCTATTTTAATCAGGACTAGTAGATAGGGGGGTTACTATTTTTGGGAGCTTACTATTTTTTTAAGTTTGTCATTTGAGATCAGAATGTTTCCATTTTCTACATGAAGGTTCATTTCAAAATTATAAGCCTACCATAAAAATCTCATCGCTCCAACTTAAGTATCAAAGAAGTTATTGCAGAATTTTGGTGGAAACTTTTGGAAAAAAATTATTTGAACTCAGTTTTGAAGGCCTTAAAGGCCCCGAATGAGGTCTAAAACCTTGACAAATGGGTGCTTACACCAATCTAAGCTTGTAGATCAGGAGCTAGCATTTTTGAAAAGTGGTTATAATAGCCAATCAGAGCAACGATTTGAGAGTTACGGCCTTCGGAAGTTGGGCTAGCCAAAATTTCTAAAATAATTTGTCAAAGGTGTATTTGGCTGACTCTATATGTATTGTTAGGGTCTTTTGGCCCTAGGTATTAAGTTTGAGTTTTTCTAGAAGCTTCTTGAGTGGCATAAAATTGCCTATTTAAGAAAGGCTTGAACATTCTCTAAGACTGCTCTAGATGATAATTTACAACATTGTCTTGCAAATTCTTGTAATGAAGGTGCCCATGTAGCTAAGTATATTGTAATTATGAATTCTGTAATTCCAAATTTGCAATGATAATAAGAAGCCCCTGTTTTGTTCTAACAATTGTTGTTATTTCTTTGTTTCTATTATGTGTTTTGGTATTAAGGGGAGCATCCTTCATCAGAGTGACATGCTAGAAAAAATTGAACTTTCCAACTTTCCTAGTTGACAATTTTTACACATAACATCGACATGGTTAGTAATAAGGGGTAAACCCCTTACACATTTCTTCCTTCCTACTTTGACATTGCTCTCAAAATTCATATTGCATAGCCTTATATGACACAAATAACTATTATCATTTTCAGCCACCATGTGAGAATTACCAAAAATATTGAAGTAGAAAAGATTACCTTTTCTTTGTTCTTTAGTAGCTAAGAGTTTTCTTGTCTTGTCAAATATTCTACAAGACCCTTTGTTAAATTTGAACTTATAACATGTTTCCATCATTTGGGCCATGCTAAAAAGGTTATATTTTAATCCTTCCACTAGATATGCATCTTCATAAGTAGTGGATTCATTTATGGCTTAGTACCCTTACCTATCATTATACATGGTGAGTTGTTTTGAAATTTCATCATCCCTCCATCATAGACCTCAACCTTATGAAACTTGCTTATGTCACATACATGTGGTATGGGAAACCACTATCTATTAACTAGTTCTTGTGCATACTAGTAATAGTTATTAGGACTCTCTCCACCCTTTCCTTTGTGATGGAAATAAAGGACACTTCATCCCCATCGTCATCATCATCATTAGTGGACCCTTCATCAGTCACACCTTCTTCAAAAATGTAGCATCACTTCTTCTCCTTTGATTTGGAGTTTGACCACCTCTTTTTGGTTCTCTTCCAATTTTCATTCTCCTTCCTCGTAACTTCTAGACATCTGGCACCATAATTTCCTACCTTTTTGTAGTTTAAACATTTGTAAGGTATCTTACCTTTATACTTCTCTTTACCTTTGACCACTCATTTTGTGAACTGATCCTCCAACTCTTATTTCTTGGATTCTTTAGCATACATTATTTTTAGTTCTTTCTTATATCTAGATATGCTTTCCTCTCCTCTTTCTCTTTGTGTTGCAGCTGGTGCAATAAAGGCTTTGAATGCAATTTCAACCTTGGGTGGTTGATTATTGTCAAAGTTGCAAAGTTTAAGGTCTTAAAATAGACAAACTTTATTTTGAGAACTTTTAGCCCTCCTTAGTGTGGTTTTGGTCTCTTTTTCCCCTCTCCCCTTTTTTTTATGCTTCTTCATCATCTCTTACTTTTTGACATGGTCTTCTAGGTCTCACTTTGGTACCCTTTTGGCCATATATCCTAACCAACTTGTCATCTCTTAGTTTCACCTGCACCTCTTTTTGGGACTTCTGAGGCCTTCTTGACCCCTCCCCTAGGAATAAGTCTACTAGTTCAACCTATTCTAGGACTAGATCAACCCAAGTCAACCTAGTCCCTAATGGTTGCTAGGTTTGGGGCTCAAAATGCCTCAAGTTTTCCAATTAATTTAATTTACTCCCCTATCAGTTTGAGTTGTTTTCCTACCTAAAAACTAGTATAAAAGGAGCATTGGGGGCTTTATTTTAAAATATCATGCTCACAAGATAAGGCATCCAAAAGAAATCATTCAATTTATTCTTCTTCATCTTCAAGCAAGCATCTTCAAGCGTTCAAGTCAAAGCATCTCCTTCTCGAATCAAGCTTCTTCCTTCGAGGTGGTAGTAAAGCTTGTCTCTAAGGAGAAGATCTATGATTCCAATCCATTCAAGTTATACTATTATTTATCATGACATGTAATATACATTTTCATGCATGAGTTTTTGGCTTCTTTTATTTCCTTATGTTTTCTTTGAGTCAAGGCTATTACACTTACATACTTGATCACATGTTAAATGCAATTTCATCTTCAAAGGAGAAGGATAGTAGAACTTTGCATGGAGATTCAAAAATAAGTCCTTGGGAGATTTATGGAGAATTTGGTTAGAATTTTATACAATTCCATCATGTTATATTAACTCCATGGGAATTAGTCCTTCCAGGTCGACCTAGTCCTTACTACTTTTCTAAACAAACAATTTCTAGGTTTTGTTCCTTTCATAATTTCATTTAGGAATCCGCAATTAGATATTCAAAAATAGGCTTGTATCTATGAGTTTTGGAGCTAAAATACTATTGGAAATATTCAAGACTAAGCTAAGTTAATGAGAGGGGAGGGGTGAATCAGTAACTTCTAAAACTTTGGCAATTTCAACTATTAATCCAACCATTTAATTGGCATATAATCTATCATATAAATTTTGATCTAATTGCATGCATGAGAAACTAAAAACATGAAAGTATTCATAACACTGAGACACAAAGATTTGGTGACTCAGAAACCTTCCAAATAGTAAGTAAAACTGGGGTGGGGATGATACCCACAACTTTAGTATTGCAGTATAAAGTTAGCATGTTAAAGCTTACATTGATCACTTCTAATGATCTACCCTATTAGGAGCAATAAGGACTGCTAGGTCCACCTTGTGAAAGGATTTACAAACATACAATTAAGTATGCACTCAATACAGAGATTTACAAAAGACTGTTAGGTCTACCTTGTGAAAGGATTTGATTGATCCACCTATTAGGATGAAATAGTAGATGATCTCTGATTTGGAACTTGGTTTGCTAAATGAGATTCCTTTGTTGATTGATCACCTTTTTGTGATAGATATGTCTCTTCTACTCCTTATGTTGTTATGGCCTTTACAATTTTCTCTTCTTCTGCTCTTCTCTGATTAATTCCACATATTCACATCTCAATATTTTTCACACACATACATACTTGGATATGAAACAATGAATTACATATATATCAATCCAATTATATAAATTACAAAGTCAGCCATCATACAAGTTTACACAAATATTACAAAGTCAACCCACATGAAGACATTCAAGTTTTGAAGATTGAATTGGTGAGGTTCTGATACTCAGCATCCACTATCAATACTTGACATCATCATGCACTCAATAGATGTAGAAGCTCAGTCTATACTGATCACTTCTAAGTAGTCCTAAACTCATTCTGCACTAGTGACTAAGTAGACATTATGAAACTTGTCATATAAACTGAGTCTCTTGATTTTCATTGTATGACTTAGTAAACATTCTCACCTCAAACTCAGTATAAACTAAGTCTCTTGGTTAACACTAGTAAGCTTGGTTAACACTGGGCTCTCATCACATGAACTATGAGCTTGGTAAGCACTGTATTGCTTGGTAACCACTGATAAAATAGACATCAACTAAAATGCATGGTTTACACTACTCATCATCACATTAATTGAATCTACTCGATAGCCACTAGGATTTATCCAAAGGACTCAATAGCAACTATAGAACTCGGTGACAACTAAAATACATGGAAAACACTGTGAACTGTACAATGAGCTCAGTAGCTATATACAACCTAAATAAGTGTGTGTCACCAATAAAAAACTTCACTGATATGTCAAAAATCTCCCCCTTTAGCATTAGTGACAAAAACACTTATCAGCCAAAACTAAATACCTTATATCCATCACCACATGATATTGGCTCAGTAGAGTATAGTGTTTTTGGGATTTTTTAAAATTGATTTTGTAAGGTATATACAGTGTACTATACATCTTCCTACTATATACAACATGTCTTTCTATTTATTTCTTACATATTGCAAGTTCTCCCCCATAGCATATTTCTCCATACTGTCTCCTATCTTTTTCTTCATACTATGTGTCTCTCTATGTGTCTTTTTCCCCCTTTTTCATTCTATGTGTCTCTCCCCCTTTTTGATAGTAATGCCAAAGATTTATTCTATTTTATTTACATAGAAACACCAAAATGATACAAAAATTTAGAACGTACCTTGAGAATGATTCCCAAGGTTTTATCCCAATTTTTCTATAGGACCTTACATGTATGAAGTGCAATTTGTACCTCTATTGACAATTCTATCATATGGTCTGCAATAGAAAAGTTATTGTCATGGATTAGAGTTTTTGAATATGTAATATGTTTTTGCAGTGCATCCATGTTGGGAAGGATCATGTATTGTATGTCAATCAATGTGGATCTTATCCTTGCTTCTTCCCTTAGCAATTCTACTTGCATATCTGACAAAAATCTTATTTTTTGCAAATGTGAAGAGGCTGAACTAGGGTCAAGTTGTAGCTACTGAGCACTGGCATTTAGATCTTCATCTAATTTGGATAATTTGTCCTTTATTTCCTTTGTAAAACTAGAAACATCACATAATTTCCCAAAAAGTGATGACACATTTGAACATGATGCTTCTAAATTACCCAAAATTGTAGAGAGCTCTACTTGATGAATGACAATCTACTGAGCAATGTGCTCCAACACTTTATTGTCAAACTTCTTTTCAACCTTCTGCACTAGCTTATCTTGTCCATCAGTGTCTTCATTAAATTTCTAGGCTGCTTCTGCTAGCTCATACAAGATAGGTTGAGAAGAATCAATCTCAATTCCCATAGCTTCTGCCAAAATGTTCTTAACATATTCAATTATCTTATACTATCTATCTCTCTCCTCTCTTAGCCCTTGATGTTTAGCCTTCTTCTAGAGGAGTTCACCAAATGTCTACATTTGGTCTGGAGTAAGCTTGTAAATATCCCAATTGGGGATTACTATTTCCTCATCTAAATTAGTGTCTTCCTCTATTTCCTTTCCTTTCCCCAGAAATTTTATGCTCGATTGAACCTTGGGCTCAACTATCCTTACACTTATTACTTTTGTATCCAAAATAGAAACAATGTTAGAGATACTAGGGCTTGTAGTAAAAATTGATACTGTACTAACTGAAGGAATATTTATAGAAATACTTGAGGAACCCAAAATTGATGTGCTCAAAACTAAAAAAGTCAAACCTGGAGAAGTCAAAATTGAAGTACTTAACTTGATAGATGAAGAAGGAATATGCACTTGGTAGATGAAGTGGAAGTCACTTTTGTCAGTGATGTGCTAAGCTAAGTAGGGACTAAGAGTGATTGGACATTTGAGAGGTCCCTAGTGGTCACAATCAAACTTGTTGATGTTGTCTCCACACTTGATGTTGACACTGGCTTGCTTGGAGAGTGAGGAAGTGAGGCAATAACTATTGTAGCTATCTTGATTGGGTCAGTCTCCTCATCATCTTGCTTTTCTTCCTCAATAGCCTCCTGTCCTTGATCCTCTTCATCTTCTTCATTGTCAAAGTGAGTTACTTCTTCAACATTCTCTTCTTCATCTTTCTCCTTATCCTCTTCATCATCATTATGTTTAACATTAACTAGAAAATAACTTGGTTTATGTAATAAATAAATATTCTTCCAAGTGTTTTTTGTGTTCCTAACAACATGCTCAATGTCCTTAAGCAAAACTAGACAAGTATTAAATTTTAGAGTCAAATTTTCTTCATTTTTCTTTAATGACTCTTTTACCTTAACATTTGATATGCTTGGTAATAACTGCCTCAAGGTTTTCCCATATATATCCTTGATAGTTTGCATAGAAAAATCCCATCATGGCTTTATCTTTTCCAATAATTCACTGGGAACTTGAGAAGCAAGCTGATCTAGTGAGTATTTCCACTTACCCATTTTATTCAACACCAAGTCTTCAATCTGCTTCTACTCCTCTACTATCCTAATCTCATATTTTAATGATTTGAAATTTTTTATGCATGCTCCATCTTCTAATTGCTTTAATCTATCCTAGAAGGTGGGTGGAGGTTTTCTAAATACAATGTCTCCTCGTTCCTTGTCTGACTTCTTCCTTGAAGATCTCCTTGTGAAAATTTTTTGCTAGCTTGGTGATGATCACCTTGCCTTTCTTCTTTAATGGTTCTTCTTCCTTAGACTCTTCCCCATCCCCTACTTCTTCACCTTGCTCATCCTCACCTTTTCCTTTGGTTACCAAAAGAGGTGAACTTGATTTCAATTTTGCAATCCTTCTTTCCCCTTTGTTGACTGCCTGAGGGAGCTTTATTTGAAGTTCAATCCTAGCCTTTGCTTCATCATACATTCCAAATTATGTAGCCTTAGGATCAACTGGTTCATTGATAAGAGCTTTAATGATATCCTTTGGTTCATCAATGTTGACCTCATAACCAAGAGGTTTTACCCACACAATTCTAGGCTTAGCTGCTCAAATATACAACTTGTCACTATCCACCATGAAACATATATCATCTTTATAGTCTTCAACTAGCTTCTTGGGAATTTTGAACCTATTGTTCATTTTCTCCTTAAATACATTGAAGTAGTTTTCCATGATACTATTGTAATTTTCACCCATCTTTGCAATGTACTCATTGATTTGATAGAGCACATACACATCTTTTCTCCAAACTACAGTGCCCTTAGAAGGAAATATTTTTTGTACATAAAAGAATAGACATGTCAACAAGGAAATCAACTTACATGGATTGTTCTTTGAAGTTCTTATGCTTTCCATGTTCTTGTTGAACTATCTTAGCAATAGCTCAGCAAGGTCGTATGATAAATTATACTTAACCACCTTGTAAGCCAAGTCCATGGCTTCATATGACACACTATTTAGTCTGCTTCAACTATATATCTTGTGCACAATGATGTGAATTCCAAACTTTAATTTTGCATCAGTGACACTACTGATTTTCATTCCTCTATCATCCCATTCAAGTAGAGTTTTCTTTTCCAATTCTACTCGACCTAGGGTTTTTGTCATTTTGGCTTTGGCTAGCATTGGGAGGCTAGTGATTTGATGAATCATCTTCTTGGTTATCAGATTTCGTTGTTCTAACCATAACTACCCATTATGCACCTGATTTAGGATAAACCTAATCCATTTGATTTGAAATTCACAGGGCATGTGAGGGATGTATGTTAACCCTTTGGTTTCCATATGTTGATGCTCAAGTTTTAGGACTCCATTCACACATAGCTGACCTAGGGCATCATCCATTTCTAGTGTATCAATCTCTTGACTAATGCATTTGAAATGAGTGCAAATGTCATTGATAAGAAGTACCTTTGGAGGAATTTGGAATTGCACATTGCTTGGATCTAAGGTTTTGGCAACCATAGGAGTGAGCTTGAAATCTGGCACCTTCCACTCAACTCCACAAACCAACATATTAGATCCTTGTTGAACCTTGCTGTTGCTAGATGTCATTTTCACTTAGTAGGGTTTGAGAGAATTTGAAAAACCTAGCCTGGAAATTCGCTCAAATCGCTTTAGTCGCACTGAAAATTACTTCTTTGCAATAGCGCTCAAAATTTCACAATAGGAAATGATTTTGATTTCATGCTTTTTGTCAAAAAATTTCCATTAATGCTTGGTATGAAAGTAGATCAATTGACATCACATTGACAAACTATCATCCAGTACTTGTATTGAACACTCAACGAAGTCTTCATGACTTGGTAACCATAGGTATCTTTATTACTCCTGAACTTGCTCGATAGAGTCTATGACCCAACCTCACTTGGTAGAAAAGGTAACTCAGTAATAACTGATACTGATCTTACTCGGTGATCCCTTTGTATCCTAAATATAGATTTAGATCTTTGTCACCTTTCAATCTGGAACTATTTTGGATGTCTTCTTAGATAGCCTAGTTCCAGTTCTCCCTTGAGAACTTAATTAGAAATGGTAGAGTCACCCAATTCTTGAGTGACTTGATCATTCCTCAGACTTGTATCCTTGATAGACTTAGGAACCCATTGTTGTCTCATTTACTTTTGGATGTTATCAATCTTTTCCTTCTTCTTATCTTCAATTCTACTAGTATTCATATAGTTCTTGGCAAGATGACCAAGTTTTGTACAAATGAAACATATTTTGGTATAAGTATCTCTTTTCCTCATATGATGTTTAACACAATTCATACCAATGTGTTTGGATTCTCCATGGTAATGATATCTACACCAGGTTTTGTAGTCCCATCCAAATATTGCTTTCACAATTTGCTCTGCTAGATTCAATACCTTGGTTTTGCATTCTGATAACTTGTGTCCATGTTTCTTGCATTTGTGACATTTTCCTTCAAATTTTGGTTTCTCTTTACATTCATTAGCTCTATGACCATACTGATTACAATTGTAGCATTTCCATTGAAATTTTCTTTTTCATTACTCCAGCACTTGTTTGATGTATGACCTATCTTATCGCAGTGACTGCAAGTAGGTATTTCATTCTTTTGAGCTCCTTGCTTGGATGATTCTCCTTCTTCTGTATATCCAATTCTTGCTTTTCCTTTTTATCTATAGAGGTTTTTCGCATTCAATTAATTCATGTATACTTGAGATTTCATCATTCTTTCATTGATTTCCTTCTCAGAGTTTGGATCATTCCTCAATCTTTCATTGATTTGTCTTTGAGATTTTAGATCTTTTCTCATTCTTTGATTGATTTTCCTTTCAAAATTTAGATCATTCCTCATTCTTTCATTTTCAAATTGTAGGCTCATGATTTCTTCATTTACATTAGAGAACTAATCAATAAGGTTTTCTTGCTAAAGGGATTGGCTCTAGATTTCATTATTCCTTCCATCTATCTCTTCTTTTATCTTGTTTCTCTATTCCAAAACTTCACATAACCTTACTGACTAAATTTCTTGTTCTCTTCTTAGCTTTCGTACTTCTTCTTGCAGGAAACCATTCTTTTCTAGGAGTTATTTGATAGCTTCATTGGATTCATCTAAATGGCTTGAATGAAGGTCTTCAATTCTTTCTTCAATGTAGAGATGATCATTTATTTGAATTGCAAGTTCATTTCTTCTTTTCATGGGTTGAGAGAGTCGCTCCTTTGCTTTCTTGAGTTGGGCAATGGCCATTTCTAAATCTAGCTTCTTATTGTCAATGGCTTTGTCAAGTCTAAATATCTCCATGGCCTTGATCTTTGCTCAAGCAGTTAAGCTTTCTCCTAAGAACCACAAAGCTCCAATACCAATTGTTGGAAATATTCAAGACTATGCTAAGTTATTGAGAGGGGAGGGGTGAATTAGTAACTTCTAAAACTTCAACAATTTCAACTTTTAATCACACCATTCAATTAGCATATAATCCATCATATAAATTATGATCTAATTGCATGCATAAGAAATTGAAAACATGAAAGCATTCATAACTCTAAGACACAAAGATTTGGTGACCTAGAAACCTTCCAAATAGAAAGTAAAATTGGGGTGGGGATGATACCCACAACTTTAGTACTACTATATAAAGTTAGCCTATTAAAGGTTACATTGATCACTTCTAATGATCTACCCGGTTAGGAGCAATAAGGACTACTAGGTCCACCTTGTGAAAGGATTTATAAACATACAATTAAGTATGCACTTGGTAAAGAGATTTACAAAAGACTGTTAGGTCTACCTTGTGAAAGGATTTGACTAATCCACCTGTTCGGATGAAATAGTAGATGATCTCTGATTTGGAACTTGGTTTGTTGATGAGATTCCTTTGTGTACTGATCACCTTTCTGTGATAGATATGTCTCTATTGCTCCTTATGTTGTTATGGCCTTTATAATTTTCTCTTCTTCTACTCTTCTCTAATTAATTCCATGCATTCACATCTCCATATTTTTCACACACATACATACTTGGATATGAAACAATGAATTACATATATATCAATCCAATTATATAAATTACAAAGTTGACCATCATACAAGTTTACACAAATGTTACAAAGTCAGCCCACATGAAGACATTCAGGTTTTGAAGACTGACTTGGTGAGGTTCTGATAGTCAGCACCCACTGTTAATACTCGACGTTGTCATGCACTTGGTAGACGTAGAAGCTCGGTCCATACTAATCACTTCTAAGTAGTCCTGAACTTGGTCTACACTGGTGACTTGGTAGACATTGTGAAACTTGTCATATAAAATGAGTCTCTTGATTTTCATTGTATGACTCAGTAAAAATTTCCACCTTGAGCTCAGTATAAATTGAGTCTCTTGGTTAACACTAGACTCTCATCACATAAACTACAAGCTTGATAAGCACTGTACTACTTGGTAACCATTGATAAACTCAACACCAACTGAAATGCATGGTTTACACTACTAGTCTTCACATTAACTAAATCTGCTTAGTAACCATTAGGATTTGTCCAAAAGACTTAGTAGCAATTGTAGAACTTGGTGATAACTGAAATACATGGCAAACACTATGAACTATAAAATGAGCTCGATTGCTATATACAATCTGAATAAGTGTGTGTCACTGATAACAAACTTGACTAATATGTCAACAAATACATCTTCTACTGCATATTTCATGGTGAGTCTTTTATATTTCATTTCCTTTCATTTATTTACCTAAGATCTATATCTTAATTGGACTGATTGTATACACTTAGTTTCTAGATCTACATTATTTAAGCAATTGGTTCAATTTTGCATGGACATTATCCTATAAGAGTCAAAGAGTGTATTTCCTTGTATTTCATTCTCATCTATTATTCAAATTTGTTATTGGAATCATTTCTCCTTTGGGTCCTAGTTAATCTAATTTGAGTTATAAAGAGGAATCAAACTTGGAGATTTCTCTCTTTCCGTCACATACATATTTAAATGGCTTAGTGGTCCAGAAAAGTGGAGATTTACAGTCCTATTAAAGCTCCTCTCTTTTTACCCTAAACATTTTGGTGAACCTGACTCTGTTAATCCTTTCTTTTGTGGTGTTAGATCACTCCTTTTCATTTTATTGGGTGTTTACTGATGGGGAGGATCTTGAACAAGGTTCTAGCCTCAACTACTAGAA
The DNA here is from genome assembly GCA_028749045.1 of Cupressus sempervirens. Taxonomy (NCBI): domain Eukaryota; kingdom Viridiplantae; phylum Streptophyta; class Pinopsida; order Cupressales; family Cupressaceae; genus Cupressus; species Cupressus sempervirens. Next base: position 218,515,804 of record CM053787.1, read on the forward strand.
CTCACTTTAGGCTTTCTCCTAGCCTCTTAGGGTATTTATCCTATACCCTACTCCATGGGAATCTTCTCTCTATTCCCTTATTACACTAATCCTCACCAATCAACTCAAAACTCTATTTCACCATGGGGTCTCCCTAGTGCTCTCATTGCACCGTTCTTGACAACTGGCTTCCAGGAGTGCATTCTTGGCTATATTGAATTCCAAGGCTTGTATTAGGTCTCATTCAATAGTTTTTAGGATCACTAAGTGAATTGGAGTATTGGGTTTCCAATCGATTTGAAGATTGCATAGTTAAGAGGGCTACCAAGACTAATAACAAAATTAGGCCTCCAAAACTGATTTTTGGCTTATATCTCCTCAAACCCTTAAGAAGTACTCAAAAAAATTTATTATTTGGATACCCTTTTGGCTCCCCTTGAATATTTTTCAGGTCTACAACACCCAGGTCATCCGTACAAGGGATTTCCAAAAATATGTCTATTTACAAGGGTTTCTTGTTTGTATGAACAGGAATATAGAGAGTTCTTCCTTCCACCACTCAAATGGACTCTAAATGACTGAAATCCTGGAATTAACTTCCTTCACTCACCACTCTTGCCTTCCATGAATTTTTATTGCACCCAACACCCCATTCTATGCCCCTTTCAAACACTTATTTGCTGATTTCATTGCCTAGCCAGGTATGCAAACTCGCCTAGGGCCTCTTGGAAAAAACAAAAAACCTCTGCAAAACAAGACAAAAATACATATTTACATTGTTTATACAGTCTATTACTTGATTCCAAAAGGCCATCATGGTTCCACCATTGGAATTCAAGTTATAGAGATTTCTTTGCTGATTGCTGTGTACAGACCAGCGAACTGGCAACTTTAAAAAGATTTTTCAAACTAGTAATGAAACTGATCAAAAAAACTCCTAATCTTTACCAAAGCATCTACATTCCATACACTATAAAATCACATGAAAACAGCAACCCTATCAATCTATTAAAGGTGTGGATGAAGGGTGAAATCAGAAAACTGTCATCAAAATGCTCAGTTTGCTCTTCATTCCAATGCCAAAATTCGTACAAAAGCATATGCCAGCCCTCAACTAACTTGGATTGGTCTTAAGTACCTCTTACCCACGTGAATCAACATATCCCATAGGTTTCCAACTAATTCTTGAAGCCCTTATAAAGTTTTAGCACTTTTTGTCAATGTTGTCAAGCAACTTTGCAAGTTGCAAAGTTGCCAAGTGCAACTTTTGCACTATTGTGCATTTAATGGCTCCATGACCTCAAACATGGTTAAATGAACCTATTTCCATGTAATTACAACTTTTAACATATTTTCCATGTTTCCCATCCTCCTGGGGTCTTGGTCAGTGTTTGACCATTCTAGGCTCTAACAAGCAATTTAAGCAATTTTGCCAACATAGAAGCAACTTGGAAACTCAAACACAACAAAAACCTATTTACAAACACAACTCACACACTTGGGGCTTTATCACATATCCCTTATTCATGTGGTCTAGCCAAGACCACTACAAGCCAAAAATGATTTAGGAAACTTGGCATATTTCCTAGGTGCTCCTGCACCATTTACCTTATTTTGGTGAACTCATCCGCTTACCCTTTTCTTTTGGAGTTAGATCTTTCTTAAGATTTCTCTTATTTTTCATTATCTTCTTTTTGAATTTTGGTGTTAAATATTTTGATCTTTCTTTCTCTTCAAAGATAAATCTTCTCGATTTATCTAGATATACTTGTTTTTAGATCCCCTTTTTCATTTACATCGTTTTCATATAGATTGCATTTCAAAAATAGAAAATAAAAATTAAAAATGGATCTAGTTCATTCTAAGATTGCATTTTCTTATAATTATTGCATTTCCTTTAAATGGGGTTGTGATCTTTACTTTCAAGTTATCTTCATGATCTTCAAGACATTCAATTTTATGCATATGATGATGCTTTGATATGTTTGTTTATTGAGGCTCATCTTTTTAAAGATGATGTTAATCAACCTTTCATGATTCATTATGTTCCTAACCTTGATAGTGCTACTATTTGGGATGAGACCTTGGAAAGGAATATTGACTATTCTCTTCATTATGAAAATTCATACTCTAATGTGCTCTTTCTATCCCCCTTCAATGACTCTCCTATTTTGGGTGAACCCTTAGAAAAGGACATGGATTATTCCCTTCCTCATGAGACACATTTAGATGATGACATGGGGTATTTCTTATAATCAAACTCTTTTTATGAATTCAATTGATATTATTTCTATACCTAAGGCCTTTATGAGTTTTGTTTATCCTCCTCCTAAGAGTTCATTAGAAATAGAAGACCACACATTTGGTTCTTCTTCTTATCCCTCCTGCAACATATCTTACTACAATCTGGGTATTGTTAAAAAATATGATTCTTTTGGCCTTATTTTCCCAAATAAAGCATTAGATCCTTAGGATCCTACTCACATTTTATCTATTATTGGCTTCTCAACTCTTCAAGATTGGGAAACCCTAGATTCTACACCAACATTCTCTATTCTTGACTTTGTGCATCCAATACTTGTTTTGATGAGTATGTGCATATTAAATGCTTCTCTTTACATTTCTATGTAATGCTATCTAAGTGGTCTTTTTCTAAAATGTTTCATCCTTCTTTTCAATTTATTTCTTATGTTATGTTTCATATAACTTGCAATATTGAATGGTATCTTTTTCATGATCATTTTACTTGATACATCTACATCCCTATTATGTTGCTCCTAGATATGAGACATTGTTAGCCTATCTTTTGGAGGCTCTTTGTCCTACTTTTTGAGTAACATAATATTCATTCCCCTTGTCTCCTTACTTGGGGGAAAGGCCCTATTTCTTCTTTCTATCTATATCATTGGATCAATTTTTGTCCTTTTGATGACTTATTTTTCTTATATATGATGACATGTTTTCTTGCATTCATTTATTATAATTACTTGCAAACCAACATCCTAACCAAAATCTTATGTTTTCTTGAAATCACATGTCTAGTATAAATTGAAACCTCTTAGGGAGGCATAATGGGATTCTTCTCTTTTTTTTTCACTATTCTTTATGAACTTGCATTCTCTTATAATTTGATGTTTTCTCTTGCATGAACTTATTATGTTACATAGGGATTAACACCTTGAATACAATCTTATGCTTGTGAATACATCTTTATTATAAAGAATCTCTCATTTAGAACATATATTGGATTTTACTTTTATTTTCTCTCAATGATCTATTATCCATTTATTATCTCTTTCGTGATAACTAAGTAGGCATAATGTGCTATCCTTTTGATGAAGGATGCTCCCCTTAATACGACAACACACACACAAAAGATAAACAACACAAATGGAGAGAGCTCAATATGGGCTTCTTATTATAGCCACAAATGAAGAATTATAGAATTACAATATGAAAACCCACACAAAAACCTTCGTTACAACAATTTGCAAGATAGAGTTGCAACTATCACCCATAACTTCTCTAACAACCTATATGCCTTCCTTATATAGGTATTTCTTACTACCAAGAAGGTTCTAGATACTAAGCCCTAACCCTTGAGGTTAGCCAACCTCATATTATATTATTTGATTACACTTTATTACATAGGATTGACTCAAGATAATTTACAAATTACATTTTCAGATGGGTCCACTTCTGGAGACCATAACTAGCAAATTGTTGACTTGATGGGCTAGTGTAACCCCATTCAAGAATCCTTGGCTAGTGGTCTACAATGGTTTACTGTGTAAACATTCATTAGTAAAGGTTTCACCTCATTTTAGAGCCATTTAGGCCTTCATCATTGAACATGAAGTTTTGATAGCCAAAATGCATACAAAAAATATGCAATAATACATATGATATGACAATGAAACTCATCTGGAATGATGATTTGTCTAAGATGAACCTCTACATATGAGATTAGAACAATCTAAGTACATAATATAAACTTAGTTAAATTAGAGATCTACCTCAAATAACAAATTTTTGACTAGAATAACCATTATTGAAAACACAAAACTAGAAAACTAAAAATAGAATTATTTTTGGGTGATGCAAAATTTCCCTTACATTGAAGATGCTCCTACTTTAGACACCAAAGGTAATTTGAGAAGTGACCTTGTCATGTCTCAGGTAGTCAAATGAAAATCAAGATGGTCAACATCCTCCCATGCTAACCATGATGAGTCCTCCATTGTCCTCCCTTTCGATTTGACGATATACTCTTAATATATTTCGTTCCTTGTGCTTCTTCCCACATGCTTGTCCAATATTTCCTCAATTTCCTTTGTAACTGAAGTAGATCCTAGAATACTACACTGTGCTTCTACAACTTCATTATCACCTCCTTCATAATATTCTGTCAAATCTAAAATGTTAAAGACTTGTGAAATATTCAGTTCAATAGGAAACTCTACTTCATAAGCATTTCTAGAATCATGTCTTTTCACTATCTTGCATTGTCCAAACTTCTTCATTTTAATCTTATTATATGTACCCACTAGAAATCTATCATTCCTTAAATGAACCTTGATTTCCTTTCTAATATGAAATTCCTTATACCTTCTTTTCACATCTACCTTAGCCTTATACAATGTATTCATTTGTGTAATGTGCTTTTTCACCTCCTCATGGATGTTCTTCAAGTATTCAACAATTTTTTTCCTTCAACAATACTTATTTATCCTTTATTTTAATACCTTAATTCAAAAGGATTTCTAGGACTTTTCCACATATAATCTAGAATGGTCATTTGCTAGTACTCCTATTGGGAAAATTTTTGTACACAAATTATGCATGTGGTAGGATTAGATCCCATCCTTTTAGCTTATCTCCAACCATAAATGTCAACAAATTCCCCTAACTCTAATTCACAACATTTTCTCATCCATTAATCTATGGATAATGTGATGAACTAAACTTCAAATCTATCTTTAATTTCTTCCATAATGTATGCTAGAAATTCCCAAAAAACTTGGTATCTCAATAAGAAACTATGCTCTTTGGAAGACCATTTAGTCTCATGACTTCTATGAAAAAACCAACTCCGCCACATGAACAATATCACTAGTCTTCTTGTAGGGAATGAAATGTGCCATCTTTGAAAATGTGTCAACCTCCAAAAATATCAAATCATGCCCTCACTTTGTCCTTGGTAAATCAAGAATGAAATCCATGCTCACATCTTCCCATGGCTTCTCAGGTATAAGTAATGGTTTATATAACCTCATATTTTTCTTCACTCATTTTTTCATCTGACATACTCTACAACTCTGCACAAACTTCTTCACATCTTGTTGCAACTATGGCCAATAATAATTCTCAACAACCAAAGCAATGGTTTTATCTCAACTAAAGTGTTCATCCAATCCTCTACTATGCTTCTTCTTAATGAGATTCTCTTTCATAGAACTTCTAACAACTAACTTTCCTTGAACAACATACCATCTTGGATTATGAAATCCATCCACTTTGTCTTGTCAAGTGTAGTAGGTTCTATACAAGCCTTCTTTTTAGAATTATTAGAATAAATAATTGAGAGGTAGGGGGTGAATCAATTATCGTTAGGTCCAGATGTACTAATTCAACTTTAAAAACTTCAAATAACTTAATCAAACACATAAATCCACTCCACTAATATAAAAATTCATCAGTAATCCAACTTATTCATATCAAACTTAGCTCTCTATTTAGTATATGCCAAATAACAAAAATATATAACAGTAAATAGCATGGAATATGAAAAAAACATTCACACACTTGTATGACACCAAGATCTAACATGAAAACCCAATTTGGAAAAACCCACCAAGTAACATGCTACCACTTTCACTCTTTTAAAGTGAGATCGGTTAAGAGACATCCCTATTAAAGGTTACAAAACACACTATTAAGTATGACCCTATTAAAGGATTTAATCACCCTGTTAGGAGTGGCCTTGTTAGAGGCCCTTGAAACATCCCATTAGAATGCCAACTTAAATAAAATATTTATAATATGAATGTTTGGTTTAACCTTGATTAAAACATTTTACTATCACAAATATTAAAAAGTGACATCTAGGTTTGATATGATAAAATACAACTCACTTTGCAAATTTAGATCTCCATTCAGCTTTGTAAGAATTTGGCTAAGGGAAAAATTCACCCAAGAACTAAGAACTCAAACACAAGCACAACTGTAGACCAAAAATGGATATGATTAATTAATCAAAGTATGTCCAAATACATTGCTCTATTTAGAATGTGATGTTCAAACACATTAGGAGTGCTTGTATATAAAGGTCTCTCAAGAAGCACCTAGAATGTCTCTAGAAACAACTAGAAGAGAAGACAACTAAGCACCTTATCCAACATTCTAGATGAAAGGATAAGAATGAAAAAGTGTCATATGAGTATAGAAGATTCATGTGTTGTAGACAACATGTGCTTAAAAGAGGTGCAGACCCCTATGATGTCATCATGACATCTTAGAAGAGTGCACAAACTCCTAAGGGTTTCACTAATAAAATAACATAAATTAAATAAATAATGCATTAACCTAAGTAAACTTAAGTAAGTGTAAATAGTAAATACTTATTTACACCAACACCCCCCCTTAAGTGCAACTTAGGGGAATGCCCTTAAGCTTACTAAACTAGGATGAAGATGCATAATGAGTCCCGACTACTAGGCCATGTTAGGTACCCATGTACATAATGAAAATGCAATCTCTCATAAAGTGAGGAAAGAGGGAAAACCTCATGGGAAAAATCATCCCTCAAAAAGAGAGATAAATATGGATGCACAGATGGATGGAGTATTCAAGACCCCCCATTATGACGTACATCTAGTATATACAAGAAAGAATGGAGAAGGACAAAACCTCCTATGAGGAAAAAGTCCCCCCCAAAAAGGAGAAAGAGACAAGATAGTGCCCCCCCTCTTAAAGTAGTGTGTTGATCAATGAGAAATGCTCTGATGTAGAAGCTGATCCATGACCTCTGTATGATGTTCCTCCCCTTTGGAAGAAACAAAGGCAAGGGTACCTGTGAGATGCATCCCCTGGATGGAGAAAGAATCTCTATGATGACTGGTATCTCTAAAATCTGTTCAAAAATCCCTGTGTCAATACTGATGATGGCTTCCTCCAAAAATGCTGGAGAGAAGAGTAGATCAAACAAGGAAGGATGTAGAACTTGCTTTAGGAAACCCACAGTCTTCCCAAATGTGAGAGATACCTCCTGCAGATGTTGTAAAGAAGAATCCACAATCACGCCAATTTGGAAGGATTGATCATGTAGAGCATGGAGTTGAGGGTTAGAGTGGGCCCTCGCAACAACTGTAGAAGACTCCTTAGCAAAGAGAAGTGAAAAATCATCATAAAAGTCTCCCATGTCTTCTATGTGTGACTCCAAGAACAGAGCTAAAATGTCTGGCAAGAAATCATCACCTGGAAGATCATGAGTACCCTGCAGTGTTGAAGTACATGAATCTATCACTACAGTAAAGGATGGAATATCTGCCTCAAAAAGAAGATGAATGTCATCAATAATGTCTCCTACATCTTCAATGTGAGACTCCATGAACAACTGTGCAATGTCTAAATGGAAGTCTTCACATGAAGGTAGAGTAGGAAGACATAAAGTATCTTGTTGCACTGATTCCGAAGCATCTATGGCTGATATAGGATCAGTACAAGCAATAAGAGTTGGAGGTGTGATCTCATCTTAAGAGAAGTTAGCTGTAACTGGTGGAAGAAGATCTTTAGGGAATGGAGGAATAGTTGGATCTCCATAATGCTCCCAAAGATACATCCATAAAACATATGGATCAGATGACTTAATTTTGAATGTATTTTTTAGAACTTTATACTCCATATAGTGATAAAGAGTAGGAATAAGGAGGTCAACTTGATCAACAATATACTCAAGATCTGGCACATATGGCAGTACATTGTGCTAAGAGAGATATCTGACCATAAGTTGACTCCATTCCTTATAGTTATATGGGTTCAAGTAGATCAAATCTGACTCTTCCATGATGGACCAATCAAAGAAACCTCCAGAAAATATTATTTTAATAATAATAATCAAAGAAGCCCCCCCTAATGAATGATTTGAGCACTTGATAGCCACTTGCCAATTTAGGGCCTATTTTAGAAAGTAGTATTTCTATCTACAAAACCTATAATGTGATTGCAGATCTAGAAAGTAGACAAAAAAATATGCACTTTCAAAAAAAATGGAACCTGATTTGGAGTCCAGATGAGCCTGTACCAAGTATTTTAAGTGGCAAAATTTGAGATTTTGGAGTTGTAGAAAAATTCAGAAACAAAGATCTCAAATCACCTGCACCAATGTGTAGATCACAAAATCCTACCCCAAAACAAAAAAAAATTCTTGCAAAAAGGAGTCTGTATGAGGAAGATATCATTGTTTGAAAATTGTTGCTGATGTTATTTTTTCTGAATCGCTGTCGCGCCTCCAAAAAACAAATGGCTCTAGATTTTGCCTCAGATGTCCAATTTGGATGAAACAAAATTCAATCTAGGGGTTTTCGAACCTTCTGAATGTGATACAAATATTAGATTTTCACCAAAAAGCACCAATCTTCACCTGCAAAAAATCTCTCCTATGGCCCTATGGCCAAATTTTTTTTGGAAAATAATGCAGATCTGAAAAAATAGTAGAGATGCAGATGAAAAAAAGGAGATATGAGAATTAAATGTATAGATCTGAAATGATCATACCAATTTTGCAAATCAGTCCTTTAGCTACTGGTTTGCAAAAAAATTTGCCTCACAATCAACTTTGGCCTAGGGTAGGTAGCTTTGTAGCCAATTTTTACCGAATCAACATTCTGGATGCCATGGCGAGGTTAGATCTAGCTTTAGACACTCTCAATTTTTGTAGCACTCTAGATTCGGGCTGAGGTGATGAAGCAAGCGTGGTCTCGAAATGGCTATGTGATGAGAAAGTCTCCAAGTTGCTCTGATACCATGTAAGAATTTTCCTAAGGGAAAAATTCAGCCAAGAACTAAGAACTCAAACATAAGCACAACTGTAGACCAAAAATGGATATGATCAATTAATCAAAGTATGTCCAAATACATTGTTCTATTCAAAATGTGATGTTCAAACACATTAGGAGTGCCTATATATAAAGGTCTCTTAGGAAGCACCTAGAATGTCTCTAGAAACAACCAAAAAATAAGACAACTAAGCACCTTATCCAACATTCTAGATGAATGGATAAGAATGACAAAGTGTCAAATGAGTGTAGAAGATTCATGTGTTGTAGACAACATATGCTTAAAAGAGGTGCAGACCCCTATGATGTCATCATGACATCTCATAAGAGTGCACAAACTCCTAAGTGTCTCACTAATAAAATAACGTAAATTAAATAATTAATGCATTAACCTAAGTAAACTTAAGTAAGTGTAAATAGTAAATACTTATTTACACCAACAAGCTCATTCTTGGTTCATTAACTAGGCTTCATCACATTCTTCATCTTTGATCTTCTTGGAAATATTTCAAGCAATCTCTCCATAACAACTTCTCACTTTTCCTCTGCAACTTTGTTCTTCACTTATTTTCTCCACAAATTTTCCAGGCTAACAACCAACTATAGAACATCTTCTATACCTCCTTAAATAGATAGGTTTAATAATTTTCCTCTTAAACATAACCATAGATCTTAGGGTTTGATTAGATTCATTGAATCTATTCATCATTTTGGCCCTCTTCTTATTTCATGAAATTTCTATCCTTAGATCACTTAACAAACTCAATTCATGCATTAAATATGCTAGCTCATCAATCCTTATGATTTATGTGTTTTGACCATTTCATAAATTGAATTCTGTCAGCCTCAAATCTTGAATCTTTCACAAATTGTTGTTTTATTGAGACTTGATCATCACTATGTTCTTTAGCTCGATCACTACTGATCTATCTCACTTGGCTTATACTAGCTTGCTCAACCTTCACTGTACTTGGTCATTACTTTAATTTTCTCTTTATCTTACTTGACAGTTATCATCAGTTGGTTAATATTATTTTTATCATCTAATACTTAAGTTCCTTAATCTTCTGCATCTTCATTGACCTAGTAACTTGTCACTTGGTCAAACTTAGTGTTTTACACAAATTCTTGTCTTCTATCAAAAATATCATCTATACTTCAACTCATCTTTCTTCTTCACTCAATACAATGGTAAAACAACATATTATCTTGTCAAATACTAACTGATCAAGTGCCCTTTGTAATTCCATCATACTTCTTCCTCTTTATTCAACAACTTTACTAGTTAATTTTTTTATCTTCTATTTTCAAATCCTCTTCATCAATCAACTGATATGGAACTCTACATTGTTAGCAATGTCTTACCAATAAGATTTGACATCAATGACAACATAACAATTATTCCAATTGTGGTTTCCAATAATCTCCCTCTTTGGCATTGATGACAATACCTTTAGTTCTCATGCAATGACAAAAATATTCTCTTGATTTTCACTATCAACTCACTCTATTTTATGAATTAAATCTTCATTAATATCCTTAGGTTTCATTTTGATTCTCATCTATGCAATATTTGATATGCTCTCTAGTTGCTTCTTTATTCTTCTCCCTCTATGATACTAATTATGATTCTTCAATGTAGTATCAATTAGAATAACAGCCTCTTTGATATATCTCTAATATTCTTAAGATATTAGATGGTAACTTGACATACATCTCCCTCTTTGACAACAATTCCAAAGACACATAATCCTCTTTGTCACTTTTTGTACTGACTGATCATTTAAATATCTCTCCCTCCTTCATCTTTGTCCTTGATTGTATCACCATGTGCCTACTTGCAACTTCATCAACTCATACTTATGCCCTTCTCTTCATAGCTTTAGGAAGCTCCTAAAGTGTGACCTCTACATCAATATGTAAGATATTATGATTATAAAAATTGATGCAATGTTTCATCTCTTCTTAGTTAGCTTTAGATAGGGTAATGACCCCTAACTTACCTCTTTGATTAAAAAAAATGAATCCTTGGGTAATTCTTTAGTGAATATATCAGCTATATGTTTTTTTGTGTTTACACATTCTAGTCTTACTTCTTTATCTTTCAAAATTCCCTCAAGTAATGATACTTAATAGAAATATGCTTGGTTTTTGTGTGCATCACAAGATTACTGGATATGTTTATAGAACTGACCCACACAATGTTTGAACAATCAACTCCTATTGCACTGTATTAATCTTTTATCATGGATTAAGAAATAAAAAAATTCTTTACACTTGTCCATGAAATCAATCTCTTGCCTAGGAAGAAAGCACCTCCACTTGTACTCTTTCTATCATCAACGATTCCAACCCAATCAATATCTGTGTAAAATTTTAGCTCTTGTCATTCTTCTTATACCATAAACCATAGTCTTTTGTACCTTTCAGATATCTCATTATCTAATTCTCCTTAGGATTGGAAAAAAATCTTACAACAATACTAATAGCCAGTGTAATATTAGGTTTTTGATGAACAACATATTGCAATTTGCCAATCATTGATCTATACAATGTCTGATTTACTTTGGCATACTCATTATTCTTTGAAAGTTTATGTCTAGTAGCCATAGGTGTTCCAATTGGTCTTGAGTCTTCCATTCCAAAGATTTTTAGTATCTCCTTGATATACATTGATTGTGTAATGTATACCTCCTTTCATTTGATATACTTACAAACCAACAAAAATTTTAATCTCTCCAAGTATTGACATCTCAAATTCTTTCTTCATCTCATTAGAAAATGATTTACATAATAAATCATTTCCTCCAAATATGTTATCATCAACAATATTTTAGATAACAACATCATATTCTTAGACTCTATTGGAATTTACAAGTGGGAAGATACACTTCTAGGGGGGGTGGGGGGGTGAATCAGAAGTATCTAAATTTAACCTCTAAAACTTTTTTAGTTGAAAACATTCACATGCATCCAATCCATCTAATAAACATGAAAGTAAATACATGCATGAAAATAGATAACACAATATTTGGTAACCCATAAACCCCTAAAAATGAGAAGGTAAAAATGGGTTGGGGATGACACCCACAAAATATCACTGCAACAATGTGTAACTATTCAAGGTTACAATGTTTGACTACTTCCAACGGTCTGTCTTGTGAAAGGCTTGTCCTATTAAAGACTTTACACCCTATTAAAAGTGACCCGGTTAAAGGATTTCACTACCTTGCTAAAAGTAGGCCTAGTTAAAGGACTTCAGTACATTCACTTGGAATGTCACTCTGTTGAAGGATTTACAAATGGCTACTAGGCTAACCTAAGTCCATAGGATTTCAATTATCTATTATAATTGTTAGAGAGTAATAGAAAGTCTTTGTCCTGATAACTTGCAATCTTCAATTGTTGATTCCAAATCCTTGTTTTTCTCTGTCTACTCTGATCCTCACTCTTCTTGTAACTCTGATGCTCTGTTCTGATTAACTGAATGCTACAATGTTGCTTTGTTCTTCTAAGTCTTTTACTCTTCTCTATTAATTTCACTATAGTTCACCCATACACTTCTCTCTCGCACACATACAATGGGGTTTCATCCTCCTTTTAAAGATTTCAAAGACTTAGGGTTAGGGATGAATCTACGATCCATATTCATTCTTCATTTCTTGCTCAACTCATGCACTTTTCTTATTGGTTGCATGCCTTTTCCATTTTTCTTATTGGTTGCATGCTAATTGCATAGGTAATGCAAAAGATTCATTCTTATCTTTAAGATCCTTCAAGTCGGCTCCAAAAATGGTTTACAATTGAGTTTATGAAGGCACAAACTCATATGTTGATTCTGTGTTACTCGGCTCATACTATTTGTTGATGCTCGACACATATAGAAAAATTGGCTCACTCAACTCCTATAGCAATTCTGTTCCACTTGACTTCTATAGTGACTCGGCAACTATACTTTGCTCGACACTTGAACTTCACTCGGCACCTAAAGATTGCTCAACACCTAAAGTTCACTCGACACCTAAACATTGCTTGGCACTTGAAGTATTCTCTTCCTCGACATTCATTATAACTCGACATCTGTATTATACTAGGCATCATCCTAAGAATTGGTTAAGTGTGTTGACACTCAAATGTCAAAACCATTCTAAGACTAACAATCTCCCCCTTTGACATGAGTGGCAAAAACACTTAACTCACCATTATGCATATGATCTCTATGAGTATACTACATATTCTATTCAAAACTTCAAAACTTGTTCAAAATTTTGTATACCTCAAAATCTTGTAGCTCTCCCTGATTTGATATGCCATTACCATTCCTGTAACCAAAATTCTTGGGCTGAATTTGTCTCATGCTAATGTATCTGATACTCTTATATCTCCCCCTTTATTAATTCTCCCCCTTTTTGACACTTATGTCAAAGGGTTCTAAGTATTAAGACCATATTTTGCCAAAAATGTTTTATTGACCTCCATAATCATCTTGAGAGATGCATCCCAATTGTCTAAAGCTACCTCCAATGACTTGTGTTGGATGGCTATCTCAATTGCAAGATGAGCAAGTCCTTCCAAAGTAGAAAGATTAGGATCTTTCTTTAGAATGGTTTCTACATAGGCCTGCTCCTTATGGAGTACTTCTAGATGTGGGGTAATGGAAGACTGAATTTGCATCAATTTGGCCTTGATATTGGCCTCTTTTGTTGTCAACACAACTAACTCTTTCTGTGTCTAAAGCATTTGGGAAAAATGTTTCTCGCTTTGAGCTAGATCTTTGGGTAGCTGTGTGTTGGAATTTAGATTTCACTCCAAGTTCAGTATCTTTTGGCTTGTTTTCTATGTGAAATATGAGAAATCAGACAACTTTTTGTACAATGAGAATACATTCTTAAGTACTTTCTTTACTTTTTCAATCTTCTTTACCAATTCAACCTATGAAAGTGCTATTTCACTTGATATTTTCTCATTTACTTTTCCTTGAAATTTATTGTCAGACCATTCCATGAGTTTCACATTGGTTTCCTAGTCTTCATTAGTCACTTATTCTATAATATCTATCAGTTGTTCCAATATAGACTTGGTTTCATTAGGTGTTTGCAAGCTAAAGGCATCCAAAAAGATGTCCTTAATTTCATGTAATGCTTGCCTTTTTTTATACTCCTTCCTGAGTATTTCTTGATTCTTGTTCCTCTCTAATGCTTGTTGCATGACATTTATTTGTTCAAGGCTCATGGTTGCATCATCAAATTTGGGTATCTCTATTTCTTCATCTAATGTAGGGTCTCCATAGTGAAGTACTCTCCCAATCTTCGCAGAGCTTGAGCTTGGTGTAGAAATTTGCAATGGTATTGCATCAGTGCTCGACTATTGAAGGACTTTTGTAGAAGTGTCGGTAGTTGGTAGATTTGCTAATGTGTATATGGTAGCTTGCTCCTTCTCCTTTAGAGTGTCCTTGTCTTCATCTGATCTCCTTGGATCAATTATAATTATTTGAGGTGTACCTTTTTTTTGTATTACAGGAAGAAATGTAGCAATCTATCTTTTTTGCCTTGTTGATGTGTCTTTATCTTCTTTTGTAGTTAGCCTTTGTAGCATGGTATCAACTGTTCTGGATGTGTCAACTTTGGTTGATAAAATTAGTGATGTAGGCATTAGAAGTTGAACTCTAGTAGCTATAGAGATGATAGAAGGTGGTTCTTATGGATTCACCTTATCTCTAGATGAATCAGCTATTGCTTTCTATAACTCATTCACACTAACCAATACTAGATCAATACATAACTTTTCTTGTTGAGTGGATTGGTCAAGCATCTTTGTGATATCCTCTGTAGTCAATGGATTGATGTTTTGACAAGATTTGTTAGGAACATCCTTCATAGTTATGGTACCTGTAGGTATAGAGATGACATGTGGAGGGCTAGGAGGTTGCAATTATGTGTCTTGCACACTCTAATCTATTTGTTGCTCTTCAGCTGTTGCCATTTCATCTTCTTTTTTTGTTTCCTCCTCTACTGTTTTATCTTCCTTCTCTTTCTTATTGGCCTCAGCCTTATTTGCATCTTCATTCTCTTTAGTGTTCTATCCCTCGAAGGGATCTTCTTCTCCATCCTTGACAGTAATCAAGCCATATATCAACTTCCACAATCTTGTTGATTTATTGACAACTTCTTCAATTTTATTCTGCAAGATGCTAAAGGCTCTATATTTTGGTGCAAACTTACTCCCATGTTTCTTATTTGCCTTAGTTATTTGACCTTTAGTCAATTCTGGCATCACTTGTGCCAATGTGGATTCTCTTATTTCTTTTTCCATTCTTAAACAATAATGCCACTTATTTTCAACAATTTCATATGACTCCTTGGGCATTATATTGTCTGATTTAAGAGGAGTGTTCTTGAATTCTACCATCATAGCATATACTGATTCTTCAACTTTATTTTGATCGTCTCTACTCAATTTATTAAAATTAAATTTTTTCAATTTAGAAAAATCTGCATTCTTCCTAACATTATCACAAATTTTATCAATATTTGACTTAGGAGCATGGCTTACCACTCTAAATTGGTTTCTTCTCTTTGGTTTCTTTTGCACAAGACCAATCAGCTCCAGTAGCCTTCTTTTACTCTTTGTCTTGCTCCTTGGCCCTTTGAGTTGAGGCTCTTGTGGTGGCTCTTATTACTGGTATAGTTGGCTTGGCTTGGGTTGGCTTTGCAACCTTCTTTTCTTTAGGCTAGGCTATAGGCTGAGCTTTGGCCTTTCTCTTCTTGGGCTCGGCTTGAGCTGGTGCTTCCTCGACTTCTTCTTCCTTGACACCTTCTTCCTTTTCTTCATCCTCACATAAGCCTTGTGTCAATGCAAGAGGTTGATGTTCCTCTTCATTATCATCATCATCATCCTCTTCCTCAACATCAACACCTTTACCATATCTTTTCTTAAGTTGTTTTACCAGTTTATCCATTTTCTTTAATGTGGAGGTAGTCTTCAACTCCATTTCCACTTTGGATTTTACAACATCATATGATCCAAAAGGTTGGGCACTCTTATTAATTTCTTTTGCAAGCAATTTTTTGATTGCTACTGATGCTTCATCAATGTTTAGCTCATATCCTAATGGTCTTAGCCATCTAGCCCTTGGAACTACTACTTGGATATAATTATGATCAATATCAACTAGAAAAAAAAATCATTGATGTGCTATTCCACTAGTGAAACTGGTATCCTTAGTCTTTGCTTCATGGACTTCTTGAAATCCTCAAAGTAGTTGGTCATTAGAGATTCAAAGTTGTCTCCCATTTGCTCAATGTACTCATTGATTTGAGTAATAGCTAACTTATTTGATTTCCAATTTACTTTGCCAAAAGAGGGAAAATCTTCCAGAACATAGAAAAATATATAGATCAGAATTGATCCAAACTTACACTGAGCACCTTTTGATCTTCTTATTACTCCCAAATTCTCCATGATCTGTTGTAATAGCAATTCTACTAGATCATATGTATGATCTTTCTTGAAAATTTTGTAGGCCACATCCACAACAATGCATGAAACACTATTCAATCTGCTTGATTGATAGAACTTGCGAGATATAACTCTTACTACAAAGTCCAAAAGGGGATCTGTGATTGTATCAATAGTCATGCCCCTTTTGTTCCATTTTTCCTTGGTGTTCTTTTCAATAGCTTCCTTAGAATCACTTTACAGGGTCTTGTACCAATCTAGGGTTGGAAAACCTATAACTCTATCCATGATTCTCTTTGTTATCTTGATAGATCCTCCTTCTAACCATAAATAACCATAATGTATTCTTCTTAGGACAATTCTTATCCATTTAGTTTTTAAAATTATGGGGAAAACTAGGGCATGGGTTAAGCCCTTTCTTTCAACTATTTTTTCACATAGTTTATCATATGCTTGATGAATCATCATGTCTCCTATTGCTCCTACCTTGCAACTGTAACATTTCCTAACATCTTACACCATCACGACTTTGGGCGAAATAATGGATAGTGCACTGACAGGTCATTCTTATATGCAACTTCTAGAATTGGCCTAAAATCTGGTTGTTTAACCTCATTGCTAACTAGTTAAACCTTGAAATCTTCCTTTTCCTTAGGGTTTTTAGAACTGGAAGCCATATTGAAAATTTAGGGTTTCAAAAGATATTAAACTTTATAACTGCACAACTCAACACTTGAGGAATACCTTAGATCGATGAAAATGATGCTTGATCTTTGTCAAAATCTATGCAAAAGCTTCAATTGTTGTTCGTCAATCACTTCTATGCTCTTCTCATTCTTTCTCTACATTCGAATGACAAGAAATGATCAAAAAATTGACCTTATACTCTTCAAAACATAGCATTAAATTCTTAGTGCATATATAACTATATATTGAGCTCCTCAAAGATTTCAACATAACTCGGCTTCCATTAGCTTTTCATTACTCAGCTTCAACTAGATTTCCCCTTCACTCGGCTTCCATTGCCAACTCGGCTATGACCAATGACTTAGCTCCTACTAGCAACTCAACATATATTGATATTTACTCAAAAAACTTGAATTTCAACTTTACATCTCTAATCATGATGATCTATTCTTTTACAATTCTTTCTTTTCTAGGAATTGATCTATGATCAATCTTTGTAAATCAATCCCTTATGACTTCTCTTGCTCAATTTGATGAAGTATGATCACTTGACCTATTAGGTAAAGTGATCCCTTCATTTGATGAGCTACACTCATCTTTCTTCTTCCATGTCTTATTCATTTCTCCTTTGATGTGTTCAACATCTACTTTATCTTTTCCTTTGTTGACTTCTGACTTGGGTGCTTTTAACTTTGTTGGGCAATTCCTGCTGATATGACCAATCTTCAAGGAAATGAAACATGTGGTTTGACTTAACCATCTACTATAGTTCCCTTTAAAATGTGTCCTTATGTAATTTTTAGGAATGTGTCTATATTCCTGACAGTAATGATAGCTATACCTGGTGTTGTAATCCCAATTGTAGTGATGTCCATGATTTTCTCTTGCTGGCTGATTTGGTGTCCACATAGGCTTTGATCTGCACTCAAAAGCTCTATGTCCATACTTCTTGCAATTTTAATAGTGACCTTCAAATGTTGGTGTTCTGATAGTCCTAGTCTTGCAGTTATGTGCTTGATGTCCTTGTTTTTTGCACTTGTGACAATAACTTGCATTTTCAGGCTTGTCATGTTGATGAGCATTCTTACTCCTACATACATTAGAGGTATGTCCCTTTTTACTATAGAAATGAAAATTAGGTTTAGTTTTATTACCTTTGTTACTCTGTTCTTCTATAGTCTTGGATGATTCTTCTTGTTTAGTGCTAGTATAACTTGTATATGAGCAATGTTAGTATGCTAATAGAAACCAAATTTAAATAAAGCTTCTACAAACTAAACAAAATTCATAAACTTCAAGATGGACTAAGATGAAATCTCAATTGAGAATATGAGCCATTAATGTGCTCTCTCAATGAGAAGCTCTCTTGTTGAGTGGCTTTGTCTAAATAGATTGGATGTATGCTCAAGCTTATGCTTCAAAAAAGAGCTTCAAATGGAGTTGGAATTTGGGTGTGAGTGTATGGTTTTGATGTAAAATGGCTTCTTAAAATGGCATTATGACTTTACTTCATGGATTGTGTTGTTTTGCAAATGGGAAGGATCCAATTTATAGGCAAGAGGCTTGAGGGATTAAGGGCTAAGATGCAAGGATGGGAAAAAGCTCATGGAGGGCTCAGATTGCATGAGAGGAGAGCACATGGATTGTGCTTCCTTATAGCCAATCAGGGAGTGACACATGTCACAGGGTGAGAGGATGGAAGAAATGGGAAGGATGAGTCAACAAAGGAGGCTCAAGGGATAAAATCTTCATAAATACCTTCATAATGGCTTGTAAGAGCAATGAAAGGGCTTTGGAAGAGTCATTTATGGCTTAGTGGGCTTCATAAAATTTTATGATTGGAATATTTTGAGGGGGATGAGAGGAATTTCGACTTGGGCTTGATTAGGAAGGTTTTAAGCTTGCTTAGGATTGTGCAAATGATTAGAGGATGGATTAGGATGGTTTAGGATTAGCTTAGGGATAGGCAAGTGGATGGCATTTAATGAGGGTGGGTGAAAGAGCAGATATTTGTTAACTTTGGCTTGGGTTAGTAAGTCTTAACCCATGTTTAGGGAATGTGCCAAGGTTAGGAGGGGATTAGGATTAGGTTTAAAGACATCTTCTAGAAGAGTCTAGACTTTGAATGAGGATAAAGACTTTCTAGAATAGTCTAGAACTTCCTAGGATGAGGATGAAGACTTTCTAGAAGAGTCTAGAACTTCTTAGGATGAGGATAAATTAGATTTTTAGGAAATAAATAAAGTTTTATTTATTTCAAGGGTTTGGGTTGAGGAGATATTTATTAAAACTTTTTTAATAAACATGAAGATTAATATTTAATCTTAATTAAATATTTTGAGTTGGGGTTAGGGGTAGGAAATGATGGGATTAGCCTTTAATCAAAATTAAAGAAGGATTAGAAGATTTTGGAAGAGGTTAGTGGTCTTAAGGAAATTGGCCAAGTTTTGGACAAAAAATAAATTTTTTATTTATTTTGTGTTTTTTGGTCAATTTATTAATTAAATAATTAATAAATAAGGAAATAATGTTTAAATAAGATTTAAACATTTTTGGGAGGGATTCCTTAATTAAATATTTTTAATTAAGATAAAGAGATTTAATGACATAAAAATTAATTAATTAATTAATGATGATGTCATCAGAAATTTTTTTAGAAAATAAAAATACTTTATTTTCTAAAGGATTTAGGTGTCTACATAACCAAGTCTTGAAGTATCATTACTAGCCTTGGGTGATTTCAATAGCTAGTCAAAATACTTGATGGCCTCATTAGGTTTGTTCAAGCTTTCTACAATCTCCTTTTCTCTTTTTAGGTCATTTTGCAATTGTTTATTTTGCATCTTTAGTGTGGAGATCTCACTATCCTTGACATTTAGTTCATGATGTGCATTCATCATCTAGCTTAGGGTGTGTAGCTACATGTTTGAAATTCCTTCAAACACAATTGTCTTTTCCTCTAGTCTATTGGTAAGGTTTCTCTTGTCATCTTCTATCATGGCTTATTCTTCAATGGCTCTTTTCTTTTGTTCAGTCACTTCACAAAGCATTATGGCTTGTGATTCTTGTTCAATCTCGAGTATTCTAATTTCTTCTGCTTGAGCTCTATTCTTCTCCATCAAGTCTTCTATTGTTGCATCAAACTCTTTGGAATATCTTTTTGAAAATAGATTTGAGGTGTCAATCTCTTTGTACTATGTGTCATTCTCAACTATGAAAATGTCTCTTCTTCTCTTTAATAATTTTCTTAGTTCTTCTCTGGCTTCTTCCAAAGCATGCAAAGCAAGTTGTATGTCAATTTCCTAATTCTCTATGATCTTCCCAAGTTTGTAGACTTCCATTTCTAGATCTTTTCTCCAAGCTATAAGGCACCTTCTTGTGATAACCTTGTTGTGATACCAATTATTGGAATTTACAAGTGGGAAGATACACTTCTGAGAGGGGGGTGAATTAAAAGTATCTAAATTTAAACTCTAAAACTTTTTTACCTAAAAACATTCACATGCATCTAATCCATCTAATAAACATGAAAGTAAAGACATGCATAAAAAAAAATAACACAAGATTTGGTAACCTAGAAACCCTCCAAAATGAAAGGGTAAAATTGGGGTGGGGATGACACTCAAAAAATACCACCGTAGCAATGTGTAATTGTTCAAGGTTACAATGTTTGACCACTTCCAATGGTCTTTCTTGTGAAAGGCCTATCCTATTAAAAAAGTGACTTGGTTAAAGGATTTCACTACCCTACTAAAAGTAGGCCTAGTAAAAGGACTTTAGTACATTCACTTGGAATGCCACCCTATTAAAGGATTTACAAATGGCTGCTAGGACAACCTAAGTCCATAGGATTTCCATTATCTAATACAATTGCTAGAGAGTATTAGAAATTGTTTAAACTAATAACTTGAAATCTTCTATTGTTGATTCTAGATCTTTATTCTGCTCTATCTACTTTGATCCTCCCTTGATCTGATATGTCACTATTCTTGTAACTCTAATTCTCTATTCTGATTAACTGAATGCTACAATGTTTCTCTATTCTTCTAAGTATTTTACTCTTCTCTCTAAATTTCACTATAGTTCACCCTTACACTTCTCTCTTGCATGCATACAATGGGGTTTCCTCCTCCTTTTAAAGATTTCAAAGACTTAGGGTTAGGTATGAATCTATGATCCATATTCATTCTTCATTTCCCACTCAACTCATGCACTTTACTTATTGGTTGCATGCTGATTTCATAGGTAATGCAAAAGATTCATTCGTATCTTTAAGACCCTTCGAGATTCATCCTGTGTTGGCTCCAAAAATGGGTTACATCTGAGTTTGTGAAGGCAAAAACTCATATGTTGATTCTGTGTTACTTGGCTCATACTATTTGATGATGCTCGACATATATAGAAAAATTGGCTCACTCGGCTCCTATGGCAATTCTATTCCACTTGGCTTCTATAGTGACTCGGCACCTATACTTTGCTCGACACTTGAACTTCACTTGGCACCTGAAGATTTCTTGGCACCTGAAGTTCACTCAACACTTGAAGATTGCTTGAGACTTGAAGTATTCTCTAGCTCAGCATTCATTGTAGCTCAACATCTATATTATACTTGAGATCATCTTGAGAATTGGTTAAGTGTGTTGACATTCAAGTGTCAAAACCATTCTGAGACTAACAGACTCACTTTTCAAGTACATATTGTTATTATAATTAGTTCTTGCAAAACTAATTTTTATCAAATACATATGTAACCTTTCAAACCATGCTCTAGAAACTTGTTTCAACCATACAATGCTTTGTGCAACTCACATACCATGTTCTTCTTTGTAGGTTCAACAAATCTTTTGGATTGTTCAATGTAAACTTCTTCCTCCATCACATTCAAAAATTCATATTTGACATCCATTTGATATACCTTGAATCCTTTGTAAGTAGTGTATGCAAGCAATGTTCTTACTCCTTCCAAACTTGCAAATGGGGCAAATGTCTCTCCATAATAAATTTATTCCTCTTGTTTATATCCCTTGCAAACCAATCTTTCTTTGTTCCTTGTGATTTCACCTTTCTCATTCAACTTGTTTCTGAATACCCACTTGGTTCTAGTCACATTCTTATCCTTTGGACTTGATACCATTGTCCATGTTTTTTTCTTCTCTATTTGATCAATCTCCTCATCCATTGGTCTAATCTAATTATCATTATCCAATGACTCTTTAACTATTATTGGCTAAAAGTCACATACTAAACATGTATCATTCTTCAATTTTTTATCTTCATGACTCCTGAATCTTTTTATCCAATGATTTGATCAGGGGTGTGGTGTCTTCTTACATATTTTTCTAAAATAGGATCAAATCTTCTTTCTCCTTGTGGCAGTTTACTTGGTTCAGACTTCTCAACTTCTCTAGGTATCTCTTGCTATAACTTGGCTTCCTTTGCTTAGTGTTCAATCTCCTCTCTGTTGTAACTGGACAGTCCTTATCTACTAATGCTCGACAAATGTTTTTCTCTAGTTCAAGTAAAGTACTTATTTCTCCTTCCTAGATTTATACAAAACTTTTATTATCTCTAGGTTACTTCATGCATTCTTCTTCATTCTTTTCTACAAATTCATCAACTCTAACATTTTCACTTTCGACAATTTTGTTAGTGTTAGCATTCAAACACTTGTATACCTTTCTTTTATTGAAATATCTTAGGAATATACCTTCATCACTCTTTGTATCAATTTATTGATGCCTTCATGTAATGTCCCCACTAGCTAGGACATTAATACCTACAAAACTAATGTTAGAATTTATACAATAATAAAATATATTTCACTATTCTACCCTCTATCCTAACCCAACCTTAAAGACATCTCTAGATTGGGTTACCTAACCCTTAGTTATTCAACTATATTTTCTAGAGTGCAACCTTTAAGGTTCACATATGCATATGTTGACACCATTAGAATATTCTACCATTATACTTTCTTAAGTATGTTGATAGGTGGAAGCACTCATACATATAAACATCTCTTGGTGTTTGGCCAAATAGGTATAATATATATCCCTGACACCTCCATACACATCTTTCCTTAAACATTGGCCAAATAGGTATGATACTGATCTCTGATACCAAAACATAAATATTTCCTTAATAATTGGTCAAATAGGTACAGTACGTATCTCTGATACCAACATTACATCCATCTCTATTGTGTCATCCAAATGAGTATTAATACCTATCTCTGATACTGAAACTAAGAGTTTTTCTATTTACTTCATCGTAATTGCCAAATGGGAATGAACCCATCTCTAATACAAATATGTGAAGTGATAAACTTGGACCATTCTATGAAATTTCCAATGAATGCCCTCCACCAAGATTGAACTTGGATCAAGTTATAATATTTATGTAACACCCCACCAAGGGATCCAAAAGAACTAACATAAAATTTCACTAAGTTTTCCAAACATTTTTTTTTACATAATATATAACAACAGTTATAAAATAGTGGAAGCAATAACATACATTCATACATAAGCAACACATAAACAAATTATATTCCTTAAAAATCCCATGATGCTGAATCATATTTAAATTTAATTAATAATAAATCCACATCAAAGAATAATTATAAGTATGAATCCATTTAAATAATATACAATTATCTTAAATGTCATTTGGCAATAATCAAAATGCACAATCATCCACTATACAAGTCACAGGGTATGAAAGGCCAAAAGAATATATATCATAAAAATAGATTACATTATCTCATAAGGTCCATGAAACTAAAAACAATAAAGTACAATCATGCATAAAAGTATAATAAGAATAGAACGAAAGAAGATACAAATAGGGAACTCCATCCAAGGCATCAAACTGTCAGATCTCAATGGTAAAAGTAAAAAGTGCCACCACTCGACCTTGTGAAACCCAAAAAGGTCTACTCCCACTGCATTGAGGAGATAGTCTCAAGTCTCAAATAGGATATTGAACTCCAAAGTCAAAACCAACATCTAGGTCAAGGAAATCTGAAAACAATCTAACTCAAGGTACCATGACATAAGTGTCATCTAAACCCAAAAATAACAATGACATGTATGAAATATACTATGTAAGTGGGCAAGTGTCATCACATGAGGCAACTCTAAGGTTAGCCTGGCAGTCTTTTAATCCTCTGCCCCCCTAGTGACTATAAGCAGCACTAGTATTAGTGACTCTAAGTGGCACCAATATCCTTTCATATTAACAAGGCATACTAATGAAGCAAGGCCGCAACCAAGCATCCTCTCTACTCACATCCTAACCTATACTAGTGCTCGAGGCATGGGCAAGGAAAAAAATTGACTCCTATTAATTATTTTTACTCTTATTTAATGAAATGTTATCACTTATTAAAACAACCTACAATGGGTTACTCGTCAACCTCTTGAGGGCCTCGGCCTCCACTGCAAGCCACTTCCCAACATGACATATAGATAACCTACCCTATGCCCAGTAAAGAAAAAAGATCTCAAAAGACCACATATCATACATCAATTTTTAAACAAGTAACTTACAAGTACTGAAAATCATTGGTCAAAATACAAGCATCACTAATACAATCATCCTAATAGGACTTATCTAAGAAAGTATACATAAACCAAATCATGACATCATATGTAATCACCAAAACAATAACTCCCAACCTCTGGTAAATGTCCTAAACTAGTCAACACTCTAAGTCAACCCCAAACCCAACACACAAGAAAGCATACAATTAATAGTCTAGTTTCATATATATATATATATATATATATATATATATATATATATATATATATATATATATATATATATATATATATATATATATATATATATATATATATATATATATATATATATATATATATATATATATATTAATTTTGAAAACACACAGTTTGAGTTTATCGTAAGGTTTGAGTTATCAATTTTGTTCTAATTTTACAATTTTCTCCTTACAACTTAACCCATTTCCCATTTTAAATCAGATTGCACAATTACCATTAACTTAGGAAAATACAAAGATTGCAATTAAATATCATAAATAATTTAAAATAATTATTTATTAAATTATTAAAATAATAATGATTGATTATTTGATAAAATAATAATAATTTTATTAATAATCAAAATCATTAAATAATAAAAATAAATTTAAACATTACTAAATATTATTTATTATTAACTAAAACTTAATTAAACTAAATTAATTAATTGATACTAAACTACACAACTAAATTATTAATTATTTGATGCATTTAATAATTAATAAAAATATGAATAAATAATAATTAAACTTTATAAATTAAAAAAATAAAATTAAAGCAAGGCATTTAAGGCCCGTTTGTCTGCCTTATGGGTGGCTACCACAGGCAGCAATACTATGTACTGATGTTGTACAGTAGCTATCTGTTGCTGACAGCAACATAGTGGGTGGGGGTTGGTGGCCCCCACACACCCCAATTTTAATTTTGTTTAATAAAACAAAACCACCCCCCGCCTCCGCTAAAACTCTCTCTCTCTCTCTCTCTCTCTCTCTCTCTCTCTCTCTCTCTCTATATATATATATATATATATATATATATATATATTAATGTGAATTTAATCTGATAGAGAAAAGCCAAAAAACCAATCAATTTTTGTATTCTAAAAATTCAATTTCTTTCCAAAACCCTTCCTAATTAAAATACCCAACTATTTAATTCACAGAAAGATGGTTTGTAATTTCTCAATTCGCATATACTAATAATCTCATAATGGAGAATAATTAAAACATACAACAAGGGTTTTAATTTTAATAATTTGTTCACAGACATGATCAAGAACGTAAAATAATAAATTTCAATTGCAAGGGTTTCAATCAATTCTAAAAGCTTTGAAAACATATTTAACTAGGCACGAAGAAGACAGGAAAATTTGAAGAATGGAAATCTACTGTGCAAATCAACCACAAGATTCTATCCAAATCTTATGTTAATTTGACAACACATGAAGCATGCAACAATTTCCCTTTCTTTTTGAAAACCTCCTCCGAAATTGTTCCTCCAAAACCCAATAATTTCAAAATGAGCTCTCAATCTTTGATAAAGAGTTCTCCCCTAAATTTGAGGCTCTGATTGTGCAATCACAAGAGAAAACTCATTGATCAATATCTTTTAATATTTTATTACCTTTTTAAAAATTCCTACACACTATTTGCAATATAAAATATCTTTATTAAATTAATTTCTCTTTCTCTCTTTAATTAATTTTCAAAGTGTTTTTGAAAAACATATTTATTAACTTAAGTAATAATAATATTTAGCATTTATTTAAAAATGAGCTCCTAAATATATTATTATTAAATTAAATAAAAATTATTACTCTCCAAAATTAGAACTATAAGAAAGCTATTCTCTATGATTAGGTCTTTTCTTGGGAGAACCACTTTCCTTTAATGGTTAAACCATGACATCCATATTTTAACCCTCAAACCAAGTCTTTCCTCTAAATCCCAACTTGGGTAAAGCTTCCTAATCTTCCTCTTCATTTTTGGGTGAATTCTACTTTTATGAAAATTGGCAAGGCTTTAGGGGATTTCTGTATGGTTGACTCCCAATCTTTTGAGCATTTCCATTGTACTTATGCTAGGATTCTAGTGGATATTGATGTTTCAAAGGGTCTTCTAGTTGAGATTATTTTAAGTTATTCAAAGGGTCTTCTAGCAAAGATTATTTTAAGTTATTCAAAGGGTTCTTGGATTCGGTCGCTAGATTATGGGGGCCTCCCTTTTAGGTGTAAAAAATGTTTAAATACTAGAAATATGGCTGCTAAGTATGAGATTGGAAAATCTAGAAATAAACGACCCTGCTCTTGGTGAAAGGGTGCATTGGAGCAAAATTATTCAGTAGTCAAAATATCTACTCTGGTGGATGAGGTTTTTGGATCTGGAGTTGGGGTCTCCATCCTCTATATTGGAAGTTATTCCTTTTGGTCCTTCTGAGATGGTGAATACTTATGATTCCAAGATGGATGCTCAAGTTTCTTATAGAGTTGGTCCTTTGTTTGCTGGTAGTCTTGGATCCTTTCAAAAGGAGGATGTGACTATTGTTTCTGATCAAGGTGTTAAATCTAGTGTTCTTGGTGCAGACTTTGGTTGAGGTAAATCTAGTGGCTTTAGTGTTGAGACTGCTAATTTTGGACAAGATAAGATCCCTTGTGCTACAATTTTTGGATCTCGTCATTATATATCTATTAGCTTTGGTAATGTTTCCTCTTTTGGTTTTGGTATTGGCACTTTTGGCTCTACTGATCATACTTTTTCTACTATTGGAATTGGTAATCAAACTGCTAATGTTATTTCTAGTCCGATGGAAGAAGTGATGACAACTAGTCCTTATCAAAAGCTAGACGAGTTTCTCTCTATTTTGGATGCTCAAATTTGGCAGTCTAATGTTGTGATGGTAGCGAAGGGGTGGATGCTTGTTAGCATAAAAGGATCTAAAAAGGCTCTTCCTCAATTTTATATGAATTTATGCTCCCAAAAAAAGGGAGTGAAAGAGAATTCTTGGCCCGCCTGCTCATTGGTAAGTTAAGAGTTCCCGTTGGTTTCTTTTCCAAATTTTTTTGTTGGTGTTGTTAGACATATAATGCTTTTTTATTGCAACATGCTTCTAATTTTTAGATCTTAATTGGGGTATATGGTCCCTATATAACCTTTGTTTGGATCCCTTTGGGATGTTTGGGCTTTCTTTGAATATCTTTTGGGTCTATGATATGAAGGGGTTTTGGGTCCCCTCAAAACCCATTTTTACCTCAATCTAAAAAAAAAAATCTTTAAATTTAATTCTTTTATTTAATTAATTTCTTAATTAATCAAATATAATTAAATATTAAATTTTCTTATCAAATTTCTATTAAATTAAATCATTAAATATCCTTTTAATTTGATTTAATTAATAGAAAAACACCATAGAACCACAAGACGAACTATGAAAACCCATTGAAAAGAACAACACACTAGATCAAACTCAAGGGTTATAATCATGAATTTACATCTCTTGACAAATTTGGAAGGGTAAAATTCTCAGATACTTGTCCTACTTTCTAGAACAATTGGCTTAAGGTCAGGATTTGGACTAAAGAGTTATCTCCCCTCTCTTACCATTGAGATATTGCGATAGGGGACACTCATCTTAGCAATTCAGGAAAGTTGATACCTGGTACTTACAATCTACATAAAATACATGCATGTACATACACATATATTCTAAACTAAATAGGAAATGGTAGGAAGTGGTGCATCATGTAGATCCTGACTAGCAGGTAACTATGACTCCCTTCCTCAACCATATTAGAAACATCATATGTAAGATCAAGCATACAAGTACACCATGTTAGATTGTGGTGACTGATCACGAAACTATTGTACATACTTCATAAATTCTTTGGGGCTTAGGGCATTGCCCCAAAAAAATTGGGCCTTATTTTATTGAGATTTTGGACCAACATGTAATTATTGATTATAACCCTAAAGCGGTAAAAATACTTGTATAAAAGAGCTTAGGGTAAGGGACTTTTTCATAGCAATGATGCAAAAATTGGTTCTTGTGGTAGTATTGAGTTGTAAGGGATTACAGATTGTAATCAGGTTGTAATCACTGGATCATAATAATATCAAACTTTCTATTTGGTGGACATAGCCCAGGGATTAGGTGAACCACGTTAAATCTTGGTGTCTTGTGTTCTTTTCTATGTGATCTATTATTTTTTGATATTGGTTATATTTGCATGCAATTGTTATTTTTGTTTATGTTTAATCCTAACAAGTGGTAGCAGAGACTAGTTGTTTTTTAGTTATCCTCTAAAGTAAAGTTTCATGGTTGAGTGGGAGTGATGCAGATGAAAGTAAGCTAAAGGTTGATAGGTTTAATGGGTAGAACTTTTAGTTATGGAAGATGCAAATGGAAGAATATCTTTATCAGAAGGATTTATGGAAGCTGTTGGAAGGAAAAACCAAGAATCAGGGACCTATGTCAAATGATGAATAGGATTTTTTAGATAGAAAGACACTTGGAAACATTCGATTATACCTGACACCATCAGTGGCATTTAATATTTAAAAGTGAAGATGACAGAAGAGTTGATGCAAACCCTCAAAAAACTATATGAAAAGCCCTCTGCTTCAAACAAGGTATTACTCATGAAGCATTTATTTAATATGAAAATGATATAATGTGGATCTGTTGCATTCATTTAAATGAGTTTAATACTATTACTAGACAACTATCTTTTGTGGGTATCAATTTTGATGAATAAATTAGGGCTCTCTTGATTTTTTGTTCTTTTCCTAAAAGTTAGAATGGCTTGGTGATGGTTGTGAGTAATTTTGTTCTTGGATCTAGTACCGTAAAACATGATGATGTGATTGGTGTTGTTTTGAGTGAGGAAACTTGTAGGAAAACCTCAGGAAGTGCTTTGAATGCACAAAGAAAAGGTAGAGCAGCTGAGAGAGGAAGTAATGTTGGAAATCATAGGAAATCAAGAGGAAAGAGAAAGGGGAGGAGGTCTTAATTGAGAGGACCAAATGACTAATGGTACTATGGGAAACTAGGTCATAAAAAGAAAGATTGTTGGAGTCAAAAGAAAAATGAAGGAGATAAACTAGATGGAGACAAGGAGATAAATGTGGTAAGTAATAAATCCAAAGAGGATGTTTTACTTCTATCTTTAGAAAGTGTTGATGATTCATGGGTTTTAGATTCTAGTGCTTCATTTCATGCTACACCTCATAGAGGTTATTTCATTGATTATGTCTAAGGAGATTTTTGACTTGTTTATTTGGGGGATAATGAACCCTATCAGATTGTTGAAAAGGAAAAAATTAAGATAAAGTTGCAGTATGGGAATCATTCACTACTACATCTAAGACCATTTTTCGACCATTGAAGGTCAAAATTTTGACTCATTTTTCGACCACACTTCGACCAACGTCGACCAACTCATTAGTCAGAATTTTTTCGGTCAAAATTTTGACCAACTGACCGGTTGGTCAAAATTTTGACCAAAGTATTGGTCGAAAAATGTTCACAGCCATGGTGCAAACTCTGTCTGGAATTGGTCAAAATTTTGACCACTGAAGGTGGAAAATGTCGACAAGAAAGGTAGAAATTTTGACCATTGAAGGTAGAAAATGTTGACCAAGAAAGGTAGAAATTTTGACCATTAAAGGTAGAAAATGTCGACAAAGAAAGATAGAAAATTCGACCAATGAAGGTCAAAAATTTTGTCCATTGAAACTAGAAATTTCGACCAATGAAGGTAGAAATTTCTACCAATGACAGTCAAAAAGTTTGACCATTGAAGGTAGAAATTTCTACCAACGCTTGGGTAAATTTTTTTTTTAGGCATTCTATAAAACAGTTCACATGCCTTGCATATGATATGACATTTTGCATGCATCATACACTCTCATCCAACTAATGATGGATTAGGGAGAGTGATCTGAAACAATGATGCTAAAAAACATAATCAAATCCAAAATAAACTTGCATTACAAATGGATTGTGGAAATCTGATATTGTTGATTACTTAAACATGCATATATGTTTAAGTTGTGATTGTCCTGGTAGACATGCATGCAAAATCAACAATATCAGATTTCTACAATCCATTTGTAATGCAAGCTCATTTTGGATTTGATTGTGTGTTTTTTAGCATCATCATTTTAGATCACTCTCTGTAATCCATCATTAGCCAAATGAGAGAGTGCAGGATGCATGCAAAATGTCATATCATACGCAAGGCATGTGAATTGTTTTATAGAATACCTAAAAAAATTTTGACAGCAACTAATCAAACTATCGTAAACACCTACAGTAACTAATATGCTTGTTCATTAATAAGCCCGATACAATAAGAAAACTTGGTAACTATGCACAACAAGTTATACACTAAAGAGATTTGACATGGATTGTCCACTCTAATTTGTGGAAGCTCCCCTGACAGTGCATTTGAAATATCTGTAGGTAACTCCAAAATTAAGTTGTGGGATCATATCAATGGTTTTTAGTCAAAATTTTCTCTTGAATAGGGTTGTGAGGATATTTTGTCAGCATTTGGTTCCTAATTTACTCAAAAATTGGGGTCTGATAATATTGTCTTACAAATTGTTTATTTTACAATGGAGTTGTATCTTCTATTTTATTCCTGACTAATAGAAGTTTATCTGACCCAAAGATGATCAAATCCACTTGATAAATGTTAATCTCTCTTTAAGTTTTGCATTATTTTCTATATTAGGAATAAGTCAATTCTTGAACTATCTACGACTATTGTTTGCCTTGTATTTCTTTTTATTCCTGTCAGAGTCTTCATTCAACTCTATCTACCCTGCTTGTCATTCCAAAACATAAGGATTTATAATTTTTTCTCTATACACATTATCTGCAATCAAACTAGTATGTTTAATGTCCATTTTCCCATTCTCAATTTTCGTAATCTCCCTTTTTATTGATATTGGTAGAATCATGGTTGAGCCCCATGGTGTTGTTGATATCATATCAAGTGGTTGTGGATTCCCTTCAGGAGTAGTAATTCCATTTATTGGTACCAGAGGTTGTGATGGTAAAAATGGTGCCAAATGCTTCTTTACTCCTATAGGCCCCATACCAGAATGTAGAATGTAGAATGTCTTGTAAAGATTGAGATGGCATACATCCACTAGAATTCAACTCGAGCTAGTTAGTCCAACCTACACATTCATGTTTGTACCATCCATGTACACTTGACTATCATTATCATGAATGATTTAACATATCTTATTTAATACCCTCCTCATACACACCATGCATTGAAGGATAGGTAATCATAAGTGCTACAAGGTTTCCTTATTTTCTCTACATCCTTCATTTTCTTTAGCAATAGTTCAAACAACAACAATTTTCATTCCACACATTGTAGCATTTGCAGGATTCATTCCATGAGTTGAGACAGTAATGATAGAAGTTTTGATGCCCATCTCCCCTTTCTTAACGATAAGCATATAACCTTTACAATATCAAGTAATGGAGCATCCTCAACATTAACAGTGCCTAATTTCTTTAATCCACTAATAAATTCTCCCGCCAAGTACACATTCTACATTTTTTTTCAATCCTGCCAGACCATGATAGATTGCATACATAGAAGATATATTGTAATTAATGCCTGTATCATGTAGATATTTCTAGTGGCATTATCTTGCCTGATGTGTTGCTCCCTTGTCTACATTTCCATCCTTAGCATAGGATTCCTATGGGAATCCACATTAACTCCAATAATCCTCCCAGGCATCATTCATTTTTACTCTTAAGATGTAACCAAGCAATATAAATGAGGGCCCCCCATAGTCCAGGGGGACACCAAATATTTGAGAAGACCCAAAGATGATATCCACCCCAAATTCCTTAGGAGGCTTCAGTATTGTTAATGTAGAAAAATCAGAGGCCATGACAACCTTCACACCATTAGCATGAACATTCTTAACAAAATAAGAGTAATCAATAACTTTCCTCTCTATCCTAGGGTGCTGAACAAGCACCCCACAAACATCCTTGGAACTATAATCAAAGTACTTTAGATCAGATTTCATGACATTCAACCCCAACCAACCTACCCTTATATGGCACAAATCAAATGTCTAAGGATGAGAGTTACTAAAAATGATAAAAGTCTTCTTATTATCTTTGGTTGTATCATTACATATCACAATAGCCTCAAAACTAGTAGTGGCCTCGTCCAAAAGAAATCATTTGACACGGGAGCCCAGTAAGATCTAATATCATGTTCTAGTGATTCAAAAAAGATTCTAGTATATCATGGAAACAATGTTAGGAGGGGACAACGAATGACGATGGGGCTAAAACCTATGATAAATTATACTCTATTAAAAGTATTAACTTATTACAAATAGGGATGCACTTGCATTTAGGCACAATGCCTAGAGCTCACTGCTCAATTAAAAAAATGTCTTACTGCCTTACATATATGGACAACAACTCATAGTTCACAAAGTGCTTGATATCATCCTCTTCATGCATGTTCAATTTCATTGAAGCTCATTGGATTCCACTCATTCCTGTTTACAAGATCATCGATGTATGGCTTGCATCCACACACACACCACACACACTTCAGTCATAAAAGATTACATTCATTCATATAATTCATCAACCTTGTAGAAGAAAACAAGGAAATGATTAGAAATATGAAAACATCAGGAAATAAATAAATTACAACCTTTATCTAATGGCTTCAGTAGAGACTTGAAGCAGGTCATCTCCAAACCAATCTAAGTTCTCTTTATACAATTCAATTGGGAGACTATCTACTGCTGGGGTCTTTTCATCATTCAGCTTTTGAATTGCATTTACTGTTTCTTATTCTGATATAGTTTAAATATTAATTATTTCTGCAATATCATCTATAATCTTACTGTGAATTATATTTTTGCTTAGATCTCTTGCACTATGTCCTTGTGTGAGGCCTCACCCGATCTGTCATACTACCAATGAGATAATTGTATTACAGTGATTTTAATCCTATGTATTGATACACTTTTGAGACTGTAGGGTTATGCTATTTTGATATCTACATTTTGATAATCCATAGTTACTTCTGTATAGTATGACCTAATTGATGCATTTAATGATTCTATTCATGTTTTAAGCTATTGACATTTCTTTAATAGAAATTGAATGGTAGAAATGCTTGTAATGTAAGAATGTAATGTTTAAAGTGGAAATTAGAGTTAAAAGATAAATTTTGTTATGCATTTAGACCTAACCCACATACCTAGGGATTCAATAGTTGTGGATTCAACATCTTGTCGCAATGATAAAAATAGACTATGAAGCTATTTAGAATAATGAATTGACCATGTAATGATAAGTAAAGTTTGATGTTATAGTAGTTTGAGCATTTTACATGGAAATTATTAGAAAAAGTAATTTAACTAAAAGGAATGAAGTATGGAACTCAAATGTCGAATGTGATATGTAAATTTTAATATTTTAATATTTTTAATGTTACATTTGAAATGATTAAGAAAGGAAAGTTAATTTGAGATGATGAAATATATGCAAGTCTTATATTGAATGAGATAATGATTATTTCACTTATGTACTTATTGTTTACATAATTTTCTTGGACTGCTGATGCTTGAGTTTAGTGTGCAAGAATTTGACCATGGGTTTAAAGGGGAATTAAGGCTCAAACTACTAAAAAAAACATGACATAGCCAAGGTTGAATCAGTGGAAAAGATTCAAACCTCATTGTAATGTGTTTTATTTTGTATATGTGAATTTATATGTGTGTAATAGCTTAGTTCATGCATTATTGAAGTTAAGTCACTTTTAATGTAATGTGTTGTTTTGTGTGTGTCATTTGACACTTGTGTTGTCCATGTAGAGATGCCATGTCATTCAAGGTTTGGCAAGAAGTAACCTAACCTAAACCTAACCCCAATGTTGTACCCAAATTAACCTCACATAGAAAAATGCCATGAGGAGTCTCAATCAAAGGAAATTCGAATTTGGACTTGGCTAGGGTTTTTAGGGGTCATTAGGTGGTCCCTAATTGTCTTTTAGGTGAAAATAAGTTACCCATATGATAGTACATCATGTCAGGGACCTATTTTTGATCATGTGAGTGCCTAGATAGCCTAGGGAGCCCCTTTACCCATGCATTCTTCCATCAATTCGAATTTTGAGTTGTCATATCCATGTTCCCACTTAGTCAAAAATAGAAAAGTTGGAGGAGACAAGTTTGTAAGAAGTAGTGGCTTAGTGTTTTTGCTAAAATAAGTTAGTGAGAAGGCTTTATTAGAGGGTCTTGGCCAAACTAGTGGGGGTGTCTACCCACTCTCTAATTTTAGAGACTGTTAGGTTTGGAGGGAGATTAAGGGAGCTCTACTACAACTATCCTTACCATAGCTTGGACCAAGGTTGGTGTCTCAAAACTTGTTTCTTTCTCATTTCTTTCTTTTAGCATGGTTAAACAAATCTGCAAGTGTGAGAGTTCATTAATAGAGTATGCATTTGCATCCTAAATCTTGTGATATGGATTTTTGGGTATTGTGTGAAAGTGTGGTGTTCTTGTTGCATTATGAGAATTAATTATGTATTGTGACCATGTGAGAATGTGTGATGTTCTTGTAAATTTCTTGGTTCACCTTCTTGGTTTTGTTTTTGTTGGAATGGAAAGTGAATGTGTTTTGTGCTTTTGGAGGTCCTTTCTTGGTTTTGTTTTGTGGTTCTTATTTTTTTTGTTGTTGATCTTGTGGAATGTAAGTGTTGATTGTGATTATGGGTGTGAAGGCTTCACTCACCCTTGGGAGGGTAGAGAAGCTTTGGGTGAAGGGCATAAGTTGGGCTTGACATTGCAGGTGAGAAAGAAAATTTTGTTTTTACCTCATGATGAGGTTGTTATTATCATGGAGCATGGGCTCCATAATGGCCATGAATCTTGTTGTTTGGGAGGTACAAGGAGGTTTGGTGGATGAGGAGAAAATGGTTGTTGTGGAGCCCTTGAGAGGCAATGTAGTGGCAATATGTTGTTTATGTTGTGGTGGCCTTGAGAGGCAAAATGCACTGGCAATATGATACTTATGATGTTATAATTTCTCCTCCTTGAAGAGCTCACCTTCACCCAACGTTTTATGATTCCAATGGTGAATCATTGTGCAAGCCATGGAAGGGTGTTGATTGTGTTTTGTGTTGTGTCTTCATGCAAAACTTTGTGATCTATGTGTGATATCCATTTTGAGCCTTGTTCCCCTAGCGCGGGGGTGGCCTCTTTGAGGCCTATGGTTGGCTGGAAAGCACCCATGGTCCTTGTTGTTTTATGTGATGCAATTGCAGGTTCTTAGAGAAAGATCTTGGAGACTTGGAGTCCTTTTTATCTTCCATGTGCATATGAAGAGAAGGAAACATTGCATTGAGATGAGATAGAGAGAAAACTCCATCTTGTTATGTGAGCCTAAATGTATTGTGAAAGAAAGCTACTGTCTTAGTTGGATTGTCAATGGAAAAGTTGTAAGCATTCATGGGTAGTAGAAATATTTTCCTTGTGTATATTTTAATCTGTTGATATACCACCTTTTGTGAGTATCATGGGAGAGAAATCCATTATAATAATGTTGTATTTGTATAGTTCCTGCTCTTTTTGTTTTGTGTATTGAGCTATAAAAGCAAATCTCCATTTCTATACACCACTGTGATGTATGGGTTCAAGGGCAGAGAAAATAATTTGGAGGTTCTCTTAACTGAATGCATTGTAAGACTATCTTTATGTGTTTTATTGGAATAGAACTAGTTGACTATCTTCTTTGTCATATATGAGATAGTTTCATGTTAAGAAATAGTCATAATTATATCTTAGAATAACAAATTTAAGATGCATTTGATTGTGATTGTAAGAAGTTGGAATCCTCATTAAGGTTTCATTATAATGAATACTTCGGTAAAATTTTGCAATGGAACATGATCAAATGTAAGCTATAAAGTTGATGCAATATATCAAACCAATAGTATGGAAAGTTCTTTAGATTCTAGTTTTATTTACTACTATTTCAAGTAGCATCAATAGAACCGATAATCTTATAAAATAGGATAGCCCGGTTAAGCCAAATTTAAACCCACACTCTTATCCTATCAAATGGAGAATAGGAGGAAATGCAATAAAACTCTTAGTGAAACTTGCTGTAGATGCATATTACCTCTCTGGAAATTGTATTGAAATGAGAAATATAATGGATGCCTATTACAGTCTAATATTTTATTCAACAAGAATATACTTAGAATCTTGCAAAAAAACCAATACACATGCTATAAGAGATAAGACCCAAACAAAATAATAAAATAAAATAGGGCTAAGCCTTAGATTGATTTTGAATGACCCTCTACTAATAAAAATAATAATAGTAAAAGTAAGAGACCCGTGACCTAGAGGGGTCACATCTAAAGAAAACAAATAAAATATATTAACTACCCTATTTACCCACTTTTTTATTTTCATTCTTATATTAACCAAGTTAAAAAAATTGGGGCCCCATGCATTAGGCGTCAATCCTAAGGATATAAATAAAAAGGCTACTAGATGAGTCATACTTTTGTGGGCAATGGGATCCCACCTAAATCTACCACCATGACTTTTCCAATACTCAAGCACTTGACAGGTGATCCGTACTTCAATAGGACAAAGTCAAATCAGGAAAATAAACACCACAAATGAGTTAATCTTTTTCACCCAAGCAAATTCCATGAGTTGTAGAACCTAGGCGCAATCACAAGGAGGGGACATGAAAAGTCTATTTAAACATATGGCAATTTATAAACTCAAGTGACTTTCTTTCCTTGAGCAGCACGTAGACCTAGGGAAGAATGGAATATACCTTGGGCAGAGAGGCCCATTCCAAGAAAAAGATGTACTTTTCTGGGCGCCAAGTGGTGTGAAAGATTAAGTTTTAAAAAAAGACAAGACATTTCATCACAAGCAGTTTTAGACTTGTCACCTCCAACAAATGTCTCGGAGGAAACACCAAAAGGGGACATGCTTTAGAGGAAGCCTCCTGATTTCTCACATGAACCCTCCTAGATAGGCTTGGCTTGAGTTAAAAGTTGAGATAATAGGGAAGAAAATTGCCTTGTCTAATACATGTCATGGGCATTAATAATGTAGTTAAGATTTTTGTGTAGATTAGATGCTATGGTGGCATATAGCAAGTGGGTGGTTTAGTAACATAAGCATGTTTTAATCTAAATAAAGAAAATAGTATTAGGATTAGTAAGTAGTGTGTTAGAAGCTATGTGCTAGTTTTTGATATGTAATTAGAGATGTGGGAAAGAAACTTAGAATAGAATTGTTAATTAATTTTCTTCTTTTTCTTTGTATTTAATATGTGGGATGAAGTTGTTATTAGGAAAATTTATATTTGAATTTAAATTGAAATAATTTATTGGAAAGATCTAAATGGTAAGTAATTAATGCTTTTCTTAGGATTTTATTAGTTTGTGGAAACCAAGTATTATTAAAATATTAGGTTAACCTTAGAGTGTAGCTCCTCCAAAGGGATAGATCAAGTCTATTACAATACATGTTTGGCATCAAAATAGAATATTGGTTAGCAAACATAGAATGATTTGGAAAAGGTTTAGGTAGGCATGGAAAATGATTAAGCTCTAATAAGTTAGATTAGATAATGATTGTGGTTAGCATTAATATGCTCATAGAATTAAATTATTGAATAGTCAATGATGTGTATCAATCTTATATCATTATTGTTATATAAAATAAAATAATGATAAATATTAAAAATAAAATAAAAATTTGTTGTGTTTTATCTCATAAAATTTGGGCATGACACCTTGAAATGAGAAAAGTATCTTATAGAATAGGAAAAGTTCTTCTCTATCTCATTAAGATCACTTAGCAATTTATTATCAGCTCATATATAGTCAACTTGTTCTCAGACATTCTTAACTTTCATACATCTGAAGAAGAGTTTTGAACTCTTATCGCCATTGTTAAGCCAATTTATTTTGGCTCTTACTCTTAATCCTTGTATATTTTTAGCATGTAGATTTCTCAATAAATTTTTTGCTATGATTAACTCCTCATTCAATTTTGAGTTATTGGGGTCATTTGAATCTTCTTCTCTAGTTTGAACAGATCTTTCTGAAGGTCATTTTCTGTTTTCCTATTGTCTAAGGTTGTTCTTTTGTGCAATAGTTTGAAATATAGTGGCCAAATTTTTATTGTTGTCATTCCATATTTTAATTGCATTTTTATCTTATAACATCCATCTGTTAATTTCCTTGGTGGTAAAGAGTGGGTAATTGCAATCATCTTTTAGTAAATTGGTGTTTTGAAGGAATTTATCTTGCTGTTCATTTTCCTAGTGTTGATCATTAGATATATGAATCTTACAGTAGCAATAATGATGATCAGATAAAGAACAAGGGGTAACCTTGACACTACATTCATGACAGTCTGATCAAAGCTAAAAAAAATTCTTTATTGCAATAAAATATATCCAATCTGCAATATATCCTTATACTTACCTTTTGGCAATTACACCCAGTAAACCAATTATTTTGGTTTTCTTTTCTATATCCTTCAAGAGGATCGAACAGGTTGAGCTTAATTTTCATTTTATTCTATTAACAGTTTTCATTTCCTTTGCACTTATCTCACTTCCTATAGATTTGTCCTCCCTACTCTCAACCATGTTAAAGTCAGCTCCCACAATCCAAGGGATGTATTGAAGCCCATATATCCATTTCCACAGCTCATTTCTCTCGTAATGTGCAATGGGAGCATAA
This sequence comes from Cupressus sempervirens, assembly GCA_028749045.1. Classification (NCBI taxonomy): domain Eukaryota; kingdom Viridiplantae; phylum Streptophyta; class Pinopsida; order Cupressales; family Cupressaceae; genus Cupressus; species Cupressus sempervirens. The sequence goes on from CM053787.1 coordinate 218,555,343, forward strand.
ATTGAGCACCACACAAACTTTTTATTGTCTTCTTTAATAACAATCTAGACAACCCTGTTGTAAGGAGAGATTTAATGTCCGATTGCAAATGGTACCCATTTGTTTGATGTTTTCATATTGCAAAGGTGTGAGTGGTGGTGTACGTAAGATTTGAACCTCATAATTATAATTTACACATTTAAAATCAGCACACTAAAAGAATTTTAAATTAACTACTACCAAAGTAATATACGGATTGTTCAAGGTAAGGTGAAACAAAATGTACCTGATAGGAAGGTCCCTTAGCTTCAGTAAGTGAACCATGTGTGAGTGCTTCTACTAAAAGACATCGATTAACAAAGTGGTAATTTAGGTACGATTCCAATTCATCCAAATTTGTGTCCAAGACACTCGGATAGTTGAAAGAGCTTTGGGATGAAATGTCTACTGATTTGACTTCAATTCCAACTTCCATATTCATCCACTGCATTAACTCAATAGCTACATTTACACCACCTCCCACCAGATGTGCTCCAATCAGAGCCTCCAAACAGAGCCTCCTAAAAACAAAAGAGAAAGAAACTATGTCAATTTCCATACATAAGAAAAACATGGACACTTGCAGAAACCAAATTAGTATTTACTTGAAAGATTGAAGGTTGTTCCTCATTAACATGTTCCCCATTTTCTTCAACAAGATCTATTAAAAAAAGTGGTCCTCTCAGATTATACAGGTAAGCAAACAAGCAACAAACCAATTTTGGAGGAAAGCCAACTCAAGCAAAGTTCAACTAGAATATGGATTATTTGCACAAATTTGTGTCTACAATATTAATCATATCCACATTTTCGACCACAGTGGAAAAATAAATAAAAGGATTAGGAAGAGGTTGAATACAATTAAATGCTAAAATCCATTGAATCAAATAAAATGGCACATTTAATGAAATGGCTGAAGGGTGTATAAGAGAAGTTGAAAGAAGTGCTAAGTATGCACTTTTATCCTCTACAACACTACAGTAACCTAGGAAAATGCCTCCAACCGGATAGAAAATAAGTCAATGTTTGATAATGGCTGCATGGACCATAGTGGACAACAATCACAAGTGCATGAGCTCAGATAGGAAGTTCAAATGGGTCAATCATTGAGTTGGATTGTATCAGGTAGAATGAGTACTCCAATATGCAGATCAATGATCAAAGGAGAAATTTTTAGACTTTCCCTTAGCTTCCACAGCTAGCTGTACCTCGTCCAGGGTGGCATCACTCCATTCCAGGGTTGGCATTAGGTTTGGAGGACACATTTAGAATGGATCAGAACTACAGGGTGGACTAGAATATTTATAATCATTTAGCAATATCAGCTTAGGCACATAGAAGTTAAAATCCATGGCATTAAAACAAAAAGCAGAAGTATCCTTAAATGGAAGATTAGAGTTGTAAAGGTGCCTTTTAGTGTCTTAGCCTTTTGGCTTTAGTTGTTTAATTTTTTTCCTGTCTCCTGCTCATTTTTCCTAGCTGAATCTTACTATCAAGACTCAGAAAGTCTGCTCATAACCCAAACTCCAATATAATTGCATCAGAGTTATGATTACCATAATACCTGCTTGGTGTGCCACCAGCAATATTTACTCTTCCCTTCAACATGGAAACCTAGATATATTTTAGAAGATTGATGTCAATTGATAACTAAAAGCAATAATATAAGACATTTAGGCAAATTTACAATCAATTGCAACATCTTGTAAAAGTTCAACCCACAGATAAAACTAAGTAGATCAGATATTTATATCTGATCCAAAACACAATTTGCAAAAGGAAATGTTATCACCAATAAAAGGAAACACACGTGCATATGCATGTGCTTGAACTTTGTATATACACTCAAAGACTTAGGTCTACATTTAAACAAGAAATTCAAAAGCCTTCTGAACAAATCAATCTTATCTTAATTTAGATTATGAAAATGAAAGCACAACTTTTACTTCTTTACAATGACTGATACATATCAGATCTATCCATTCAGAATGGAAGGAAAATAAGCCTTTTCAATGAGGTAATATCAAATAATTTCTAAGTATTCAAACAAGAAAATGAACTACCTTACTCTATGATTTGAAACAGTGAATATCAAATGAGCCATATAGAACAATCAATGAAAATTTTCTAAGTGGTCAATTAAACTGTCAAAACTGCATAAAGATCAATGGTATGTAATAACCCCAACTGGGTATGGCTTCAATAAGCACCAATTTCCTTTCCAATTTAGTTGTTTGACATTTCATCAAACACTTTGACAATGACTAACCCTCACTGTTATGCAGTTTCTTATGGGATTTTTAAGTGATTCTTCTAGTTTGAATTTTAGATAATATGTTGGAAAGAAATGACAGTACTAAAACTTCATCAAACTAAGCCAATTCTAAATATGAGAATCAAATTTGTAATGCTGAATGTACCAATGAAACTCATAAAATTGAAATGTGAATAACTGATATCAGGAACAGTGTAATAATCCCTGCTTGCTCTGATCAAGGAGATCAAGTTTGGGCTAGAAGTATTTTGTCAAATAGTTAGCATGTAACCCAGGTCTTAAGCTTGGATACTACTATAAGAAATCACTCATGGGAACATAGTAACAAGACCAAAGGAATGTGTAAACAATATGAAAACTCAAGAGATAACAGTTATGAATTTTTATTATTCTCCACTACAGCAGAGCTCGTACAACATTTAATCTATCTGAAACCACGAAGGAGCAATCACTGACTATATCCCAAGAAACTAATCTATGTTTACATTACTAACACAAGTTACCAACACAAACAAATGATAAAGAGAACCTGGTATAAATTGCAGATAATAGAGGAACTATGCTGCTGTTTACGACATATCTTTAATGATCTCAGTTCGGGGCTCCTAACTCCCAATTACTCCAACGTGCACCAGCTACTATTAATCTATCACAGTGTGGTGTCTTTGACCTATGAACTCTTTGCAACTGAAGCTATCTGTGCAGTGTGTCTCTTGGAGAAGCTTGGAGTGTTGGCCAACTAGTACTCTCCCTTTCTCCTTCACACACCACCCTTTTAATGCTACAAGGTTCTGATGTTGCACATGACTAATGAAAAGTTTCTTTGTGGAAAATTCTTCTTGTCCTTGGAATGATTTGGAAGAAATTTTCTTTACTGCCACTGTAGTTCCATCATGAAGTACCCCCTACATTGAGAAAATACATGAAGAAAATAATTAAAACATCAAACAATACTAACAATAGAAGCTACAAAATTAAAACATCAAACAATACTAACATAAGGCAGGGATAAAAGATAGTGGAACCACATTGAGGTTGAGGATTGGGGAGAAGGATTCAAGATACAAATAAACAATAGAGAACATAACTTGTAGTGAGTCACCATAAACATGGCAGTGTAATTAGACAAATGTAGCGCTCGGTTTGGTAACAATCAAAGACTACTGACAAAGAGGAAACTAAATTGGTCCAAGCACTAGAAAAACACAAGGAGTTGTCTCCAACCAAATTTGCAGACAATTAACCACTGATTTTCAGTCAATAAGGATTAACTCCTTAAGTCCTCTCACCAAGTTAGCTCTCGAGGTCATCTCACCAAGTCGACTCACCATCTCGTCTCACCAAGTTGGCCTCTCTATGTAGGCTCACCAATCTGCCCCACCAAGTTGCCTCTTTAAGGCCGCTGACAATGTCCCAAAGTAATGGTCTATTCCCAAAGTATTGGTCTATTCCTTCTAATAAAATCAACTTTTCCGCTTGGTATTAGGAGATGATTTCATAAAATTTATCTATGAACCAAAACTGTGATAACATGACAAAATAATTAGCTCCTTCGACTGGTTTGGAAATTTTAATTTAAACTCCTTATACAAAAATAAATTTTATAATCAAAATCTACAAATCACTTGTATTTGTTCATTGAGATTTTCCAATTAGAATATGCTCAAGAATGAGCATTTACAACTATTAAAAATATCACTAGCCCATGTTAAGCATAATGATCACAGTATTCAGAAAATTGTCAAAGGTGGGGCTGTGTAATAGACTACTTGGGTTGGGAATTCATTAAAGATGATAAATTTGCAATAATGCATTAAACATTGGAACCTCTGATTATTTTCTTCTTTGGAAGGTGAAAAGATCTAGCAAGTGACCTTAACATAAACCTGCAACAAGATTATCCATCAGCACATTTTATCAACATTGGTTAGGATGAAACATAAAATAGGGTTTGAGTTACTATATTGGGTTTTGCTCTGACTTACATGAAAGTGCGTCTATTTGAAATCTCATCTTCATCTGAAAGCTTGAAATACCCAAAACTCCCAATGTATCCGTGCTTTCTATAATTATTATAAACTTTGGTATATATAGAAGTGGTGATGTAACCAGGCTGATAAGGATTCAATGGCCATAACTCTTCTCTTCTTCCTATTTTTCTCACAGTCTTGAGCACCATCTTCTGATCCATAGACCTAACAACTATTATCTTGTGCATGCTCATCTCTATGTCCACAGTTTGCACACTTGCAGAGTTTTATGACAGAATTATCAGCTAAAGTTTGAATGATTTAACATATCTTATTTAATATCCTCCTTCCTTAGTTTCTCCATATTGATATTTTCTTTAGCAACAATTCAAACAACAACAATTTTCATTCCACACATTGTAGCACTTGCAGGATTCATTCCATGAGCTGAGACAGTAATGATAGAAGTTTTGATGCCCATCTCCCCTTGCTTAACGATAAGCATATAACCTTTACAATATCAAGGAATGGAGCATCCTCAACATTAACAGTGCCCAATTTCTTTAATCCACTAATAAATGCTCCCGCCAAACCATGTACACATTTTACATTTTTTTTCAATCCTTCCAGACCATGATAGATTGCATACATAGAAGATATATTGTAATTAATGCTTGTATCATGTAGATATTTCTAGTGGCATTATCTTGCCTGATGTGTTGCTCCCTTGTCTACATTTCCATCCTTAGCACAGTATTCCTATGGGAATCCACATTAACTCCAATAATCCTCCCAGACATCATTCATTTTTACTCTTAAGATGTAACCAAGCAATATAAATGAGGGCCCCCCATAGTCCAGGGGGACACCAAATCTTTGAGAAGACCCAAAGATGATATCCACCCCAAATTGTTTTGTGCTGGTCTCATTTTTAGCTTGTCGCATGTTTCCCCAGTAAGACTCTGTGTTGCCTCCCATTATGACTCTAGTGCCCATCGGATAATGCATTGGTTTTTGGGAGATCCTGGGTTCATTCTTTACTTCCTTTGTAGTCCTTGACCCTAGTTAGAATCAATTGTTGCCTTGTTTTTTGAAGACACCAAAAATTAAAAAATTTCAAGTCATTTTCCCTCTGTATGGGGAAGTTTATAAAAAATCTTAACTTTCACACTTATCCAACCTCAAACCTTAACTTTCACATGTTTGGAGCATTGATCAAATTGGTACACTTGAGATCGTTGCTTGGCAATCCTTGGTGAAGGAAGGCTCATTCCTTTAATTGTGAGCTTATTGGTTGGTTGCAGACCAGCCACACCACTCTGTAGTTTTCCATAATAGTAGAGAGTTGGCAAGTTCTTCTTGGCCAAGGTAGGGAGTGTTCATAGTCTCAAACTCGTGCAGGCTTCTTCCAGCCACTTCTGAGGCAATCTAGACTGAGGCATTACTCAAAATTCATGCTAAGACTATAGACCACTCCTATGCTTCAAATAGAGTGTTGAAATTGGTGATATTAGAATGTATTTCACAAATTCATGTTATGGGCAGTAGTAGTCGTGGATCATTTTAGACCTACCACATGCGAAGTGTCCATTTTATGTTAGTTTGAGCTTCACTTGGTTTCAAGAATACTATAATATTCTCTACTTAACAAGGCCAACCACGTGAAGGTGGAAGCTCATCTGGCCTCACCCCCCTCCCCTTAACATCAATCTAAAGTACCCATTATCATCTAATTACATACTTCATTTATTCATTCATCCATTTATGAACTATAACATTCAATCAATACAATCACATAACATTCATTAATATGATATAAAATTCATTAATACACAATACTAATCAAGACTTCATTAAGACATAACAATATTCATTAACATAAAATAAAAATCAGTATTAATACGCATCATTCATACATAATTACTTAAAAAAAAGTTCTTTCATTATCCAACAAGGTTTATCAAAGAAGATTTTTAAAACATCATTTCTTCTTTTTGTTTTTTTGAGCTCTCTTAAGAAAAGCACTCATAGGAGCATCCATATCTGCATCATTCTCCTCCTCTTCTGGCACGTGTAATGTCAAATTACGATGGCTCCTTCTCTTTGCAGGAGCAAGAGGTTGTTGCACTAAAGGGGGCTCTATTGCAAGAACAAGTGAATGGGATAAATTGGCATACTCTTTTGCTTTATTTAACTATTACTAGTCTATAATTAAGTGCTAGTACAACATAACATGCATTTTTCTTACCTGACAATGCCACATCATGTACATTAACATTTTGATCCGCTGCCATGTCAACATGTTGAACACTTGGAACATGTTCCACTCCTTCGGCATGATGTTGAACATGCTCTGAAATATTCAAAAAAAGGATGCACGTCAAATTGTAATTGAAGATGTTAAATTGTATTCATAATTGCATAGTTAATTTCCAATAGCAAATTAATACCTCCACCACTATATTGCACATTATGGCCTTTGTCATGAGCAGGTTCTATGGTAGGATGTGAAGGCTGCAATAAAATGTTATGCACATTGTTATGCAGTCAATTTACATTCCAAACTAATACCAAAAAAGAAAAGGATCAACTATTCAATTTCATTTACTTTTCATCTAACCAATTTACCTGTGAGATATCATTTGGTGAACTGGATTCTTGGGCAAGGCTTACATATTCTTCACGTAGGTGTGCAACCACGACTTTATAGCCTTCCTTCAAGGCAAGTTTTCTATCTTCATCTGTGACCTCCACATTGAATTCTGTGCCTTGTATTTTTTGCTTAATATCATTAGTTTTGTATGTATGGTTTCACTAGACAAAATTGTTTGCAACATTATATTTAAAAAAATTATTTCATATCATTGTTCCTACTTACAACTCGAGACTGGAGATTCATATAGCCACCAGAGCCAAGTTTGTGTTGGCCAAAATTTTCTAGTCTCGCTTTTGTAGCCATGGATGTGTCTTGTAATCTATGAACAATTTCAAACATCTTAGATTATATATTTACAAATATGAATAATTAGTGCATGATTACAATGTACTTAATACTATCATGACATACCTCTTTACTTTTCATCTAACCAATTTACTTGTGAGATATCATTTGGTGAACTGGATTCTTGGGCAAGGCTTACAGATTCTTCGCGTAGGTGTGCAACCATGACTTTATAGCCTTCCTTCAAGGCAAGTTTTCTATCTTCATCTGTGACCTCCACATTGAATTCTGTGCCTTGTATTTTTTGCTTAATATCATTAGTTTTGTATGTATGGTTTCACTATACAAAATTGTTTGCAACATTATATTTAAAAAAATTATTTCATATCATTGTTCGTACTTACAACTCGAGACTGGAGATTCATATAGCCACCAGAGCCAAGTTTGTGTTGGCCAAAATTTTCTAGTCTCGCTTTTGTAGCCACGGATGTGTCCTGTAATCTATGAACAATTTCAAACATCTTAGATTATATATTTACAAATATGAATAATTAGTGCATGATTACAATGTACTTAATACTATCATGACATACCTCTTTTTTCCCTGTGTTGCTTCATTATCTCTATCTTCACATAGCCTTTTCTCCTTTGCATCTTCTACTATTTCATTCCACTCCATTGGTGGAATCATAGTAGGACGGTCATACTTTGGGTTATCCTTAAGAGCCCTTCTATATTGATCCCTCATAGTCTTTATATGCTTTGCTGCTCTTTTCAGAAGTAGGCCATTGTCAAAAATGTTTTTTCCAAATTTCTCGTCAAAAGATGCAATGAGCTGATTTTTTAATTCCACCTTTTTAAAAACAAATAGATTGTTAGATCAATAACTTTAATATATTGCAATAAATGGAAGGAAAGAAAAATTATGTAGCAATGATATGAAACTACGTACCTTTTACGTATGGTGGGTCCGAATAGTCTCAATGTCATATTAAAAAGATGGTCAAAGAAAACATTATTACCTACAAAAACATAAAGGATTTATCAGTCCAAAACGAGTAATATAAAAATAAATTAAATTTACACTTTAAATAAAAACAATTTTAAAGCACCTGGAAGCTTTCGTTCTTTTAATGGAAACATAGTTTTCTTATTCAGCAATAATGTCCCTTCATATGAACTAGTACTAATCACACGAACTGCTCTAGGAAATGGATCAGCTTTAGCAGTACTGCTCTCTGCTGGTCTATCAACTGAAACATCGTGACAATTAAAGCAGACACCTAATGAATTAAAGCACACTTATGGATATAATCAAGTTGAAGAAATTGACTAGCAAAAATGTTTTTTCCTCGCATTCCATTAAGGATTGCATGTCCTAGACTACATGTCCTATTTTTAACAATCAGATTTTGCAATAGTTTATAAGGATTTTATGAGTAGTTAGTTCAGAAGAATTCATCTCTCATGAATGGAACATATAGCAATCATTTCATCTAAGCAGGGTCTTCACACGAATGCAAAATATGTATGTATGTATGTATGCATGTGTTTGTGTGTATGTAGGCTTCTATAGACATTATTTAAGCACTGATATGCTACTTCATTGTTCATCAACTTGTACAAATACATTACAAAATATAGCAAAACAAGGTTTTACCAATTCTAGTGGGCATAGATGAGGATGTCTGCATGCCCCTTGTTGTTGACGATGCACTAGGCAATAGTGGACCGATAACTAAAGGAGGAGTTCGCACTTCATCATGAGCTAAAGAATACAATATTGTTAGCAAAGACATTTGCAATGGATAAAGATCAAATGTAATATTAGCTACAAATTTCCACAAAAAAAAAGTAAGTGTTATAATGTTGATGAAAACAAACAAAGTGCTACTTACATGAAGGTTGTGCGCAATGACCATCACCATGTTCACCAGGTGCTGTCACAAATGGCACAAATGTCTATACAAGTACACATAAAATTAGAGATCATGATCCATAAGATAGTATAAAATATTCATATCTATTGAACTTCTATTATTTCTTTAGTTGAATTATTGCTTACCTGCAAAGATTGGATTCTACGGCCCAATTCTGTTCTCAGTGCCTCTTTCTCCTCACTTTTGTCAGCCTCGATGATAATGTTAACAAGTTCATCAGTGTATCTTTGCTTGATTTTCTGGGTGATGAACACAGGGTCAGTACTAAGGGCAATGTTATGTAGATATGAAGCCCGTATTTCAGATCGCATTTGATCAGCGGTCATTCTAGCTTTTTCCTATCATTTGTGACATCAAATATCAGTAAAATTTCATCAAAACAACTCCAAAGCCATAAAGAAAAGAACATAATAATACGGCATTTTTTTCCATATTAACATTAAAATTTACAATATTTAATGTTTACCTGTACTGAAGGTGTCTGAGATGGTGCATCCATATCGCCCTGTGAAAAAAATTAGTAAGTCTTAGAAATCAGTAGCGAAATTAAAGTAATAGACTTACCAAAAAAAAATATTAATAATAAAGTAGATTTTATATGTAAATCATTTGTCTTAAGTTAAAAATTTAGTGTATCTAATGTGTATATTTAAAAAAATATTTGACATGTTCTACTTAATGTTTATATGTGCACATATGGTTTAGAAAAAAAAGTTTGGTCGTACAAGACCCCATCATAGTTGACATTGATCCTAGCTGGACATTTCATTGATCATCATGATCTTCATCCATGTCATCATCATCACCATCATTGTACTTGTCACTTTGATCATCGTCGTCACCACCACCATCTTTATTGCCATCATCATCATCTTTATCACCATCATCATCATCACCATCATCACCATGATCATGATCGTCATCAACATCATCATCATCATTATCACCATTATCATCAGCATGACCAAAATCATCACCATCTTCTTCATCTTCATCACTGGGTAATTGTTGTTCCTAATAATCATTTACTTCCTCTTCTACTTCTTCAATTTCTTCTTCTTCGATCACATTATACTTTACCGGCCTTCCTCTTGGGTCATGTCTAACAAAAAATGACCAACCTAGTTTGTGTGGAACACCAAAATAAAACACTTGCTCGCATTGGCTTGGAAGAACATAGGGCTCATCTCCGACTAGCTCAAATGACCTTGTATTAATCATAGTAAATCCACTATCATGTTCAATAACAGTCCTATCAGGATCATTTTGATTCAGTCCTAACCTGAACCATTTGACGACAAATAGAACTATCTTGAATGAATTAAAGTTGCACTCAAGTATATCATCCAGAATTCCATAGTATCGATTTTTAGATTGTTGAGGATGTATGTCAGTTCTAGATGAAATATTGGTGATTGCAAAGACAACACTTATCTCGGAATCACACGTTTTCTTCGTTTCATCTAACTTTTTTGTGCGAAATTTATAGCCATGGTAGTACATAGCTTTGTGGTGTTTGACCTACAATTATTCAAACATGTCAAGATTATTTGCATTGATTTTTGAGTTGATATTAAACTTATGTGTGATGATTAGTAATCTTATGTGTACCTTTGTATCTCTTAAGCCATATATTAGATCAAGTACCATTTGTGTAACATTGGGATCTCCATTACAATGAGCTTTTTTAACCAATGATACAACACCATCCCATGTTAATGAGCGACCATTTTCTTGAGACTGTTCAATCCATATTGTCATCCAATCAAGATTGTTTGCAATATACAAGTGTAGTGCATCCCACTCACGACCAACTATAAAGAAAACAATTACACTAGTTACAAACAACTTATATATATATTGATGATGAATAATAATTATTAAACTTTAAAAAAAAAACTTATAATTACCTCTCAACCTCCTCATTCTACCTTTCCTCGTTAGGTACTCCCCTTCAAATTTTTCATTAGAGTTGGGATCCCAAATGCGATCTACATAGATATCTGCTGCAAACTTTGGAAGATATTCAGTAATGTACACCATGGTCTGGTATATCATACATCCCTCTATCATAGAACCCTTAGGACGTGCTCTTTGTCGAACCAAGCCCTTCATAAATTTCAAGTGCCTCTCAACCATCCACATTGATCTAGCTTGTACAGGTCCACACAATTCAATCTCCTCAACTTGATGTATGAGGTAGTTTTCTTGAGCATTGAAAAAGGTTGGAGGTAAACACTTTTGCATTTCACACATAAGCAGTGGAATTTTTCTCTTCCAATATTTTATATCTTTTTTGTCAATTTCTTTAGATGATAACCACCTAAAAGAGATTCAACACGCAAAACAAGATAAATGAGATTTCAAATAAAATTTTACAATAGATTTAAGAGAAAAAGCTACAAATCTAAGAAAAAACACTTCTAACCTCGTGTATTTTCCAAGATCATATATAATTTGTTTAATACTTTTGTCAAACTGTTGTGGAAGGGATAGAGGTAGGATGAACTACAATCATTAAAAATGATCATTTGAATATATTATTAAATAATGCAATAGGTAGTACATTCAATCTTACAAATATATTGTAAATAGAGAACATGACTTACCTTGATGAAGGTATGCCAATCATGTGTTTTCAACCCTGGCACAAAATCACCTTTCTTTGATAGAAGAGTGCTTATATTTGTAGCAAATCCTGTTGGAAATTTTTTTTTTTTTATGACTCCTTTTAATGCATCACTTTGTTGCTTCGTTAATAACCAAGGAAGGGCACTTGTATTTATGCAGTCTCCATTGCTATTTGATTCAATGGAAGCTTTTAGTGCATGATTGGATTCATAAATGTCAGTACAGATTTTGACAATTTGTTCTCTATCACGCCTTCCATCCAACATTTTCCATAGTGTCTCTGTTACATTCTTTCCAATATGCATAGCATCAAACAAATGCGCAATTGGGAGATCCTTATAGTATGGTAACCTACTAAATTGAGTAGGATAATTTTTTATTCCTCTAGGAAGTTGGTCATTGATGCCTTGACGACCTTCACAAGCATCAATTACAACATTAGTAAATATAAGACAATATCAAAATACAAATTTTAAACTTCAGATGACAAATTGAATATTACCTCGACAATTTAGTCGATCATATTCCAACTTCCATAAATGAGGTGTCATTCTTCGTGGCCTTGATGATGTCTCTTCTTTTCCATTGAAAAGATGTTTTTTAGCAATTCTATACCTATTATTATTGTGGAGAAAGTGTCTAAACTCATCAAACACCTACTTTCTTAAAGTTTTCAAATGACGAGATTTCATCTTCGGACCACAAACTGGACATGCAAATTTTCCCTTTGTCTGAAGACCTAAAAGATCATGTAGAAGTGGATCATGTACAATTATCATGTGCAACTTAAACATTTGATAGTAATGTGTAAGCAATATAACAAACCAAAAATATGTGATATTAACAATATAACATACCACAAAAATGAGTTAGCCCAGAGGCATCATGTATTGTCCATACAAGCATTGCATGAAATTGAAATTGTCGATGTCATATCAGTCTAGAGATGTCATATTTAGTGATGTCATTCCATAACTTCAACAACTCGTCAATTAGGGGCTCAATATACACGTTCATATCTTTAACTTGGTATTTACCTAGCAATTGAATGAACATAAACATTACATTATTATTATGACCATTTTCATGCACTATTTATAAATTAATTTAGATAACTATAAAATGAAAAAAATACCTAGCACAACCATTGACAACATTATGTGCTCCCTCTTTATGGACATCCAAGGAGGAATATTATTGTTAATAACAAAAATAGGCCACACTGAGTAAACAGATCTCATATCTCCATATGGATTGACACCATCCGCTGCCAATAAAAGCTTCAGATTACGAGGTTCTTCTTTAAAATGTGACCATGTTTCTTCTATCTCTTTAAATGCAGAACCATCGGCAGGCATTCGCATAATGTCATCCTAACTTCTATTGCGTGCATGGTAATCCATAAATTGTGCCAAGCTAGCGCACTTGAATAACTATTGAAGAAGTGGAATAATGGGAATGTACCGAAGAACCTTGTGAGGCACTTTTTTTGTTATTTGATCTGACCGATATCTACTACTATGACAATTAGGGCATTCTGTTGCAAATTCATGTTCTTAATGATATAGAATGTGATCATTGGGACATGCATGTATTGTTTGATACTTCATTCCAATCTGATCCATAATGTTAGATAATTCTCGGTACGAACGAGGCAAAATGTTTGATGGTGGTAACAAAAACTCACTAGTCAACCTACAACAAAAAATATGCATTGTTAATATAATGAATAGTAATTGTATGCTAACATTGAAGATGACAAAAATGACATACCTTAGCATACGTGACATTGCTACATTGGATATACCATTCACAACCTTTAAGTTCACCAATAACACTATAGCCGAGAGCAGAGTTGTTTGGGAGCCTTTGTATAAGGGCTCGTGTGCCTTCTCAAGTAAAGGTATATAAAGACCATCTTCATCATCATTATCAGATTCACTAGTACCATCATTGTGAGCCTCTTCATCACCTGCCCCAATACCATCTTCTTCAATCATGTCCTCTGGCACATTATCATCTTCTTCCATGAGAGTGTTATCCTCATCTTGGATATTCACACCTCCATGTTCCTCCAATAAGAAATCCACATTCAGCAATGGACAAAAATCATGTCCCCTTTCAACATGACCATGTTGCCTACAATGACTCTAGGCTATTGTGATTAGAATTCTTCGAGTCTTTAACCCTTTACACTTTTTGCAAGGACAATAACATTTATTAGGTTTTCTTCGAAACTGAGCCCACAATGCAGCCATTGTCTCATTTTGTTCAACGTTCATATTGTCAAGCATGATCTTTCTTCATAGGAAAATATATCTGCAAATAAATTGGAAATTTTGTGATTACTGTTTATATCTGCACATATGGATTTTCTTGATTATTGTTTTCAAATGTAACTAAAATGATCCTATAATTTCTAGAAGGCATAGATGTTTGCAAAATGTGGATTTATAGACAATGTATGTTAATTATTTCCATCTGAAAGAGTATGTTAATTAGAGAAGGATAACTTATCAACAAAATCAAAATGTTGAATATAAAATATCTACACAAAAAATATCTAGCAGTGTATCTACAAAAATTAGAATTGTTATAATCTGACACATTTAAACCTAGAATATACTGACTACAATTACATTCAAAATAGTGAAATATTTCAACGCATCCTTGGTCTTTTGGTGAAATTGAAAGTTGAAATCATCCATAACGTAAAAAAGAAAATAATAAGTGATTTCCTTCTTATGATAAGTTTGAAGTACTCACATTTATTTTAGTTATCTCTAAAATCATTTATTTTTTGGAGATCTCCCTATGTTCAAATGGTTTCATATGGAATGTGGGGATGCCGACTGGTGGCCCTAAAATTCTATGGCGTTGGATATTACATGGCTCATATGATCAGCATTAAACATTAAACGATTAAGCAATAAACAATTGAGCAAAGCCATTGGATTAAACTAAAATGTTTGTGTTTGTAATGAAGAAAAGAAACATGCACCCACATGCTTCAACTAATTATGTACCAACAAATGCTTTGGTAATTGAGCACTACCACATGTAATACAAAGGTGACATTATTTGTGATCTACTTGGTTTGTTCAAGGGATTTCAAATAGAGATGAAATATATGCATACAATACCTAGGTTAGTTGTGGAGAAGTATACAGATATAAATTGCTTTATTGTTGAAACTAATTTGGAATGCATGGAGGTTATTGATCCTAGAGAGATATTTATTCACCATTCTTGGTTATGAGGTTAGCCAAGAATTTTTTGAAAAACATGCTGAGGTTATGTTGGTCTCACCTAGAGATAAGGAAGCATAAATATGGGGGACTTATAATGAGAAATTTAGACAAGGGAATAATTATACAAATGATCTAGAAAAATGAAGGTAGAGAAATTTGTGAAAAATATTAGAAAAAAGGATGGCATTATCAAAGAATAATGGGAAGTGATGAAGAAGGGAAGCAAAGTTTCAATAAAGGTTCAATTGGGAAGCACAAGCATAAAACCAATCAAGGACAACATTACGAAGAGTGTAGAGGTGGTAGACACACCTGATATTTTGGCAATAAAAGTTGATGTTACTCCTCAACCTCACAAGGTTACAAGGAGATCGGACTCCTCCTACTGCTAAGCTAGAAAAACTAGCTAAATAGGGACCTACAAGAGCTACAAGGAAGAAGGCAAAGGCATAATGATACATGGGCATCCAGAGATTCCAATTATTTTCAAGATCTGGGATTCTAATGCACTTTAAATGATTATTTTAATAATGTTGGGATGAGTCTTAGTTTTATATAGTTAATTTAATGATGTAATTGGGGGTTATAAGTTAAGAGTTTTGAATAAACTCCAAGATACTTTACTAGTATCTTTAATATATTTAGAATTATAATGAGTCGGGTGTGGGAAGTTAAAAGTCAGTTTTAAGAATTAGTTATTGGGTTACCTTCTTTTGAATATCTTTAAATATATGTAATTAAAGAAACCCGAGAGGAATATATATAATTTTTCTGAATAGTAGTAGTACGAGAAGATTTGAGAATCAAGGAAAGTGGAGAAACAATGTAATCAGGAACGGAATAATGGTAGAATTTAATTCTGTTCAGATCTTTTATTTCTTCATTGTTCTTATGCACATTTATATGTTCTTAAATTTTTGAATCATCATAGATGGAGTAAACAAATTTTATGGAACTATATTGTATTCAAAACCTGCGCTAATTGCTATTTGGTTTGAAGATACTAAATCTATTTATAATTTCTCTGTTCTTACCTTGGTGGCTGGTCATGATGAGTATGAAATGGTTTAACAATAGTTTAAAAGAGAGCTGTGATTGAAGTCATCACCAATTACAATACAATTTCAAAGATCTCAATTTTTTTTTGCTCCAAGTCAATTCTTGGTATCGGTTATTGGTTTCAAGAAGTTAAATATTTGAATATGAAATTGGGGTATGCTTTATGATACCGATTTCTTTTTCAAGATTTGGTTTTAGTTCTACATCGGATTTAAATAGTCCCAATTTGGGCACAGCAGCAGTCTAGTGTGATACATCGGGTTTCTCTTTAAAATTGATTAAGCAATGATTAAGTCTTAAACATTCTTATGCATTGAAACCCAAAACAGTTCCAGACAAACCGATTTGTGCATATTGGATTACGTGTAGCCAGATAATGGAAGATGGTTGAATGTTGCCGAGAGACTTGTTGCCACAGTCACAATTAAAAAGGGAACAAATATCGTTTGTAATTCGTATGGATGTTAGACTGTATTGAAGGGATTTTTAGATTGGTCACAATATGTAAATTGAATGTGTGTTTGTAATGACAGTGATGCCATTCAGAGGGACCCGAGAGCAATCCATTTTGCAGAGGAATGTCATTGAAGAAGCCATGCCATTGAAAATCTTAATGGTTATATTATACTGATAGAATTACAGGACATAATGAATTTGAAATGGACTTTGCTGAAAGAGTTTATTGTTTGATGGGAAACAATTATAGAAAGATGTTCTAAGTAGTCAGTTGCATTACAATCTGTTTACTGTCATTTAGTCCATTTAAATTTTGACTACTTGAAGTTCAAAATATTTTAAGTCTCAATTCAACATTTGGAAAAGGAGTGGGACAATTAAGCTATTGTATTGTATTGGAGACATTATTGTCATCAGCAAATTAAAAGTTCTTGTGAATCTCTACTTGATTTTTGCAAAGAAGAATAATGAAACATGCAAATTTGAATCACTGAGTAGATTCTCTGCATCACATAAGGCCCAAGACCCAAGAAAGCTAAGGTCATAGAATAGAAGAAGATAGATAAAGGTAGGAAATTTTTAAGTTAAAATATGAAAATGAGGAAGAAGAAGAAAAAACATCAAAACTCACACAAACTAACATTGAAGAGAAAAAAAGAAAAGAAATGGAAACTGGATTTGAAAAAGATAATTGCAAGGATTAAGAATGAACGAAAACTAGATCAAACCCCAAGATGTAACTAATGATGTTAATTAGTTCTATAACACTGTTAGAAAACCTACAGGGAACATAACCTATTGTTAGATCATAACCTACAACATATCACATTTACCATTGAGCCTATGCAACCTACAAGGAACATTGGAAATTACTTGTGTGATATTACTTGCAACCTTAGCATGCATGGAATTTTGATTAAGAGAGGATAAGATACTCCAATATTTTATCCTACAATTAATATGGTCATAAAACACACATCAACACTCTCCACATACAATGATTTTATAGTCTAGATTATTGTCTGGCATATTTTTTGTTGAGGAGTTCTCCATCCTAGTTATGTTTCAGTGAAGAAATCTATATATTTTATATATATCAACATTCTTGGAACTTTCTGTGTAATAACTTGGTAGTCATCCCCTGAAAGTTGAAGTTATATTGATGTAAGATATGCCTGGCTGGATACTACTGGATTAGGGTTTTTTTCCTGTATTAAGGACTATCATATGTTTACTGCTCTAAACTCCCCCACCATTTAAATTTAAGTAAGAAGGATGCCCCTTGTGGTCCGCAGAAGAATGCCATATTAACCTTCTCCATGTTTAAAATTTTATAGAAAAGTATTTATTGCAACTGCCAATAACCTTGAACGACTGCATCAGATTTCTCCATGTTTGGAGGTTGTTGCTTTGTAGTGTTCTGATTCTATGGATTGTTGGCTTTTTTGGTCTAGTCATGTCTCACTGTACATTCCCTAGTCTAGTTCCATGGTTGAAACTAAGTGTTTCCTCTTCTAAAGGGCTTATAGAGAATCTGGTCACATAGATCTACCTGCGAATAAGGAAAGTGTTGGTTTGGGGCCTTTGATTTTGTTTTTCTCACTTCTATCTACATATATAGGTGGTTTACTGACAGAAGTGAATGTTATCAAATTATTTGTGTGCTTAAAGACATGAAATGGGTTTCTAGGAGAGTTATTTACTATATTTTCCTATAACTTAAAGAGTATTTCCATTTCCTCCATTTTCGAGTCTCCAAGGACAAAAATAGAAATGATAAGACCATAGTTGATGCCATTATTAACATAACATCAAAGCTAACTAATTAAAGTGTAAATATTTAGTGATACAATAAATGCTACAAAAACTTTAAAATGTGGAATTGTACGAGTTAGTGCCAAGCAATTGATTTGATCCTCAAGACATTGCTGGAACTATTGAAAATTGTAGCCTGGTCATGAAATTTATGAGAAGAATTTACCAGTATCAAGAGGTATCAGTAAAAGATGCAATTGCATCCATTTCCCATTTTAAAACAAGAGCATCAACAAAATTATCCAAGCCTTCACCCTACATTATATCTTCAATAGGATGATGAGTTATCCCAACTCGGTGATCTGTTACATATAGCTGGACCCACTCTAGGGTCTGATTAATTTCTCTACATTGATGGGTTGATTTGAGATCATAAGAGTGTTGTTATCTAATGAAAGAGGATTCTCTACACATATTAAAAGAGACAAAACCCATGACTACACTGGCAAGGGTCTGTAACTTTATCAACATTAAGTGATCTGGTGTGAATGCCACCAGCATCAATGTGAAGAGGTTCAAACTTGTGAGCACATTGGATAAACAAGGGTACAATTGATGTAGATAAGTTTTATTTGTGAATAGAATTTTTATTGAAGAAAATGGGGTACATAATTGTTGTATCAGTTTACACAAACTCTAGCATAGTTTTAATTGTGTGAATTATTTTGAATTGTCTCTTTTCTATAATTTTTCCATTCTTTCACCCATTCGCTAAATGGTTTCTTGAAGACTCTACAAGATTAATTTTTATGAAAACAATTAAAAGCAAAACATAGGGAAAAGAGGCACTGAATAATTGAGGAGCTATAGTCAAAGGAGAAGCCAATATAGTGGGGCCACTAGTATCACAATTGCTTGAAGGCTTGTTCGAACTGGCAGATTCTCATTTTATGGATAAGTGTTGAATAGAAATTATTATGTAATTGTGAGAAGCAAAGAATCCATTATCATCTATCTCAATAGCTTTTTGCATTATGATGTAGGTGATGGATGCTTAAACAGGGGAATAGAAATTGAACAAATGTTAGATGAATTGGCAGACTCTCCGAAAAACATTAAAGCTATGGTGATGGAAAACTAGTGCAAGCCAGTGGTTGATCGCCTTTGTAGGGGGTCAGCTGAATCAAAATTGGAAATGGAAAAAGCTCTTGCAAAATTTGATCTTGATGACAGCCGTAGAGAGTCATTAATTGATGCACATGTAATAGAGGCTTTAGTTGACATCTTGAAATCGAGGCAAGTTGAATCAAAGCTTGCATCTCTTAAAGCTTTGGAAAACCTTTCATGCCAATCCAAAGCATCAAACCCACAGTTGGGGAATCCACCATGAAGCTAGCCAATGGCTAGAAGATCACAGCTTAAAATAGAGGTGTCTAGCAGTGAAAAGAAAACTCCCAAACCAATAAACAGAACATCCACGCAAGGCATGTAAGGTGGGAGCCCCTAAGGAAAATTATATGTTACTAATTCCAATCACATTGAAGATGATGTACTGAACAACGAAAAGAAGGAGATATAACAGAGATAGAACCTTACTATTCTGGTAGAGGTTGCACTGAAGCTGCCAAACGCTGCTAGAACTCACACAGTAAAATGCTAATGGCACGTAATCTTCAAACCCTTCCTCTGCATGTAATGGTGCCACAAAATGCAGTATACAACAAACATTAACCGCACAGCCTTTCTTCCGATCATGCAAGATTGAAATTAGGGCGCGACAAAGAGCTTGTTTTTAATTTTGGGAAAGTGTAAGTTCATGTTGGTTGAAATCTCGACCAACACGGGCTTCTAGTTAAAAAAATTATATACATTGCCTGCATAAAACGACCAATTTGACCCCATTTTTTTAGATGGTCAAAAATTTTGGTCTAAAAATGGGGTCAAATGTACTAGTGATTTTCTATTACACGAGGAAAGACATGTTCCAAGGCTGAGTAGGAATTTAATTTTAGCAGGGCAACTTGGTGATGAGGGTTGTGAAGTTACTTTTAATGATAAAAATTGGAAAGTTTCAAAAGGTTCCCTCGTACTAGCAAAAGGTGTGAAAGTAGGCACCTTATATCTTTGTATAGGTTGTATTGTTCCTTCTACTTTAATTGTTTAAGAGAAAAATGAATATTTAAGAACAGTTGTTGCAGTTGAGTAGGGAGAACAAATAGTTGTTGTAAGTTCTAATATAGCATTGTAGCACAACATACTTGTGCACATGAGTGAGAAAGGTATGACAGTGCTTCATTCAAAGAATTTTTTATCAAGTCTAAAATGTGTTAATATAGATTTTTGTGAAAGTTGTGTGTATGGAAAATAAAAGAGAGTGATTTTTGTGAAGACTGGGAAGGGAAAAAAAAAGATAAATTAGAACTTGTGCATACAGATGTATGGGGACCAGCTTAGGTATCTTCCCTTGGTGGCTCTCATTATTATGCTACATTCATTGATCATGCAACTAGAAGAGTATGGGTTTATTTCCTTAGAAATCTGATGTATTTCAAAGTTTTAAGAAATGGAAATGCTTGGTTGAAAATTAGACTAGTAAGAAATTAAAATATCTTAGATCTAATAATGGTGGTGAGTATTGCAGTCATGAATTTGAAGATTATTACTCCACTAATGGTATTCGTAGACAAAAAATTGTTTCAAGGACTCCACAAGAAAATGGAGTGGCTGAACGCATGAACATGACTATAATGGAGCATGCAACAAACATAAGGTTTCATGTTTGGTTGCCCTTGCAAATGTGGGCAGAGGCTATCAATACTGTTGTTGATTAATAGTGATCCCTCTACTCCTTTGGCTTGTGGTATTCTAGAGGAAGCATGGACTGGTAAGAAGGTGAGTTATTATTTTCTCAAAACCTTTGGTTGTGAAGCATTTTCTCACATAGATTCTAAAACAAGAACCAAGCTGGAAGCTAAGTCAAATAAATGTATATTTTTTGGATATGGCATTAATAAATTTGGTTATAGGCTTTGAGATTTTGAAAATCATAAAATTATAAGAAGCAAGGATGTCATGTTCAATGAGAAAGTGTTGTACAAAGATTTGTTGCAGCAACATGAGAAGAAAGAAGATTATTATGCAGTGCTAGATGATACTCCAAAAGATGATGTTCCATCCATTCTTCATGATATGCAATAAACACAACAACAAATACCACACACACCAATGAATGTTAGACGATCAATAAGGAAAATTAGACCTCCAAAAAGATTGTATCCCTCTTTGTATTCAATTTTACTTATTGATGTTGGTGAAACTAAATGTTACGATGAAGCTATGCAGGTGGATACTAAGACTTAGTTGGAGTCTATAATGAAAGATGAAATGGACTCTTTGCTAAAGAATAAGACATGAGATTTCTACAATTTGCTTGTAGGTAAAAGAGCTTTACAAAATAAGTGGGTTTATAGGTTAAAAGAAGAGGATGGAGGTAAATAAAGATTTAAAGACAAGTTAGTTGTAAAAGGATTTTCATAGGAAAAGGGCATTTATTTTGATGAGATATTTTCTCCTATTGTTAAAATGACTTCTATCTGTACTACTTTAAGTATTGTGGCTACTGAAGATTTGCATTTAGAGTAGCTTGATGTTAAAACAACCTTTCTTCATGGTGATTTGGATGAAGAGATATATATGGCTCAGCCATGGGGATTTGAGGTCAAAGGTAAGGAGAACTTAGTGTACAAATTCAATAAAAGTTTATATGGCTTGAAGCAAGCACCTCGACAATGATATCTAAAATTTGACAGTTTTATGCATGACCATGGATACAATAGGTGTCATTCAGATCATTGTGTTTATTTTAAGAGGTTGGATGATGATAGCTATATTATTTTATGTTTATATGTTGATGATATGCTTGTAGCTAGGTCTAACGTGGATCATATTACAAGGCTAAAATGCGAGTTAGCATATGCATTTACTATGAAGTATTTGGGGACAAAAAAACAAATCCTTGGTATGAAGATTTGTAGAGATAGGAAGAATAGAAAATTGATGCTATCTCAGGCTAATTATGTTGAGAAGGTGTTGCAACATTTCTCTATGAAGAATGCTAAAGCTATTAGCACACCTTTACCTAGTCATTTGAAGTTGACTAAGGAGATGTGTCCCAAGACACAAGTAGAGGAGGATAAGATGTCCAAGGTACACTATGCTTTAGCTATGGAAAATTTGATGTATGATATGGTATCTAAAATGCCAGATATTGCACATGTAGTGGGAGTCATTAGCAGGTATATGAGTCATCCAGGAATTGAGCATTAGAATGAAGTCAAATAGATTCTCAAATATTTGAGAGAAACATTCAATAAGTATTTACACTTTGGGGGCTCTACTAATAATTTACATAGCTATCTTGACTCAGATTTGGTAGGGGATATTGATACCATGAAAAGTACTATAGGTTATGTCTTTAGTATTGGTGGGATAGCCATGAGCTAGGTTTCTTGGTTACAAAAGGTTAATGCTTTATCCACTACAGAGGCAAAGTATGTAGCTGCTACAAAGGCAGCCAAGGAGATGATATGTCTTCAATTCTTCTTGGAACAATTGGTACACCCTCAAAAGGATAATTATTTGTTTATAGATAGTCAAAGAGTCATTCATCTGGCAAAGAATTCAGCTCTGCATTCAAAGACCAAACACATATAGTTGTAGTACCATTTTGTTCAGTCAGTTTTGGAGGATGGACAGTTAAAGTTGGACAAGATACATACAAATGATAATCCAATAGATATATTTACAAAGGTAGTAACAAGGGAGAAGTTGAACTCCTCTTCAGCTTCGGTTGGTCTTCTAGACTGAACATGAATAAAAGAACAACAGAGTCCAAGGTGGTTTGATCTAGTGGGAGCATCATGGAGTAGTGGCATAGCTATAGGATTAGTCTCCAAGTGGGAGATTGTTGTTTAGTGTTGACCCTGATCAGTCCCCAAGTGGGAGATTGTTAGATTGTGGTGACTAATCAAGAAAGTATTGTACATACTTCGTAAATTCTTTGGGGCTTGGGGCATCACCTCAAAAAAAAACTTTGGGCCCTATTTTATCAAGATTTTGGGCTAACATGTAATTATTAATTATAATCGTAAAGCAGTAAAAATACTTGTATAAAAGAGCTCAGGGTTAGGGATTGTTTCATAATGGTGATGCAAAAATTGGTTCTTGCAATGGTATTGAGTTGTAAGGGATTATAGATTGTAATCAAGTTGTAATCACTGGATCGTAATAATATCGAACTTGTTATTTGGTGGACATAACCCAGGGATTGGGTGAACCATGTTAAATTTTGGTGTCTTGAGTTATTTTCTATCTAATCTATTATTTACTAATATTGGTTATATTTGCATATAATTGTTATTTATGTCTATGGCTTAATCCTAACACACCATACACATGTAAGTATGGGATAAGTATCCATAGAAGACACATATAAATAATCCATCTAACTATCATCATGAAATAATTAGAAATCATTGTATACAATCATCATTAAAGAATAATCACGCATACATGAAATAAATAGTATCAAAGTAGCTCATTATATAATCAACTAAGTATGAGATAATATCCAACAATCTGGAAACACAATGTCACTTATCATCAAGCATAAACATGAATTGGCCTAAAAGAGTTTGACAATAATAATTGAAAAGAAAACTAGGGTTAGGCACTACATCCACCCCCCTAGACTTAGGCTTACTCCTAGAAGCCTATAAATAATTTGGGGTATAAATCTCATAAAATAGATGCATCCTCCCAAGTGGATGTTTTCTCATTAGTAGGGTCCCATTGGACCCTTATCTACTATATGGTTCAACCCCTAAGGGTCAAATCCCACTGCTATAGAATGTGAACTAGCTCCAAAGCCATCTGTCTATCCTCCACCTGTAATGCATTCCAATCCAGAACATGTATCACATCAAGGATATACTATCTAAGTACAAAAACATGGAAATCATATGAACACGAGCTAGGCTAAGGGTCAATGCAAGACAATAGGCAACTAGTCCTATCCTCTGAAGAATCTCAAACAGTCCCACAAAGTGAGGTGCTAGTTTCAAACCCTTTCCATAATGGATCAAACTCTTTTGTGGATGCACTCTCAAGAAAAAATTTTCACCTACTACAAAATGCTTATCTATTTTATGAGCATCAACATGATTTTTCTATCTATCCTGAGCTATAGACATACCCTCACAAATGCACACTACCTATTGCTCCATATCTTGAAGCATATCAGGACCCAACAGGATGCAATCTCCAAGACTATCCCAGCTCAATGGTGTCTAGCAAGGATGACCATGCAAAGCTTGATAAGGTGCCATCCCAATAGAACTATGATACCCATTATTGTAAGAAAACTCAACTAGGTAGAGATAGTCCTATGACATAGAATGTATGTCCATCACATACATCCTCAACATATCCTCCAAAACCTAATTCACTCAATCAATCTAGCCATTTTTCTTTGGGTGATAAGCTGAGCCAAAGTTCAATTGTGGTCCAAGATCATGTTGTAGTGATGTCCAAAATGCAGATGTGAATATAGGATCCCTATCCAAAATGATCTTCTGGGGAATACCATGTAATCTCATGATATCATGCACAAAGACATTAGCTATTGAAGTTGTAGTATAGGATGACCTCATCAGTGAAAAATGTGCCACCTTAGTCAACTGATCAACAGTGAACATGATAGTGTCATGAAAATGAGAAGTCAAAGGTAATCCTACTATGACATCCATAGAGATGATATCCCACTTCCATAAAGGAATGAAATGAGGATGTAAAAGCCCTACTAGGTGCTGGTGTTCTGCTTTGACTCTCTGACACTTGAGACAACTAGCCGTGAAATCAAAGATATCATGCTTCATCCCTATCCAAAAGTATAGATGTCCCAAATTTGCATGCATCTTCTTGACACCTGGATGTGTCAAGTAAGGTGCATGATGAGCCTCTAATAGGATCAATGTATGAAGCTCCTCTAGTAGTGGTACATAGATCCTTCCTAAATAGCACAAAAGGCCATCTAGCTCCAATACATACCTTGAAAACCTACCCTCTAATGGTCTACCTGAAGCTATCTCCATGCTCACCTCCTGATACCAAGTATCTATAGGGAGTACCTAAAGTATATGGCTCCTCAAGTCCACACTAAGAGTCAAAGAGAGTGTCTCATGTCTCCTATGACTCAAAGTGTCATCTATTACATTCTCCTTTCCCTAAATATACTTCACCTTGAAGTCATACTCACAAAGGAACTCCATCTAATGCCTCTACCTAGCATTCATATTAGGCCATTTTTATATGTACTATAGATTACAATGATCACTATGAAGCTCAAATCAATGTCCCAGAAAGAAGTCTCTCCATCTCACTAGGACATGAACTACCATAACTAACTCAAGATCATGCATAGGATAATTCAACTCGTGATCCTTAAGTTTGCATGATTCATAAGAAATCACTTGTCCATCCTACATCAATAATGCTCCAATCCCCTCTAGGGAAGCATTTGTACACACCATAAAGTCACTTTTTGGATCAAGTACTGATAATATTGGTGCACTAGTCAAAAGCTCTTTGAGCTTCTAAAATGCTTCTTAGCATTTCTCCATCCATATAAACTTCTTTCCTTTCCTCTGAAGGGAAGTGATAGGTTGTGCTACTTTGGAAAAATTTTGGACAAACTTACGATAATAACCAGCTAGATGCATGAAGCTATGAATTTTTGACATGGTACTGGGTGTTGGCCAATCTACCATTACCTAGATCTTTTTAGGGTCTATAGAGATACCATCACCTGATATGATATGCCCTAAATATTGTATCTTTGATTGAAAGAAATCACACTTCATCGAGTTGGCATAAAGTTGATTATCTCTTAAGCACTACAAAACCAATCATAGATGTTCCTCATGCTTCTTCTAGGATCTAGAATATATCAAAATATCATCTAGGAACATAAGTACAAATCAATCAAGATAGGAATTGAACACTCCATACATCAGACACATGAAAACTAATGGAGCATTCATCAACCCAAATGGGACCACTGTGAACTTGTAGTGCCCATAGCGAGTGCGAAAGGTGATCTTGTGAATGTCAACATCCTGAATGTGAAGCTGATGGTATCCTAACTTTAGATCAATCTTGGAGAACATTGTGGCTCCCTTGATTTGATCAAATGAATCATCAATCCTTGGTAAAGGATACCTATTCTTTATTGTCACCTTGTTCAACTATCTATAGTCAATACACAAGTGCAACAAACCATTCTTCTTCTTCACAAAGAGCACTAGTGATCCCCATAGAGATACACTTGGTCATATACTACCCTTGGCCAAAAGGTTCTCAACCTATAGGCATAACTCACTCAATTCCTAAGTGGTCATGTGATAAGGACCTCTAGAATTAGGCTCTGCCCTTGGAATAAGATCAATGTTAAAATCAATATCTCTCTACAGAGGCATACCCAAACTCTCACTAGGAAAGACATCCACATATTCCTATAGAATAGGTTGGTCTAAAGTCTTCCCTATAGTGTCCTCTTCCTCTAGTTTTCTCATTGTAATGGAAAATAGTCGACATCCCTTATGAAAGCTTTGCTTTAATCACATAGTAGATATCATTCGTAGAGATATAGGCATCTAGATACCCATAATCTTTGAGTCTTTTTCCTGATCATCTTTACAGAAAATGGTCTTCTTTCTACACTCTATACTAGCTCTATAAGATCCAAGCCAATCCATACCTAAAACCACATCATAATAGCTAAGAGGGATGACCTAAAGGACTACTGACATAACAGACCCTCCTAGGTTTAGTTCACACTATTGTAGTAAGGAATTTGTGGGAACCTTAGCTCCTAAGGCTAGTTCCACTTGCTAACCCAAGCCTTGCTTTACCACCTCTAGCTTACATTTAGCAACTATGGACGGTGAAATAAAAGAGTCCATAGCACCCAAATTAAACAAGATGGAGAGAGGTATACCTCAGATAGCTCCTACAGTCTCAACTATGGTTCCCTAATGATCTGCCTGATGGTGGTCTACCACTGCAAATACTCTGTTAGCTCTACCCACATCTCCAACTATAGGCTCAGATGCAATTGACCTAGAACCTAAAAAGTGAGATGTATGTTGTGGGCATTTAGCTGCAACGTGTCCAAATTGTCCACAAGAATATCATCATGTGCCTCTGCCAGATCCCCTTCCTACTAGAGGTGCACTCAACTGCTTGGTGGCTATCCCTACTAGCAAAAGACTGGTTTCTCTACGTAGGTTGAGTGTTCTAATTTTGCCTGTTGCGCTGAGAGTTATGGTAGCTCCTAGTATTCGAACTACCACCACCACTCTGTGTTGGAGGGTATGATCCCTTTTTCTACTGTTGTTGGTTCTAATTCTAATTTCCCTTAGGAAAATGGGGTTCCTTGTTTCCACCTGAGTTCTAGTTACCCTTGGATCCTAATGATATAGGTGCTCCCACATAGCCAACATGTCCTAGAGTAACATTCTACTCTACAAGTATGGCTCGATGTACCACATCTTTTAGGGTTTTAGGTTCAAATACCTTAACACCCCAAACTAGATGGTTGTTCAAACCTCTAATAAAATGTTGTGCCAACTATGCTAGGTCATCACTAATCCCCACATAGGGAATGAGCTCATTGAATTTATGCTCATACTCTACTATGGTCATAGTGAGCTATCCAAGGTTGTGGAATTCATTTGCTCTCTAATGATTCCATTCCTCTGGTAGAAATCTCTCACGAAAGTTCTCCAGAAATAAATCCCATGTGACATTATTCATGTTTAGGCCCAACTTATTCTCTTTGATAGTCCACCATGTGGCTCCAAAGAGTTCCAAGTGGGTGATGGTGAACCTTGCTTTAATGTTAGAGTCAAAGTCCTGTGTCATAAAACACCTGTTTAGAGAAATAAGCCACTACTTGACCACATAACTTGAACCTAGCCCATTAAAAGCTTTGACCTTGGTCCACTGAAGGTCCTTCATTTGAGTAGCTACAAATAAACTCTGTCTATCAGTGTGAGTGTCTCTTTGAGGAATCTTGGACCTATGCCTTTCACCATTCCCTGCATGGTGTCCTTCCTGATGATCAGTACCCCGAGGAGGAGGTAGGTGACCCAAAATGGTCATCATCATCTATCACAAGTCTACTTCCTTTGATTCTGCCTGATTCTCCTCATTATGTTCTTCCCTATTTCCCTTTTGAACAAGACTATCTAGAGCAAGCTCATGGACACTAGCATCCCTATCTCACCCTCAACCTCTACCACAGTCTGAGCTATGGCCTCTAACTGAAGATCTCATCCTAGATACCATCCTACAATAATATCCAAGATAACAAGATGCTATAATAACCATAAAACATACTACTGTAAAGCATACCTATAAGACACATGTTTTGAATACAATACAAATTCAATGTTTAGTTTTGTCTATTTTAGGTTTAAGTATATTTTAGTTTTGAAGTTCAGTGTTCAAGTTTGAGAATATACAAATCATAGTTTAAGTTTTCAAGTTTGTAATAGATACATATAATAATTTAAGTTACATTTTAGTTCAATTAGTGACATTCCAATATACCTAGAGATCCTAATGTAGAAACTTAGGCTCTGATACTAGATATAATGCCCTATCAGCAGATCCAAAAGAGCTAACCTAAAATTTCACTAAGTTTTCCAAACATTTTTTTAATAAAAATAGCATATAACACTATAGAATAGTGGAAGCAATAACATACATTCATACATAAGCAACATGTAAATAGATTACATTCCTTAAGGATCCCATGATGTTGAATCACATTCAAATTTAATTAATACTAAATCCACATCAAAGAATAATTACAATTGCAAATCCATTTAAACAATATACAATTATCTCAGATGCCATTTGGCAATAATCAAAATTCACAATCATCCACTATACAAGTCACAGGGTATGAAAGGCTAAAAGAATATACGTCATAAAAATAGATTACATCATCTCGTAAGATCCATGAAACTAAAAATAATAAAGTACAACCATCCATCAAAGTACATAAGAATAGAATGAAAGACGGTATAAATAGGGAACTCCAGCCATGGCATCAAACTGTAGGATCTCAATGGTAAAAGTAAAAAGCACTACCACCTAACCTTGCGAAACCCAAAAACGTCCACTCCCATCATGTTATGGAGATATTCTCAAGTCCCAAATAGAATATCAAACTCCAAAGTCGAAACCAACATCTAGGTCAAGGAAACTTGAAAGAAATCTAACTCAAGGTAACATGACACAAGTGACATTTAAACCCAGAGGTAATAGCAACATGTAGGAAATCTACTATTTAAGTGGGAAAGTGTCATCATGTTAGCCAACTCTACGGTTACCTTGGTAGTCTTTTAATCCTCTATACCCCTAGTGGCTCTATACAACACTAGTATCCTTTTGTACTAACAAGGCATACTAATGAAGCAACGTCACAACCAAGCATCCTCTCTACTCCCATCCTAGCCTGTACTAGCACTTGAGGCATGGGCAAGGAAAAAAATGACTCTTATTAATCCTTTTTACTCTTCTTTAATTAAATGTTATCACTTATTAAAAAAACCTACAATGGGTTACCCGTCAGCCTCTTTAGGGCCTTGGCCTCCATAGAAAACCACTTCCCAACATGACATATAAATAACCTACCCTATGCTCAATAAAGAAAAAAGATCTCAAAAGACCACATACCATACATTATTTATTAAACAGTTGACAAGTACTGAAAATCATTGGTCAAAATACAAGCATCACTAATACGATCATCCTAACAAGATTGATCCGAGAAAGTATACATAAACCAAATCATGACATCATAAGTAATCACCAAAATAATAACTCTCAACCTCTAGTAAACGTCATGAACTAGTCAATACTCTAAGTCAACCCCAAACCCAACATACAAGAAAGCATACAATTAACAATGTAGTTTCATAGTTTTTTTTAATTTGAAAACACACAGTTTGAGTTTACAATAAGGTTTGAGTTATCAATTTTGTTGTAAGTTTTTGGTTTGCTAAAGTTTACAATTTTCTCTTTACAACTTAACCCATTTCCCATTCTAAATGAAATCGCACAATTACCATTAACTTATGAAAATACAAAGATCACAATTAAATATCATAAAATAATTTTAAAATAATTATTTATTAAATTATTAAAATAATAATTATTGATTATTTAATAAAATAATAATTATTGATTATTTAATAAAATAATTATAATTTTATTAATAATAAAAATCATTAAATAATAATAAATAAATTTAAACTTGACTAGATATTATTTATTGTTAATTAAACTAAATTAATTAATAATTACTAAACTATACAACTAAAGTATTAATTATTAATAAATTTAATAATTAATAAAAACATTAATAAATAATAATTAAATTTAAAAATAAAATAAAATAAAATAAGATGTTTAAGGTCCATCGGCCTGCCTAATGTGTGGCTGCTACAGCAGGTAGTAGTACTACGTACTACTGCTATGACAATAGCATTGTTGTGTGCAACAACGACTATCTACCGTCGACATCAACATGGTGGGTAGGGGGTTGGTGACCCCCGCCCACCCCAATTTTAATTTTTGTTTACTTTTTTAAATTATATATTTTTTCAAAAAATTGTGAATTTAATCTGATAGAGAAAACCTAATAAACCAATCGATTTTTTCATTCTAAAAAATTAATTTCTTCCCTAAACCCTTCCTGATTAAAATACCCAACTATTTAACTCACAGAAAGAGGGTTTCTAATTTCTCAATTCTCATATACTAATAATCTCATAATGGAAAACAATTTTAAAAATGATAGGGGTTTTAATTTAAATAATTCATTCACAAACGTGATCAAGAATGTAAAACAATAAATTTCAATCACAAGGGTTTCAACCAATTCTAAAAGTTCTAAAAAATAGATTTAACCAGATACGAAGAAGACATGAAAATTTGAATGGAAATTTACTATGCAAATTAACCATAAGATTGTACCTAAATTTAATTTTAATTCAACAACACACGAAGCACACAAGAATTTTCCTTTCTTTCTAAAAACCTCCTCTGAAATTGCTCCTCCAAAACCTGGTAATTACACAATGAGCTCTCGATCTCTCATAAAGAATTCTCCCCTAAATTTGGGGCTTTGATTGTGCAATCACAAGAGGAAACTTGTTGATCAATATCTTTTAATATTTTATTACCTTTTTAAAAATTTGTGCACACTATTTGCAATATAAAATATCTTTATTAAATTAATTTTTCTTTCTCTTTAATTAATTTTTGAAACATTTTTGATAAAATATTCATTAACTTAAGTAATAATAATATTTAGCATTTATTTAAAAATGATCTCCTAAATATTTTATTATTAAATCAAATAAATATTATTACACTCCAAAATTAGAACTATAACTTTATCTTTAAATTTAATTATTTTATTTAATTAATTTCTCAATTAATTAAATATTGAATTTTATTATCAAAATCTAATTAAATTAAATCATTAAATATCTTTTTAATTTGATTTAATTAATAGAAAAATACCATAGACCAATAAGACAAACTATGAGAACTCACTAAAAAGAACAACACACTAGATCAAACTCAAGGGTTATAATCATGAATTTACATCACTCGACGAATTTGGAAGGGTAAACTTCTCAGATACTTGGCCTACTTTCTAGGACAATTGGCTTAAGATTAGGACTTTGACTAAAGAGTTATCTCCCCTCTCTTACCATTGAGATATTGCGATAGGGTATGCTCATCTTGGCAATTTGGGAAAATCGATATCTGGTACCTGCAATCTACATAAAATCCATGCATGTACATACACATATATTCTAAACTAAATAGGCAATGGCGAGAAGTCTTGCAACATGTAGATCCTGACTAGCAGGTGACTACGATTCCCTTCCTCAACCATATCAGAAACATCATACATGAGATAAAACATACAAGTATGCCATACACATGCAAGTATGGGATAAGTATCCATAGAAGACACATATAAATAATCCATCTAACTATCATCATGAAATAACTGGAAATCATTTTATACAATCATCATTGAAGAATAATCATGCATACATGAAATAAATAGTACCAAAGTAACTCATTGTATAATCAATTGAGTATGAGATACTATCCAACAATTTGGAAACACAATGTCACTAATCATCAAGCATCAACATAAACTGGCCTAAAAGAGCTTGACAATAATAACTAAAAAGAAAACTAGGGGTAGGCACTACATATCTACCCTAATAAAATATGTTTCACTATTCTACCCTCTATCCTAACCCAACCTTAAAAACATTTCTAGATCGAGTTTTCTAACCCTTAGTTATTCAACCGTCTTTTCTAGAGTGCACCCTTTAAGGTTCACATATGCATATGTTGACACCATTAGAATATTCTACCATTATATTCCTTAAGTATGCTGATAGGCAGAAGCACCTATACTTATCAACATCTCTTGGTGTTTGGCCAAGTAGGTATAATACCTATCTCTAATACCAAAACACATATCTTTCCTTAAACATTGGCCAAATAGGTATGATATCTATCTTTGATACCAACGCATAAATATTTCTTTAATAATTGGTCAGATAGGTACACTACCTATCTTTGATATCAACATTACATCCATCTCTATTATGTCAGCCAAATAGGTATTAATACCTTTCTCTAATTCTAATACTGACACTAAGAGTTTGTTATTTACTTCATCGTAATTGCCAAATGGGAATGAACCCATATCTGATACAAATACATAAAGCGATAACCTTGGACCATTCCATGACATTCACAATGAATGCCCTCCACCAAGATTACACTTGGATCAAGTTATAATATTTATTTAATTTTTTATCACAAATTTCTTCAGTCTTTGTATCAAATTTTTCATTCCTTGATGTAATGTCCCCACGAGCTAGGGCATTAAGGCCTGCAAAACCAATTTTAGAATTTATACAATATAAAATATATTTCACTATTCTACCCTCTATCCTAACCCAACCTTAAAGACATCTCTAGATCACTCTTATCACTATTCTTCTTCATTCTTTTCTACAAATTCATCAACTCTAACATTTGCACTTTCCACAATTTTGTTAGTGTTATCATTCAAACACGTGTATGCCTTTCTTTTAGTGGAATACCCTAGGAATATACCTTCATCACTCTTTGTATCAATTTTTTCATGCCTTAATGTAATGTCCCCACTAACTAGGACATTAATGCTTGCAAAACCAATGTTAGAATTTATATAATAATAAAATATATTTCACTATTCTACCCTGTATCCGAACCCAACCTTAAAGATGTCTCTAGATTAGGTTACCTAACCCTTAGTTATTCAACCCTTTTTTCTAGATTGCACCCTTTGAGGTTCACATATGCATATGCTGACACGATTAGAATATTCCACCATTATATTTCCTTAAGTATGTTGATAGGCAGAAGCACGTGTACATATCAACATCTCTTGGTGTTTGGCCAAATAGGTATAATACCTATCTCTGATACCAACACACATATCTTTCCTTAAACATTGGCCAAATAGGTATGATACTTATCTCTGATACCAACACATAAATATTTCCTTAATAATTAGTCAAATAGGTACACTACCTATCTCTAATACCAACATTGCATCCATCTCTATTGTGTCAGCCAAACATGTATTAATACCTATCTCTAATACTCACACTAAGAGTTTGCTATTTACTTCATTGTAATTGCCAAGTGAGAATGAACCCATCTCTGATGCAAATATGTGAAGTGATAACCTTGGATCATTCCATGACATTCACAATGAATGCCCTCCACTAAGATTGAACTTGGATCGGGTTATAATATTTATTTAATTCTTTCTCACAAATTTCTATTATGATCTATATCATTATTTCTTATACAATTTATAATTCCATAATATATATGTATCATATACATAACCTTTCTACTATAGAATAAAATTTATTTATATCATTTATATAATTTATATATAATGATTTACGACAACTTATGTATATTCCAATTATAATATAAATAATACATTCATTATAAAATTAATGAATCTCTTCTTCTATCCTTATTTCATATAATCATAAGTTATAGCTAACATGTATATTATCCATAATAACTACATCTTAGAAATTAAGATAGTTTACACTTTAATTAATCATCTTTAACTATATGCATAATTTCATGACTTGTAATTATATGGTCAACCCTTACCTTGGAGCGATGGTCAACCCTTCAATCATGGGAATGATATAAGCTTCCTAGTGCATCTTCCCTTCTAATTCAACACCTCTACACATGGTCAACCTCTATGGTGTCGCTGTGATAATGGTTATTGTAATGCATTTTTCCTCAAGTCTTGACTGTGCATTCATGTAATGTCTGATCAACGTGTTTACCTTCTCAATTCATTTTGTCCAACCCTTTTATTTATCAGATATGCTTTGTTCAATGTCTCCTTGGGTATATTCGTGTGTCCATGTGGTGATGTTGTTGTGGAAATTTCATCTACATGGATCCTTGTTAGGGTTTGATCCACGTGCTTGATCTGCTCTATAGTTTTTGCCCATGACTCACCATCTATGGTGATTAGACTTCTTTTTCCACCGAAGTACCTTGGTCTTGGTTATATGTGGTGATGTGGCTTTATGGGACCTCTACCTCTTCCTTCCTTCGATGTATCTAATTCTTTACCTCCCCCAATACTCTTGTCCACCCCTTCTTTCTTTTTGTTGATGTGCCTCCCTTCTTCTATATAAGATTTTTCATGGATGAGTCAAGCCTTTTAAAATGGGTCACAAATCATTAATAATTATTTTTTGTGATACTTTAATATGTAATTAATAAGATAATATTTATTAATGTTCTTAGATAGAAATAGAGTACATATATATTATTAGTTCCTACATACAACAGGAATACTTATTCATTCAGTTAGATGCATAAAAGTTAATTTCTTTCACCAATAAAATTTTAGAATTAATCTATGGTTAAAGTTTGCTACCTGATTCGTTATTTTCATATATTTTTAAAAGTTGAAAATAACTTATTATCTACACTTTTATTGGACACCATGAAAAAAGGAAAGGAGAAAAATCTATTTTCCAAATTAAAAATAGAAGGAAAATTAAAAAATCAAACACTAGTGGTAGGCTTTTGATATTAAATATCAAGTTAATGGACAACTTTATCTTGATCAGTCTCTCCTTTTTATAATCATTTTTCTTCTCCACTGCCATTTTTTTGTTTGTCACCATATCCATCGCCTTTCTCTAATTCTCTTTACTTTTTTATTTTCTTGGAGGTCATGTAGAAAATTTTGCATTCTGCTATAGTTTCTTAAGTTAGCAATATTCACCCAAGCTTTTTGTTTTTGGGTCTATTATCTATAATCTCCAGTAATGTTACTTAGAAACTCCAGAAGCAATCAACAAACAACAATAAAAAATGATGATAATAACATGCTCTTTACAATTTTTTCACTCCCTTAAATTTGAGTTTCTTTTTGCCATCCATTGTAAGATCACAAAAGAGCCCCCAACAAGCTCTCAAAGATGTAAGTTTTTTTTTTTTTTTTTGTTATAATCATTAAAAAAAAAAATTAAGTTTTCTAGATATTGTTGTTTGGCTTGGTGATGTTAAATTTATGTGGTCATTAGGGCTTAGTACAACCATTAGGAGATTTTGTGTTTCTTAAAGTTCTCACATACTCTTTCAAAAAATACTTATTTTTGGCATGAACTATATCCCAAACTTCTTTTTCTTGTGCAACTCTACAAATATTCATCCTCATGTCCTAATTAAAAAACAAAAAAGCATCCCATATGAAATAATGGAAACAATAATGTTTCTCTGACTTCATCTTATGCCATGCAACAATTACCCGTCATCAAATTTGATGAACTTCCTAAAGATGTCAACATGACATTCTTAAAAAGATCTACAATACATTAGTTAGATGGTATATAAGAAAAGATTTATTGGGGTTAACAAATACCAACTTTTTCTATTGAAAAAAAGTTTTATAAAGAGGAATAAAATGTATAGAATGTGAGAAAAAATTGACAAACATCCATTTTGTTGATGGCCATGTGTCCTCTCAATTTGTTGAGTAAATTCCATTTAGAGGAGGCAAATTTTCTATAATGTCATCGTTAGCTATATCTGCAAAAAGTGTACTTGGGGTTTTTTTGTTACAGGAAGAAAATTGAGTTTTTTAAAAGAACCCAATAAGATTAGTGCCATTGAATTCTTCCCCAATGCATATTTTGTTATAAGAGATACCTGCTACTCACTCCATGTCAGACCCCTTTCCATTTTTGCAAATAAAATATGGTTCATGAATCCTACCTCCACAACAAGCCCTGTAGGAGAACTCTTCTCTATCCCTACTCACATGAAGTCATTCTATGATTCTTTTGTGTGTTGGAAAGTGAGGATTCTTAAGTTTTTCTATACCCTATTCCAAAGCTCAACAACAATCGCATTCTAGTAGACAACGTCTATGGTAATAGTCTTCCATTGTTGCGCTAGTAAACATATAGTATTCCTTAAAAAAATTATTGCAAAAATTGCAGGGGAATTTTCAAACAAAAAAATTATGTATTTAGAATTCGAATGATCCTAAAACTACATTATAACATGTCTTTTGAGATATAGGGTTACAACTGTGAAACATGACACATACAAATCACAATTTATGTCCACTGAAAAGGGCCTGTTTTTGGTGTTCTTCATTAAATCCTTGCCTCCGTTGTCATGATTCTTTGTATCAATGGAAAGGATGACCCCACAAAGACTTTAGATTACTTGCTACAATTACTAATGCAATGTAAATAATTTGTTCATGAAAACTACATGTATCAATATAAACAATCATCTTTCCACCCTTTTCTTTCTCAATTTGAGAAGAACCAAGTTTGATTCAAGCATAAAATCCTTCTTATTCAAACTATTTGAGATTTTAGCATTAAGGTATTGAGCTCTGTGTTTAAAATCAAAGGCAACTTAACTGCAACATCATAGAAGAGGAAGTTATTTGATGCATGTCCATATAAATTATGGTATAATGTATGCCAAATATGTATAGGAAGAAAGGTGTTGAACAAGAACGAAGCATGTTTTGATATGCTTGTTTACAAAAATGTGTCAAAAACTTAGAAAAAAATAAGGCATGTGGATCATCATGCAATATAAGTAAAAATAATATTTCCATCTACAATTTTCTAAAGCTTCTAGTATCAAGGTCTTCTTAAAATGTATTCAGAAAACTTAGCATTACCATTTACAATACCTTCCTTTAACTTGTAAGTGACAACTCCACATCATCAATTAACCATTATTCGTCCACATTTAAGGTTTCAAAAACCACTATTAAAAATTGTTGCATTAATTTATGCTCATATGTTATTTTCTTTAACATAATTAAAATAATTATATAATATAAATTTAATCTACATATATTTTAATTCATTATAATATATTTATAGAAAGAACTATGCATTAATTTTTTTTAAATTGTTAATTTTAATTTTGAAGTAAAACTTAAAGAGTTCTTATATTTATTCAAAAACCTAAAAGTTAAATATTAAAATTATATATTCAACATATAGCTATTTCTAAAATTATACTTTACTATATTCTATTATATACTATAAATATTAATTTTTTTTAAGTTTAAGATCTAATCATCATAGTCCTTATTTTTTGATTTATCTATCTATTTCCCTCCTCTTTTCTTCACTCTTAATGTTCATTTCAACTAGCACATTTTAGGTAGGAACTTTGATGCTTCGTGTCTCTTGTTATTAAATGTTATAATGCTAATAATTGACATTACCATTCAATATATTATATTAGCTTTATAATTTATTGATAAACATATAATTGTCTTTGATTGTATATAGACAATTATTTCTAATATATTATAGACATTGATTTAGTTATATCAATATTGTAAACTTGTAATTTTGCCTCACAACTATTTATTATTATTATCTATTTTTATTCATATGATGATTAACTAGCTATTAGATTTCATTATTAGAGGGATATTACACTTGAATCTTTCAATATATAATGTTTGCTTTTGGAAACTTTGAAATATTTGACATTAGGTGCATAACCATACCATAGTTCAAAAGTGGTTTTGTTTGTACCTTTGTTGACTTGAACTTAGTTTAGTGCATAAAGAGAAGTACTCAGAACATCTCTCCAATATTTTTTGTGAAACATTCATTTCCATCATTAATGTTCTTGCATAACCCATGATTGATCTTTTTCTTCTTTTAGTTATCCTATTTTGTGGTGGAATTCTTGGTGCTAACATTTTTCTTTTGATTCCTTTTTCTTCATAGAATGTATTGAATTCCTCTGATATGAATTCACCACCTCTATCTAATCTCAAGAATTTCAAACTCTTACCTATTTCCTTTTTAACTCTAGCCAAATATCACTTAAATATTTGAAAAGCATTAGATTTTTATTTGAGAAATATCACAATCATCATTTTAGATAAATCATCAAAAAATAGGATAAAGTACTTGTCACCTTAATAACTTTTCTCTCTGACAAGACCACATAAATTAGTATGAACCAACTCCAAAATATCATAAGAAGAATATGTATTTCTCTTGAAACTAGACTTTGTCATTTTTCCCATTTGACATTGTTTGCACATCACTTTATCAAGTTTTCTCAATCTTGGTAATCCTCTCCCTCTTTCCATCTTACTTATGCTTACTAAATTATCAAAGTTCACATGACACAACCTCTTATGCCATAACTAAACATCTTCAAATTTTGCAAATAAACATGCATCTTCAGATAGGTTTAGATAAAACAAGTTACCTCTTATTTTCTCTCCACTTCCAATAAGTTCACTAGTAGCATCATATATTTTTGCCTTCTTGTTTTGAAATTGAACTCGATATCTTAAACTATTCAATTGTACCACACTCAACAAATTATATTTCAACCCATCAACCCAATATGTATTGGCACATCTAATCTTGTCATTCAATAGAATGGATTCTTTACCTTTCACACAACATGGTGCATCATTTCAAAACTTAACACAACTTCCATTATAGTGTTATATCTTTTCAAACTTACTTATATCACTAATCATGTGATGTGAGAAACCACTATCAATTATCAATTTATCATTCTTAATTACATGTGAAATTAGAGAAATGTTATCAAACTTTTCATCTTCATCGGATTCACCTTTCATTGCAACATAAACAACTTCTTATCATGTTCATCAAAATTACTTTCAGTTGCATCTTCTTCAGCAATATAGCAATATTTCTTACCTTTTCCCTTTTAGTCTTGCTTACTTATGTTGTCTCTCCTTCCTCAATATTTTTTGTCTTTCCTTTCCTCATTTTCATATTTGTTAGGACAACTTGCAACATTATGACCAACCTTGTTACATGTCAAACAAATTATAGGAATTTTACCTTTTTATTTTCCTTTTCCTCTTGGTAGCCTTCTTGCCAATATTGCTTCTAGATTATCTAGGTCATATGATTCACTATCACTATCCATAAGCTTACTTTTTAAACTTTTCTTTCTTTTAGATCCATAAAGAGTTAGTTGTGACTTGGAGGAACATTCAAAACTAGAAGGTGTATAATTATCAAAATTTGACAATTCAAATGTAATGAGTCTACAAATTAGATTATCTAGGGTCAGATCATTACCAAATATATGTCTCAATTCCTGCATTGCAGATATTCTAATTGCATAAATAAGAAGTAAAATTATCAATACCTTGATGATCACAATATCTTTAGATATGTCTTCTCCAACACCTCTAATTGCATTCACCACTTCTTTAATTTGACCACAGTATTGAGCAATGATTTCTTCTTCTTTCATTCTCATGTCATCAAACTTGCCTCTCAAACTTTCTACTTTAGCCCTTAACACATTTTTGTCTCCTCCATGAATTTGTGCCAGCTTTCCCCACATTTTCTTTGTAGTATTGTAATTATTTGCATCATAAAACTCAACCTAACTTAGTGAAGATGCCAGATCTATCATCATTTTATTGTGCTCCTTCTTCTCTTTGTTCTAAATTGTAATGGGTCTAGGTACTATAATGTGTTCATTGTCCAAGTAGTATACTGCAAAATCTCCAACTCTAGATAGATACAATCTCATCAAACATTTCCATGCTGGGAAGTTCTTTTTGTTTATCTTGGGTACCTCTCTCTTGTACATCTTAATATTTTAACTTAAGTCCCTTTAGAATTTCTTTACAAGAACCAAAGCTCTTGCCAGATCTATCATCATTTTATTGTGCTCCTTCTTCTCTTTGTTCTAAATTGTAATGGGTCTAGGCACTATAATGTGTTCATTGTCCAAGTAGTATACTGCAAAATCTCCAACTCTAGGTAGATACAATCTCATCAAACATTTCAATGTTGGGAAGTTCTTTTTGTTTATCTTGGGTACCTCTCTCTTGTACATCTTAATATTTTAGCTGAAGTCCCTTTAGAATTTCTTTACAAGCACCAAAACTCTGACACCAATTTTTAGAATGATTAGAATAACTGAGAGGGGGATGAATAATTTATCATCAAGTCCAGACATTCCAATTCAACTTTTAACAACTTCAAACAACTCAATCAAATTCTTATATCCACTTGTCCAATATATCAATTCATTAGTAATCCAACTTGTTCATATAACACTTAGCTCTCTATTTAGTATATGTCAAATAATAGAAAAATATAATAGTAAATAACATGAAACATGAAAATAACATTCACACATGTATGACATCAAGATTTAACATGGAAACCTAATTTGAGAAAAAACACCAAGTAACATGCTACTTATTTTCACTCTTCTAAAGTGAGCTTGGTTAAGAGCCAACCCTATTAAAGGTTACAAAACACATTGTTATGTGTGACCTTGTTAAAGAATTTAATCACTGTGTTAGGAGTGACCTTGTTAGAGGTCTTTAAAACATCCCATTATAGTGTCACCTTGATTAAGGGATTTATGATGACTATTAGGTCAATGATGATTAAAGGATTTGACTACCACAATGGTTATAAAGTAACAACTAGGTTTGATCTCATAAAATACAACTCACTTTGAAAACTAAGATCTCCATTAGGCTTATTCTCAGATAATTGACTAGACTTCATCACATTCTCCATCTCTGATCTTCTTGCCAACTTCTCACTTTGCCTCTATAACTTTTCTCTTCATTTGTTTTCTCCACAAATTTTCTAGTCCAACAACCAATTGTTAAACATCACTTATGCCTTCTTAAAAAGATAGGTTTAATATTTTTCTTCTTAAACATAACCATAGATCCTAGGGTTTGATAAAATTCATTGAATCTGTTCATCAATTTATCCTTCTTCTTTCTTGAAACTTCTAGAAACTTTTCATTGAATCCTCACCTTAGATAACTTAAACTCAACTTATGCATTAAATATTCCATCTCATCAATCCTTATCTTTTATACATTTTGACCATTCCATAAATTCAACCATGTTAGCCTCAAATCTTGATTATTTCACAAATTTTTATTTTGCTAACACTCGATCATCACTATGATCTTGAGCTTGGTCATCACTAGGTAGCTTGGTCACTACTAATCTATCTTGCTTGTCTTATAGTGGCTTTCTTGGACTTCACTACGCTCAGTCTTTAGTTCAATTATACCTTCATCTTGCTCAATCATTACCATCACTCAACTAATACTATTTTTCTTGGCTAAAACTTAAGTTCCTTAATCTCTTGCTTTAACTTCTTCATTGACCTATTAACCTATCACTTGATCAAGCTTAGTGTTTTACACAACTTCTTTTCTTCTATCAAACATCTCATTTACAGTTCAACTCATCTTTATTGTTCACTTAATGCAATCATTAAATAACACATTATCTTTTCAAATACTAATTGATCAAGTGCCCTTTATAATTCCATCATACTTCTCTTTACTCCACAAATTTACTAGTTCATTTTTTTATCTTCTCTTTTCAAATCATCTTCATCAATCAACTGATATGACATTCTACACTATTAGAAAATGTCTTACCAATAAGTTTTGAGATTAATGACAACATAGCAATTGTTCCAATTATAATTTCCAACACTTCCAAGCCTAACCAAAATCAAGATCCTTAAGATAAAATTTTTAAGTTCCTTGAACCCAACCACCTCAATCTACATTTTTTTTTGTCTTCAACTAAGAGTATCTACAAATTTGTTAGAATTCTCACTCTTTTGTTTCAAAATAAATGTATAACATTGCAAAAAATCAACCCACTTCAAATGTTGTTGATGATGGGACTCAAAATTGCATTCCCATTTTGAGTACCATTCCAAACTTTTGAGTCCATTTGAGCCCTATAAGTTTATGTACTCGGTTGTCCTTATGAGGCCTAAGAGGTGTTTTATGTTTCTAACATCTTCCATTTAGTATATCAATATTTCTTATAATGATAAACTATCATTCTAAGTTATTTTGTGAAGGTTCATATTGAGCAGTGCTCAATTCTACATTTTTGCCCAAGTGTCAAATAGCTACAGAAGGCCTAGCTTGCATTTGAATATCTTATACTTGGTAATGTTTCATGACTTTTTGCTTTGGGAGTATTTAGTATGCATATCAAAGAACCTATGTTTCACTTTTTATGTCATTTCAAAATGTTTTTACTATGATGGATCCCTTGAAGT
Source organism: Cupressus sempervirens (assembly GCA_028749045.1). NCBI lineage: Eukaryota > Viridiplantae > Streptophyta > Pinopsida > Cupressales > Cupressaceae > Cupressus > Cupressus sempervirens. Next base: position 218,598,488 of record CM053787.1, read on the forward strand.
TGGTTACATATCTGTTGTCATGCTGATGCAAATTGCCTTGAATTCAAGAGGCCCTATTTCATATATTATATCTTTGACTCAGTTGAACATACTGAGAAAATTCCTTTTGTATTTTTTTCTAGAGGTCACACACTTTCTATGTTTCAGATTTGAGCATATGACAAATCTGTTTGATCAATTTTCAAACATGATTCCAAATGCATTTTGTGAGGTTTTATTGGTGTCAAGAAATGTAGATTGATCAGCACCCTTGTTTAGGATGTCATAACTTTGATTCCATGATAGATGATATCAAATGGTTCATACCATATTTTTCTACTTCAAAAATTCTTCAAGTATGTTGATTTTAATGTCTTGATGAATCTATCTGCATACTTTCCTAGGTCCATTCCATGCGCAAAAACCACAGTTCTGCTAATGTTTCCAATTATGCAAATTTGGGTACCTCATTTTGCACGTTTTCCAAATGTGCCCAATTATTCCTCATGAGCCCAAATAGTATATTTATACTCTCCTAGTAATAGTGAACTAATGCCCCAGTTTTTGTGCTTCCAAGTATCTGTTTGACCTATTTTTGAAGTCAAAACCAAATGCACTTTATTGTTTTCTGACATTTTTTTTTGTAGACAGTTTCAAGTAGGAAACTTTGGTGGTCAATATATTTTGACCCCAGAGTCATCATGTGATGAAATCTGACAAGGTAAAAGAATGTGGAGAAAAGAGTCCATATGTTTTTTTTTCTGGGCTCAATCAAGTGTTTTGGTCAGTTTTTAAAACCAACTCATAGGCCAACCCATTAGAAAGTTACAATTTGTAGAAAGGGGTAAAATGAACTTTTAAGTGAAAAATCAATTATTAAACTTGATTCCATGTAGTGAAATGAATTCAATTGATTAGTTTGAAGAATCAGGTGTTTCAGTTTGAAAAAAAAAATTAGCTAGACCTACCTTAAGGCCCAACTTAATTCAATAAATTGTGTTTTCATTATGGAACTAAAGAGGTTAAAAGGAGTTATAATATTGGTAATCCTTATATTCCCTTAGTCTACATCTTACAAAATCATGGCATATTTTGAAAAGGTACAACTCATGAAACAAGCATTGAAGGGAATCAATAGGAAGTATTTGTGATAGCAATTAGGTTGCCCCAAACAAATATGTCGTAGGTCAAGAATTGACAAAGAGGTTGTGGATTTCTTGTAGGAATGTAAATTTGTACTCATTGTGAATCTAAGAATCCAAGAGATTGAGAGTATAAGAATGTGTGTTGGATTTCTAAAACTTGACATTTATACCAAGTGGGATGAGATGAAATGCATTAGAGCAGATAGACCCCCAATGGTTGAATGTGTAATGCCAAGTTATATTGGGTAGTTTGAGATCTAAAATGAAGAGTACAAATTATTTAATGCAATGTCGCCCTGTATGGAATGTCAAAACTAGTCACTTTGGTGATTGTCATTGTGATGATTGTAGCTTTATTTTTCATTGTGAAAAGTCTTGTAGTAGTGGTGTACAGAATGGAGTTATCAAAAACATTTTCACATTTAGGTTGTTTCTCCAGGAAAGTATGTTGCATTAGAGGAAATTTGAGAGAGTGAGTTGTAGACCAAGAAAATAAAAATCCTACAAGCCTTGATGAAGGGATGCACGACAATGACTATAAGTATAACCAATCTACCATACTACTTTTTCTCTAGCAAGAGGAAATAGCCGCTTTTGACTTACCAAATACCCAATTTTAATTTTTTTCAATGCATACAGGGGAGCTCTAGTTTGGGCCCACATATGAACAATTGCGCAACAAACTTTTATAGAGCTCTATGAAAAAGGAGGAGCTATAGGAGGCAATAGATCACATCATAGATCGCATTGTCCCACATGCACTATGAGGAGAGGTATTAGTGCTTTTATAACATTGAGCACTCAATACTGTAAATTTCTTAAGTAGTCCACACTTAGAGACAATGTGGAGCTCGTGTGGTGGGTCAGGCCAACCAGAGGCAAAGACAAAGACTATTTTGACTAGTCAATTGTAGGTTGAAGAAAGTTCCATGTGGCACAATGTGGAGTCATGTCATAAGATTGCAAAACATAGTAGAGGAGGCTACAATGTTACAAGATATCATAAGTTCATAAGAAGGAGCTTGAAGACTAATGATCCTACAATGTTCATAGATCGAGAGGCCTCAACCAGAGGCTTAAGATATTATAAAGTTGCTAGATTTCATGAGATTGTAAACAATAATTTGCTTGGTTCTAATGTTACGCCAGATCGTATGATTGTGAGAGGAAAGTTAATGTGTTATGATGGTATGGTGATTTCATATGATTAGGAGTTAGAATTTTAGGACTTATGATGTTACACCTTTCGTAAGACTTTAGTTGAAGGTGTAAGATGTTACAAGAAATAGAACGATTAATGTGGTCATTGTAGGAGCGTAATATTGTATGTTGGTGAGGGGGAAATTTCAAATGTTTCAAATGGTTTGAAGGTGGGGCCCACCCAGGAACTTCAAAAAATGAGGATCTGACTAGTGGCACAAGGGGAAAAGGATATAAAATGAAAATAATTTGAAATATTTGACTCATACCTCAATCTCCAATCTGTACGCTCAGAATTTTAAAGTTGAAAGATTTTATTTAAATTTGAGATATTATATAGTTTATACTAGACAGTCTTTTAAATTTTTCAATTTTTGTTGCTCTATTCATGGCTTGGGGCCTGGTTTTTCAAATCCACTTTAGAGGCATTATTTCTATCTGAGATATGCAGTGCTATATACTACTAGAACTGGGAGAAGATGATTTTTTTAATTTCTAAAATTAGATTTTGCACAGGTCTTAAGGGGCAAAAGTTATGAGTAGTTTTATGTTTCTAAGGCATTCTCAACATTAATGAGGATTTGTTGTTTTAGAATGATAAAAAAATTAGATTGTGATCAAATTTTGATGGGATCAGATTCATTCATGACCACCACTAGAGAATTGAATATTTTAAGGGTAGTTGGAAGTGATGAATGTTTTGTTAGTAGAGGTAGTTAAGGATTCACAACAAGGGTGGATGAAGTCAAGAAAAATAAAATTGAAGGTTCTTATGCCTTTTATGTGAATAAGATTTTCCTTCAGAAAATGAGTCTTCTCAGGAGATATTTCATGGATGCAACAATAATTGATGAGTTTTGATTGTCGATAGATGAAAGAAGAGATATTTTCAACAACAACAGCAAGATGAGTTTTTAGGAGGACACATGGCAAGATCAAATTCAAATCTAAGAGCCTCTTATTTTCTATATATTCCTCTTCTTTTCTCATTGTAAGGGTTCCAGTTATGGAGAATTTTTTACAATAGTGATACCATGGTTGGTTCCAGTTTTATGACTATGATACCATTCTCTCAGTAGTTTCTTTGTTATGAACAACATTTTGTAGTTTCCTTTGAAGTATCCATAGTATATTTTCATTCATTGCATATTCTATTGAAAATATAATTGAAAAGCTCATTGTTGAAAATCAAAGAGGGAGATTGTTTCAAAGAAAGAAGATTGTTGTTTTCAATCATTGTTTTGTTGTTGATGTCAAACCCGCTATTTATAGGAATGACATTTGTTTATATGATCCAAGTACTATCACTTAGTTGATTGATGAAGAGGATTTGATCAACAAGATGTAACAAGAGCACCTAAGGGAAAGGTTGAGTTATGATGTTGTAATGAAGTGCAAGGATTAGTTAAGACAATAGTCAAATGATGTATTGATAGCATACTCAAAGATACAGAGGTTGGTCACACTTAAAAACATTGGAGGAAGAAGTTGTAATAAAGTTGACTGCAAAGCTTAAACTAAGATCATTAGTGCATGCCGAGCAATTTAGTTGAAGCTGAGAAAATTCTTAGTTGGAGCTGAGTAACAGGAAATTCTAGTGTGTGCCAAGTGATCTTTAGGTGTCGAGTGAAGATCAGGTGCCGAGCATTAGAAAATCTTAGATGGTGCTGAGTGATCTTCAGGTGCCGAGCATTAGGAAAATCATAGTTGATGTAGAGTAACATAGTATGTGCTCTTGTATCCCTCAGATCCTCCATTTTCTCCTCCCTTCTTTCTTGGGATCCTTTTCTCTCTAAGGTGGACCAAGACGACATTGTCTCTTGTATCCCTCAGATCCTCCAACCGCACCATAATAATCTGCTCCGGGCCATTCCTTCTGATTTTGAACTGAGAGAAGCTCTTTTTTCTCTTTCGATGGATAAATCACCTGGACCTGATGGTTTTCCCACCTTCTTTTTCCAAATGTATTGGCTTTTCATTATGAAAGATGTTGTTAAGGCAGTTCAGGAGTTCTTTGGAGCCAAAAGTATTCTAAAGGAAATCAACTCCACATTCTTAGTTCTTATTCCCAAAGTGCTAGGTGCTGACACTTTGGATAACACTCTGGATAAGTTCAGACCCATCAGCTTATGCAACTCATTTTATAAGATCATCTCGAAGGTGCTCACTTTGAGGCTACTTTAGCTTCTCCCCCTGATTATTTCTCAATAACAATCTAGTTTTGTCCCGGGCAGACAAATTTTAGATTCGATTATCATGGTGCATGAAGTGATTCACTCTATGGAAGCTCGTAAGAGAGAAGGGATGTTACTCAAACTTGACATGTCTAAATCTTACGATCGGGTGGATTGGTCTTTTTTGGAGTTGGTGTTGAAGGCTTTTAGCTTTGATGTCAAATCTTGCAAGCTAATCTCCTAGCTGGTCACCACCCCCTCTCTAGCAATTTTAGTGAATGGATCCCCCTCTGATTTCTTCAAACCTACAAGAGGCCTTCGTTAGGGGGATTCTCTATCACCGATACTCTTCATCATCTTGGCGAAATGTATTGGCAGACTCATGGAGAAGAAAAAGAAAGAAGGGAGGATAAAAGTTTTTAAACCTTCTTCCAAATGCACCCCCTTCACACATAAGCAATTTGTTGATGATACCATTATGGGTGGAGAGGCCTCGGTCAAGGAGGCTAAGGCTATGAAAGACACTTTGGACACCTATTCTAGAGGGTTGGGGCAGCTCATCAATTGGGACAAAAGCTCTATTTTCTTTATCAACACTTCGGAGGAAAGACAACAGAGAATCTCCAGAATCTTGGGATGTCAGGTGGGGAAGCTTCCTTCTACCTACCTTGGTCTCCCCTTGGGTACATCCCCCTCTAATTCCTTCTGGAATGACATCTTGGATAGGTTCAGTAAGAAGCTGGCTGGTTGGAAAGAAGCTATTCTTAGCCAAGCTGGAAAATGTCAACTAGTTAAATCCATCCTTCAAAACTTGCCAATATATGCCCTGAGCCTTTTCACCATACCCAGGAAATACACCGAAAGGATAGAGAAAATCCAAAGGGATTTTTTATGGACAGGAACTGAAAGGAATAAAAGGTACCCCCTTGTTGCTTGGGACAAACTTTTCCTCCCTAAGAAGAATGGTGGTCTAGGAATCAGGAAGCTCACTCATATCAACAAGGCCCTCCTGGCAAAGAAAATCTGGCGCATCTTTAGCAGCTCAGGGGAATGGAGAGACACTGTGGTAAACAAGTATATAAAAAGGCCCTCTTTTCAGTTCACTCTCTTCAGCGAGGATATCCCTAGAGGCTTAGTTGTTTGGAATAGCTTCTTAAAAGCTAGGGATTTGGCTAATTCTAAAGTCTCCTGGAAGCTAGGAAATGGGGAGAACATTCTATTTTGGTCTGACTGCTGGCTTTCTTAGGGCCCCCTCATTAATAACCCCAGCTATAGAGTTTTGGCTAATAATTGCATCAACCTTTTTGGGCACAAAGTTAGTAATTACAGGACTGAACAGGGATGGAAGGACCTTTCCATTATCTCAGAGGACCTCAAACCAATTATGATCATGCTTAATTCCTTATCCCTCAACAATAACAAGGATGAACTAGTTTGCAGGGATAATGCCAATGGGCTCTATTTAGTCGCCTCTGGGTACTCTGCTTTATGGAGCACAAAAGTGTCCCCCCCTTGGTCGAGGGTCTGGCTCCTGGGCCTAATACCAAAACTCAACATGTTTTTTTGGTTGGCACTTCAGGATAAAAATCTCACCCAAGAAAATCTCATTAAAGTAGGTCATATCATGCCCAACAGATGTGTTTTATGCAAAGAAGAGTCAGAGACAGGTAATCATTTGTTCGTTCTATGCTCTTACTCTAGGACTGTCTAGGGCTTCCTCACCCAGGACCTTGGCCACAGCTGGTGCATTCCTTCCAACCTTCTAGAATTTTTTTGCTAATGGAAAGGTATGTTCAACGGGCCTGCCTTGCAGGAAATCAACTCCTGGTTCCTGCCCCATTTTTGTTGGAGCATATGGAAGGAGAGAAACAATCAAATTTTTAGAGATAGGGAGGAGCCGGCTTTGGTTGTTGGAAGGAAGATCTTCAGTAACATAAAGGAAAAAAAATTTGTGAGGAAGGGGGGAGCTTTTGAGACAGAAGGTAGGAAAAAGGAGAACGTAAAAGACAAAGTGAGGAAAAGACAGGAAGCCAAGTGGTTCCTCCCCCCTAAAGGCTGGCACAAAGCCAACTTCGACGGAGCCTCCAAGGGCAACCCTAGATCCTCGAGTAGTGGAGGTGTGGTTAGAAATGAAAGTGGCGATAGTATTGTGGCTTTTGCTCTCCCGTTGGGTTTCCAAACAAATCATTTTGTGGAAGCCAACGCAGCATGCAATGTTGTTAAACTTGCTTTTGAAATTGGGGTCACCAATTTATGGCTTGAAGGGGACTCGAATAACATTATTAAGTGCATCAATGGCAATTCATATCCATCTTGGACGATTCCAAATCTCACTAATGAGACTAGAGAGACCCTTGCCAAATTCAATAAATTCCACGTCACCCATACTTTTCGAGAAGCAAACCCGATTGCCGACAGGTTGGCAAATATAGGGTTCGGCACAGACCAAAAAATGACTTGGCTTCCTAGAACTTGTTTGCTGGTGGATGTCAAGTGTCTGATCGACTTGGATAAAATCCAAGGAAGTACGCAAGAAATTAAGTTGTAATTATGCATATGAAAGGGTTAAGATATAAGCATACTTTTCATAATAAAAGCTTGGGAATTCATAAATGCAGATATCCTTTATTGATTAATTGCCACGCTTTGTGGGTTGCTTATTGCAATTGTTTTAGGGGAAACAATAGAGTTATTTTTCTCTGCTCTTTGCTTACTCTCAGTGGTCCTTTCTAGTCATAGAGTGAAGAGCACATGAGTAAAGTGGGTGTGCAATGTGCGAAGATGGTGGGTGAGAGATGCAGAAAGGAGCTGGTGGGGGACTTTGAGAAATGGAGAAGTAGGTCGAAAGTGTGAGAAAAGCTTGAAGAGGGTGGGGTTACCAAGTATATCATGAAGCTGCACAGTTTTGATCAAGAGGTGACCAACAGTATGGTGGGGTCCTGGAAGGATGGCAGGGTTAAGGTGAATGGCATCAACTTTCGAATAATGAAGGAGGTGATTGTGACTATCACCGAGACCCCTATGTGGTTAGGGATATTGTGGAGAGTGAGAAGGAATTGAAGGCATTGAAAAAGATTGACACCTACTATGTCCCCGACTCCATGAAGAAGCGATGGAGGTATGTTCTGAAAGCTGTTATTGAGTACATCACTTTGGACCCAAGGTTTGATAGAGCCCAAACCCACCACTTTGTTATTTTGAATCATTTTCGGAAGAAAGCCAGAATTTCTTTCCCTTTTTATCTGTTAACCTCTTTGAGTAAGGCAATGGATAGCTTCAAAAAGAAGCCCATTGCTAACCCAGCTCTGCACGAGGGGTTGTTGCTACTTATCCACGAGCACTTCAAAGCTTAGACTATAAGAAATGCCCCCCCTCAGACAGAGAATGTGGAGTCTGGAAGTTCCAGTTACTCCTCTAACTCAGATGAAATTCAGAATGTCATTTTTGAGAAAGGCGGGATCTCTTCTTTGGGGAAAGTAGCAACTTACCATGCTAAAAAATCCCCCTCCCCATAACCCCAAGCAAAAAAAGCCCTAGCGATCTAGGGAAAAAGTAGGCTGAGAAGGTTGAGGAGGGAGGTAGCGATGAAGAGGAGGAATCAAAGTCTAAGGAGGTGGTTAAGGAGATGCAAGAGGAAACAAAGGAGGAAAGTGGAAGAAAGAAGTGTAAGAGGGAGAGTCTGGAGGATGTGCGCTCTCAATTTGAGGAGGCATTTGTGTTGCCCCTTTCTCTTGTCAATCTCCACCCTGAGGAGCAGAAAGAGGAGAATGTATGCAGAAGGGGAAGTGCAGATCAATGACAAGAGGAAAGTGTGGATCAACTTCAATGTCAAGACTACCAAGATGGGAATCTTTAGGGAGGCCATGAATCCCCAAATCCTCATGGATAATCAAGAAGAGCAGCGGCTGGAAGAATTAATTGATCCGGCGATTGTGGCTATTTCAGACACAGCTAGGGAGATAGGGATGAACCTTTTAAATAATGCTCGCAATAGCATGATTGATAATTTTAGATCAATCAAATGGCTTTTCCATGAGCTTGAGGAGGTTAAAGATCAGGTGAAACATATTGAGGCAACAAGGAAAGGAATGGATGCCAATAGGAGGACAGATTCGGCTGACAGGCTTAGTTTGGCAGAACAGAGGATACAGAACTTGGAAAACTACAATCACAACCTTGTGAATCAGATGTTTTCCTTGTAAAGCTCCATCAAAAACAACATCATCTCTCTCATGGGCTAGATCAAAGACAGAGAAATGCATGAAGATGAGGATGGAAAAGACAAGGATGAGGCCAGAACAGAGGATGACCCTGCAAAGGACAACTCCATTCCTGCTCAAGACCAGGGGAATCAAAGGGCACAACAAATGGAAATGGAGGAGAATCAACTGGCCTTTGAGGCTGCTCAGGTGATGCATGATCTGGAGCGAAAGAATGAGGAATAACTCTCACCTATTCTTTTGCTTATCGCTGTCTTTTGGCTTTTTGTTCTGGCTTTAGGCCGTGGTTTTGCTTGTTTCCTTTTCTTGGTCTTTTCTTAGAACTCTTTCCTTTGGCTAGGCTTAATTCTTATTATCAGCCTTTGAACTTATACTTTTTTGCCTGGGCTATCATGCTTATTATCAGCCTTCTTTTGTACTAACTATTGGGTTTCAGGTTCCCTATAAAACATATTTATCTAATCAAAAACATAGTATGTGCTTAGCACCAGTATTTCAATAGTGTCGAGCTATTGCATTATTTCAAATGATGAAGATTCATCAAATCTGAGCCGACAAAGTGGTTACCTTGAATTTTGTGAACAAGTTGGAAGATAAGGATGATGAGCTAGTGGCACAGAAATCTATGAAAAATGTTTTTTAGTGAATTTAAGAGGATTATTCAAGTTTCTAGAGGAAACAAAATATGGGTTAGATGTAATAAATCCTATGTAATCCATACAAATTGAAATTAAAGAATGGAAGAATCGAGTAGAAAAAGAACTCCAAGACTTCTATTTAAGGAGTCATAGACCAAGAAGCAAATGTTGTTGATACTATTGCTGCAATAGAGCCAAATCTATGAACTGGTTAGAAGGGTGTCAAGGACAAGACATCTAGGAGAAGGAAGAGCACAAAGGCTCTACTTCTACAAGTAGTCATGAAGAGATGATTGCACTAGTACATTGAGCATGGAGACTCAAGAAGACTAAGCTTGAAAGGAGAGCAAGCTGTCAGAGTTGCAGTGATTGAAGGCCAAGCAATGGTATGAGCTAAGAAGTGATCTGAGATATGGAAGATAAGTTGTATGTTGTAATTAGGTCAAAGATTTTCTAATACTCTCTAGCAATTCTATTAGATAAGGAAAAATCTTATGGACTTAGATTGGTTTAATAGCCATTTGTAAATCATTTAACAGGGTGGCATTCCAAGTCAATGTTCTAAAGTCCCTTAACCAAGCCCACTTCTAATAGCGTGGTTAAATCCTCTAACAAGGTCACATTTAATAGTGTGTTGTAAGCCTTTAACAAGGAAAACCTTTCATAGGGCATCTCTTTAGAAGAGTAAGAATTAAGTAGCATGTTACTGGTTGTTTTTTTCCAAATTGGGTTTCCACGTAGATCACTGTGTTATGTGTTGATTTCTTGTGTGTTATGATTGCATGTTGATTTATAGTAACTTGTTGATTAGAAAAGTTAAAGCTTGGATGAATGAATGGTTGAATGGGCTCATTACACTTAGTGAAAAGTTTGAATAGGACATTTTGACCTTGAATAACTGATTCACCCCCCCTCTTAGTTATTCTAAAGCATTTCTAACAATTGGTATCAGAGCCATCTACTAATTTAGTTTAAGGGTACTAGAAGTAGGAAGATCAAGATGTCCAAGAGAGAAGTTCCCAAGCTCAACAAAGAAAACTTTGTTGCATGGTAGAGTCTAATGAAATTGCACCTTAGATCAATAGGTGACTATGCACAAACCTCAATTGGAGCAAAACATGTAAATCCAGTAGGACCTCTTACTGTAGATGATTTGAATAAAAAAGAGCACAATCAAGCAATGCTGGAGATTTCTTTTGCACTTAATTATGCAGAATATGATGACATCAAAGATTGTGACACTACATTCAAGATGTGGAAAGCCCTATCAAATATCTATGGAGGAGATCAAAATGTCCAGAGAGGAAAGAGAGAAAGCCTAAGAGGAAAGTTTGATTACATGAAAATGGAAGAAGGAGAAAATGCTACTCAATATGTTACAAGAATGAAAGAAGTGCTAAGTGCAATAAGAAGTATAAGTGGTCAATTGGAAGAATAAACTGTCATCAGAAAAAACTTAAGAACTTTTCTTTCTATTTATGTTATTAGAGTTTCATACATCCAAGAGCTGAAGTGTGTACAATGAAACACACTAACCTTTGAAGGAATAGTGGGAAGAGTTACTACATTTAAGCTATCCAATTTTGATAACTAAAGACCTGAGAACCTTGAATTAGCTTTCAAGGCCAAGATGATAATAAAAGACACCAAGGAGGACACATCAACCAAAAAGAGAAGAAAGAGAAAACATGCATCTAGTGATAGCAGTGCAGATGAGGAAGATGTGGAATAGTTAGAAGCACTACTAGCTAGGAGATTCCATAGAGGTAAAGTTAAATTCAAAGGTAAGCTCCCTATCATATGTTTCAATTGCAATGAAGTAGGTCATATTGTTGCAAGATGTACACAGAAGAAGAACTACAAAGAAGGAAACAAGTACAGGGACAAGAGAGAAGATGATAGCAAAGACTACAAGGAGAAAGGCAAGAGATGCTACATTGTTGAAGAATATTTTGATGAAAATGATGAGGAAATAGTCTATGTGGCCATGAAAGATGAATCAGATAAAGATGAAGATGAAGCAACAACATTGGTTACCTATATGAACAAGAATGACAAGTGTATCATACACAATGGATGCTCACATCACATGACAGGAGATAAAAGTAAGCTCATTACCTTTACTCAATATGATGGAAATAGTGTTAGATTTGGTAATGATGCCTCATGTCAAATCAAAAGAAAAGGCTCTATTAAACTTATAGAGAAAATCTCATGTGAAAATGCATATTATGTTGAAGGATTGAACTACAACTTGTTGAGTGTATCACAGTTAGGCAATGTAAGTTTCAAAGTTGAATTTGGAAACAAAACTACCAAGATCTATGACATTGATGGAAATCTGATAAGAAAAGGTGAACAAACTAGGAGTAATCTATTTTACCTAGATATGGAAGATGCAACATGTCTTGTTGTCAGACTTGATGATGTGTAGTTGTTGCATAAAAGGTTGTGTCATGTTAACTTTGATAATCTGATTGGCATTAGCAAAAAGAACAAAGTTAGAGGACTACCCAAATTAAAGAAACCTAAGAACACAATGTGCAAACAATGTCAACTAGGGAAGATGACTAAGTCTAGTTTCAAAAGAAAAACATACACTTCCAATTAAGTACTAGAGTTAGTTCATACAGACTTGTGTGGTCCAATAGAAGTGCAAAGCTACGTAGGAGATAGAGACATAATGCTATTTATGGACAATTATTCCACAATGATGACTGCTATGTTTTTAAAGAAAAAATTTGATGCATTTCAAATGTCTAAGTGGTATTTGGCTAGAGTTGAAAAAGAAATAGGAAAGAACCTAAAATGCCTAAGGTCAGACAAAGCAGGTGAGTTCACATCAAGAGAGTTTGAAATATTTTGCAATGACAAAGGTATCAAAAGTTAAACATTGACACCAAGATCTCCACCAAAAAATGCTATTGCTAAAAGAAGGAATAGGTCAGGTATTCACTATGGTAGAACCTTAATGATGGAGAAAAATGTTGCACTAAAGTACTGGTGAGAAGCTGTAAGTACTGTAGTCTATACATTTAATAGGGTTCAAGTCAAGAAAGGTACAAATACAACACCTTTTGAATTGTGCTATGGTCACTCACCTAATGTTAAACATTTGAAAGTATTTGGTTGTAAATGCTATATTCTTAAAGATACTAGAAATGGAAAGTTTGATGCAAAAAGTGATGAAGGCATATTTCTTAGATATTCCACTAGAAGTAAGGCATATAAGTGTTTGAACACTAACACTAACAAGAGTGTGGAGAGTGCAAATGTAAATTTTGATGAGCATGCAAAAGTCCAAGTTGATGAGTCCAAGCAATCAGAGGATTATAGATCCTTTGTATACTTCTATGAAGGAATGTCTGTTGAAGACAATGTTGCAAATCAAGTTGGGAATCAGCAACAAATTTCAGTATCTGCTGAGTCTCAACTAGTGAATGCTGAGTTGCATTCAGAATTTGAGTTGTAGAATGTAGAAAATGCACATTGTGGCTCTGAAAAAAGTATACATGAGAGGAATGATGATGTTCCAGATGGAGAAGAACAAAATGACTCTAGAGTTGAAGGATTAAACATTGAAAGAAGGACAAAACCAAGGTTATCCAAGTATGTAAGAAGACATCACCCTATAGATCAAATCATTCGTGACAAGGATGCCAAACCAATGATAAGGAATAGAATAAGGAATGAATCATGTTTGTTGAGAAAGGTTGAACTTAAAACACTAAAGGATGCACTACATGATGATGACTGGTATAAAGCCATGGAAGAGGAGATAGATCAGATTGAGAAGAATAAAACATGGATCCTAGTCCCTAGACCAGCTGATAAGAATGTGATTGGTACCAAATGGGTGTTTAGAAACAAATTTGATGAGAATGGTGAGATAACAAGAAACAAAGCCAGATAAGTTTGCAAAGGCTATGCATAAGAAGAACTGGATTATGGAGAAACATTTGCCTCTGCTGCAAGAATGGAAGGAGTAAGAACATTACTTACATATACTGCATATAAAGGTTTCAAAGTCTACCAAATGGATGTTAAGTCTACTTTTGTGAATGGTATACTAGAAGAGGAAGTCTACATAGAACAACCAGATGGATTTGTAAATGACAAGAACAAGGACATGGTCTACAAACTGCACAAGGTGCTTTATGGATCAAAGCAAACACCTAAAGCATGGTATGAGAGGTTGCATAAATATCTTGTGAAGATAGGATTTGAGAGAACAGATGAAAACAACTTGTACATCAAATCTGAAAAAGGTAAAGACATTTTGATATCAAAAATATTTTTTGATGATATAATATTTGGAGGAAAAGATGTTCTTTGCAAAGATTTTTCTGATTAAAAGAAACATGAATTTGAGATGTCAATGTTTGGAGAGATCAAATTCTTTGTTGGTTTACAAGTACATCAATTAAAACATGGCATATTTGTGACCCAATCCAAATACATTAAGGAGATACTCAAAACATTTCGGTTAGAAGACTCAAAACCAGTCAACACACCAATGGCAACAGGCCATAAGCTATCCAAGAATGATGAATCTATTGAAGTGAATTATATATTGTATAGATCAATGATTGGAAAGCTACAATATGTTGTACATAGTAGACTAGACATTGCATTAGTTGTTGGAATAGTGGCAAGATTTTTTGTAAATCCAAGAGAAAATAACTTAATGGCAATAAAGAGAATACTAAGATACCTAAAAGGAACTGATGACTTTGGCTTGTACTACAAGAGGAGAGAAAGTTTTGAAGTGAAAATCTACACTGATGCAAATTGGGGAGGTAACATTAATAATTAAAAAAAGACCAGTGGAGGAGCACTTTTCTTAGGAAAGAGGTTGATTACATGGACTAGCAAAAAGCAAAGCTACACCTCACAGTCTACTGCTGAAGCTGAATATGTTGTAGTTGCTATAAATTGCACCAATATTGTATGGATCAAACATTTGTTGCAAGGTATGAAGGAAGAGGTAACTTAGCTTGCGATACTTTATTATGATAATACAAGTGCTATCAACATATCAAAGAACCTTGTAATGCACGCAAAAACCAAGCACATTGTAATCAAATATCACTATGTAAAAGAGTTGGTGGAAGACAAACAAGTGAAGATGGAATATGTTAGCTCAAAGGAACAAATTATTGACATCTTCACAAAATCATTACCTAAAGATGCTTTTGAATATCTTAGAGGTAAGTTAGGGGTGATACCCCTAGCCAAGGCTACTTGAAGCAAAAGCAAGAATGTCTTACATCAAATGAGCTAAATGTTGAAGATATTACACATTGATGTAGAGGTTGTTTACTTTGGGATTCATGCCTAAAGTAGTAAAAGTGCTGAAGTTTCAAATTAGTCACAAGCAAGGTGATAGAGGGAGAAATGAAATGAACCTAAAAAAGCTACACTTGCATACTAAGATGCTAATATGTCTTTGGCATTGTTGTCAAAGAGGGAGAAATAATAGAAAACTAATCAACAACTGTTCAAGAGAGATGAATTTGTAAGTAACTGATCACATGCTGATGATCTGGTAATCAAAAGTTGATCAAAATAGCAGAAGATGAGCAATACAAAGGAAGAAAAAAAAAGCACAAGGATACAACAACAAAGAGGGAGAAGCAAAAATGAAGCAATCAGAATAGTAGAAGGAAATGTGAAGTTACAGTTTACTTTTTGGCATTTGACTTACTGTTCTAACTTAGTAAGCTTGCAGTTGAATAGTTTAGTCTAATGGTTGATCAATTTGGTTTTCCATCAATGCCAAAGAAATTTGATTGAAAAGCTCATTGTTGAAAATCAAAGAGGGAGATTGTTGCAAAGAAAGAAGATTATTGTTTTCAATCATTGTTTTGTCATTGATGTCAAACCTGTTATTTGTAGGAATGACATTTTCTTATAAGATCCAAGTACTATCACTTAGTTGATTGATGAAGAGGATTTGATCTACAAGATGTAACAAGAGCACCTAAGGGAAATGTTGAGTTATGATGTTGTAATGAAGTGCAAGGATTAGTTAAGACAATGGTCAAATAATGTATTGATAGCATACTCAAAGATACAGAGGTTGGTCACACTTAGAAATAGTGGAGGAAGAAGTTGAAACAAAGTGAACTGCAAAGCTTAAACTAAGATCATTAGTGGGTGTCGAGCAAGTTAGTTGAAGCCAAGAAAATTCTTAGTTGGAGCTAAGTAACAGGAAATTCTAGTTTGTGTTGAGTGATCTTCAGGTGCTGAGTGAAGATCAGGTGTCGAGCATCAGAAAATCTTAGTTGGTGCCAAGTAATCTTCAGGTGTTGAGCATCAGGAAAATCATAGTTGATGCCGAGTAACATAGTATGTGTTGAGCACCAATATTTCAATACTATTGAGCTGCTACATTATTTCAAATGATGAAGATTCACCAAATTTGAGCTAACAAAGAGGTTACCTTGAATTTTGTGAACAAGTTGGAAGATAAGGATGATGAGCTGGTGGCACAGAAATCTATGTCAACTATTTTTGAACAAATTTAAGAGGATTATTCAAGAAGTTTCTAGAGAAAACTATAAGAATTTGGCTTAGGCCAGAATTCACCCAAGAACTATAGAACTCAACACAAGCACACAGTAGACCACAATAGATAGAGTATGATCAGAATGACGATATTCATTCAATAACTAGATGAGAGTACACTAGGAGTGCCTGAATATAAAAGCCTCAGAAGAGCTTCTAGAATGCATAGAAGTCAGCATCATGATATGTCATACAACTAGGCACATGTCCACCAGATATGGATTATCTTCCATTAAGCACGGGATTAAGTGCGATGATGTGAGGATAGGCCTACAATGGTGTAGCACAAAAATCAGTGGTGTAGACAACATGTGCTAAATGAGGAGTGTGGATAATTGTGTTGTCATCATGACAACTCAGTGAATGATGCATACTCATGTGTTGTAGACACCATGTGCATAATTAGAGTTGCATAACTCAATGAGAGTACACAAACTCCTAATTGTCTCACCTAAAATAATAATTAAATAATGCAAAATAATTAAATAATGCATTAACCTAAGTAAAACTTAAGTAAGTGTAATAAGTAAATACTTATTTACACCAACACCCCCCCTTAAGTGCAACTTAGGCGAATGCCCTTAAGCTTACAAAATCTAGTATGAAATGTAGTATGGGTCCCGACTACTAGGCCATATTAGGTACCCATGTACATAATGATATGCAATCTCCCATAAAGCAGGGAAAGAGGGAAAACCTCATGGGAAAAACCCTCCCCCAAAAAGAGAGATAAATAGGGATGCATGGATGGATGGAGTAATCAAGACCCCCTCATTATGACATACATCCAATATATAGATAAGAGAATGATGAGAAGAGGTAGAGAGATAGGTTGGGCTCCCCCCCCCCCAAAGAAGAAAGCTGAATAGTGATCACTTCAATGAAGAAGCTGATCCAAGATTGTAGAATGGTGTTTCTCCCCTTAGGAAGAAACAATGCCAAAGGTACAAATGATATGCTTCCATTGTGCGTGGAAAGAATCCCATAGATAAGTGATGTCTCTGAAACTTGCTCAACTGACTAAAGAACCTATCCCAAAGAATTGTCTGTCTTTGCAACTGATGAAAAACCCTGCTGCAACTCCTGATCATAAGTATCCACAGTCACTTCAACTTGTGACAATTGATCATGTAGAGAATGAACAAGAGAGTTTGATGGAGCTCTCGTGACAATTGAAGAAGGTAATTTTGCATCAAGAAGAAGAGGTAGATCATCAATACTATCCCCCAAATCTATCACTGAACCTATAGCTGGAAGACTAGATGTACCCTACTATTATGGACCTATCACTATGGCAATGTATGCATGTGGACTGAGCTGATGAAGTGACCTCTCATTGTAAATATTGATAGAACTCCACATGTCTGAATCTATTGAAGTACTATCTTTAGAATCACTGTCAGAATCCACATTGTATGATGTGCGAAGAGGAGTAGAGGACAAGCTTGGTGAACTTTCCTCAAAATGTACATCCTTCTCCACAAATATTTGATGTGTCTCTAAATCTAGAAGTCTATATGCCTTCACACCATCTTCATAACTAATGAAGGTACAAGGCTGAGGTGATTATGCCTTGCATCCCCTGGAAGATCTCTTTGCCCATGCAGGACAATTGAAGACTCTGAAGTGTGTCACAATAGGTTTTCTGCCACACCATGCCTCAAAAGGATTTTTTCCATCTAAGGCTGGATGAGGAGAAGGATTAAGAATGTGAGTGGCACTGGAGATTTCTTCGACTTCTAATGATGGATCTAGAGACTTGGCATGAATCATGCAACTTTCCATAGACTTAAGAGTTCTAATCCTCAGTGCTGCAATATCTGTCTTATGCGGACTGAATGCTGGCGGAGTCTGAAGATCAATGCCCTAATGTCTGCAAAATTCCATAAGTCTTCTATTCACATACGTGCTTCCATTATCCATGTAGAGTACTTTGATGGCCTTTATGGATTTTCATTCTACATGAGCCTTGAAGTCTAGAAATGTCTCCAACACTTCATTCTTGTTATGCAGAAAGTAGACCCAAGTGAACCTTGAAAAGTCATCAACTAAGGTGAGTATGTAGCGACCTTGGCCAAATGCAAAAGGACCTGCTAATACCATGTGAACCATTTGTAGAACAATTGTTGCTATGGAAGACTTCCCTCTCTATAACTTCCCTTCTAGATGCATATCCACTGAATCTGTTGAACACTCACCTTTAGAAAAGTTGATTTGAGATAGACCTTTGACCATTTTGTATGTGCAAAGTTGATGAAGATAGAGATAGTCAAGATGACCATACCGCTCATGCCATAATTGCATGTTTGAATTGGATTGAGATAACAAGGCCTTTGAAGGAGACTTGGACACAAAATGAGAGAAAGAGTAAAACCTCTTGTAATCATTCACTTTCCCCACTGCAACTAAGGAATCATCTTTAAGACTGTGCGCCTTTACTGAGTCTGGAAGGAACTCAACTCTATGTCCATCTCCAAGGTGAGTGATTTGGTAGATTGATAGGAGATTCAAACTTAGGTTTGGAACATAGAGAACCTCTTGAAACTCTCCATTTTCCATTTCCACGTTTCCCTTTCCTTCAACTTTCATTTTTCTATCATTCCACATGAAGATGTATGGTACCTTTGAGTGATTCAATGAAAAAAAATCCTCCTTTGAAGAACCCATACGATATGAGGCACCTGAGTCAAATATCCATTTCTTTAAAGAGTTTTCATTAGCCATGAGTGCTTGCCCTTTGCCCTTTGAATCTGAAGATGATCCTTTGTCTTTGTAAGCATTAGGCAATGGAACATTATGTTTCTTCATGATGTTGGTCAACTCATCAATCTTTTCGGGATAACACTCATGCTCTTCATGACCCATTTTCTTGCAATAAGCACACTTTTTCTTCTCCTTATTGTTGTCCCCTTTCTTGTTGGAATTTGAGGACTTGCCTTGTTGATTGGATTGTGGTGTTGTCTTTTCTGCATCCTCAGATTTACTCTTCCATTTCTTCTTACCCTTTCCTTTATTTGAAGATTGTGTAGCTGAATTTTAAGAACCTTCATTGTTGGCCACCAATGCTTTGGACTCAGGTGATTTGAGAATCCCCATTGTTTTCAACTTCTTTTCTTCATCATCCAATAGTTTAGCATATTCATCAAAAGTGACTTTCTTGTAGGAAAACCCTAAGGTAGTCTTTAAGGTGTTAAAAGAAGATACAAATGTGGAATACTCTGATGGCAACTTGTTATGTATGAGATAGATCAGTCTATCATCTTTGATTGAACTCCCACAATCAGTAAGCTTTGTCCTCAGTTCATTCACCTTAATGATGAAGTCTTGTATTGAGTCATATGACTTAAGATCTAAGGAAACAAGCTCATCTTCTATTTTGAAAACATCCTCTTCAGACACTTTACCATATAGGCTTTCAAGGGTATCCCAAGCTTCCTTGGATGTAGAACACTTCTGGATTTGATACATGATCTTATCATCTACCCCCAAACATATATCACCTAGGGCTTTCCTATCCATGGCTACCCAATTTGAAATATCACTTGCAAAACCATTATCACCTACTGGTTTAGGAAGAGTACCATCTACATATTATGAAACTCCATTATGCATTAAGTGATACAACATTTTGATTGACCACAAAGCATAGTTATGAGGAGTTAATTTAAGAAACTTAAAGTTGCCCATAATGCATAAAATGAAAGAAATGTGCAGAAAAGAGAGAACACAATAGCAAGAACAACGCCCCTTTTCACTAAATCAAGAAACCCTCCCAAAATAGATGCTTTGGGCACTTTATCAGTAGTGCAATTACAATGGGCCACTTGTCAATTTTGGCCTTCATGGAATTCTGATTTTTCTTGTTACAAATTCTTAATGGAGTACAAATCTAAACTTTTACAATGTGCTACAATACTAAAGCATTACAAAAAAAAAAAGAAAGGTCTTATTGCTGAAAGTGACAATTTTGTCCACACAAAACAACAATCTGATGTTAGATCTGAAAAGTAGACAAAAAAATACGCACTTTAAAAAAAAAAGAACCTCTTTTCAACTCTAGATGTGCCCGTATGGAGCATTTGAAGTTGCAAAATGCAGGATTATCCAGTACAATCACCAAAAAATGCAAATTCTAAACAATTCATGCACCAAAACCAGAAAATAGCTGCACCACTAAAAAATTTAGAAAATTCTACTCAATTTCAAAAAAATTGCACCTAATTTGGAGTTTGGATGTGCGAGTTATAGTTTCTTGAAGTCAGACTGCAAAAACCAAAATCAATTTGCAGAGGGGTTGCATCAGCGAATGACGGGGTTAAATTTGATGGTCATATGATTTACAAAAAAAAATTTCTTCATGAACAACTTTCACCCAAGATAGGCAAATTTATAGTCAATATTCACCGAATCGACACTCCAGATGCGACGGTGAGGTCAGATCAAGCTCTAGATGCTCCCAATTTCTACAGATCTTTTGGATTCATGTCGAAGTGTTGAAGCATGAATCGTCTTGAATGACTACATGTAGAGAATCTCCCTTAGCTCTAATACCATGTAAGAATTTGGCTTAGGCCAGAATTCACCCAAGAACTATAGAACTCAACACAAGCACACAGTAGACCACAATAGACAGAGTATGATCAGAATGACGATATTCATTCAATAACTGGATGAGAGTACACTAGGAGTACCTAAATATAAAGGCCTCAGAAGAGCTTCTAGAATGCATAGAAGTCAACATCATGATATGTCATACAACCAGGCACATGTCCACCAAATATGGGTTATCCTCCATTAAGCACGCGATTAAGTGCAATGATGTGAGGATAAGCCTACAATGGTGTAGCATGCAAATTAGTGGTGTAGACAACATGTGCTAAATGAGGAGTGCAGATAATTGTGTTGTCATCATGACAACTTAGTGAATGATGCATACTCTTGTGTTGTAGACACGATGTGCATAATTAGAGTTGCATAACTCAATGAGAGTACACAAACTCCTAAGTGTCTCACCTAAAATAATAATAAAATAATGCAAAATAATTAAATAGTGCATTAACCTAAGTAAAACTTAAGTAAGTGTAATAAGTAAATACTTATTTACACCAACAAAAACAAAATATGGGTTAGATGCAACGAATCCTATCTAATCCATATGAATTGGAATTAAAGAATGGAAGAATCGAGTGAAAAAAAGAACTCCAAGACTTCTATTTAAGGAGTCATAGACCAAGAAGAAAATGTTGCTAATATTGTTTCTGTAGAAGAGCCAAATCTACAAAGTGGTTAGAAGGGTGTCAAGGAGAAGCATCTAGGAGAAGGAAGAGCACAGAGGCTTTTCTTCTACAAGCGATCATGAAGAGATGATTGCACTAGTACATTGAGCATGGAGACTCAAGGAGACTAAGCTTGAAAGGAGAGCAAGCTATCAGAGTTGCAATGATTGAAGGCCAGGCAATGGTATGAGCTGAGAAGTGATCTGAGATCTACAAGATAAGTTGTATGTTATAATCAGGTCAAAGATTTTCTAATACTCTCTAGCAATTGTATTAGATAAGGAAAAATCCTATGGACTTAAGTTGGTTTAATAGTCATTTGTAAATCCTTTAATAGGGTGGCATTCCAAGTGAATGTTTTAAAGTCCTCTAACCAAGCCCATTTCTAACAAGGTGGTTAAATCCTCTGACAAGGTCACATTTAACAAGGCAAGCCTTTCATAGGGCATCACTTCAGAAGAGTGAGAATTGAGTAGCATGTTACTGGTGGTTTTTCTCAAATTGGGTTTCCACATAAATCACTATGTTATGTGTTGATTTCTTGTGTGTTATGTTTGCACATTGATTTACAATAACTTGTTGATTAGAAAGTTAAAGCTTGGATGAATGAATGGTTGAATGAGCTCACTACACTTAGTGAAAAGTTTGAATAGGACATTTTGACCTTGAATAACTGATTCACCCCACCACCCCCCCCCAAAAAAAAAGAATTTCTAACATATTCTCTAAGTTTTGGCATACAAATGATGTATTGGTTTCAAGGAGATTAATACAAAAAGCTTTATTTTCTTATTTTCATTCTAATTCTCATCTTCTTATGTTGTCTGTAATGTTTTGTGTTTAAGAAAAAAGAGCTTAAACTCATTTGTAATCCCTTAAGGTCTTATGTCTTGTATGTTTTTTCGTTGGAGCAAAGAGCCAAATAAATGCTTGATATACTTGATAGGGTTGTTGGTTATTTGAGAAGGATATTTAATAAGTATGAGGTCTTTATGAACACTAATGTCTATTTACAAGGTTAATGGATAGATTAGATATCTGAGTATATGAGTATATTAGGATATCCATGTGTATGTAATAACTTAGTTTATGTCCAATATATAAGGGACTAATTAGCTTGGAGATTACATGTTCTTGTTGTTGCATACCTGGGTTATGATGAGATCCAAATCTTTAATTGAATATCAAATTACCATTTTATATAATATGAAGAACTAAAATCTGTTGGTCAATGTTTATTTGTGATAGTTTTCCTATTGATTATAACTAGCTATTGTAGTCAAGGAATTTGTTACAAACCTAAGAAGATTTTTGACCAATATCTACTATAAGGGATAAGATTTACGAGAAGAAATATCAATGAGAAAGTGTTTTAAAGAAGAAGATTAAATAACCTATCACATTTATATCCCTAAGGTTTTCCCACCTTGGCCTTGCAGAGCCTAAAGTGAAGAGAGTCCTAGTGACCTTGTTGAAATTGGCCCAAAACTAAGATTTGACCCTACTGAATACAGAATTTAGCTAATCCTTAGGCTTGTCTCTATCTTATTCATCCTAGTATTGGGTTTAAATCTACCTAATATGTTCCTTTCTAAAAGGAACTCCAACAAAATGGTGAGTCTGCTAGGGAGAGGTACAAGAAAACTATTACATCAGTAAGGATTATAAGTTGTTTCTCATATCCTTGTTGGATTTGTGTCTCTCAATTATGCCTTATTCTTGATAGTAGTATCTTTGAAGATTAGTGATAGATAACTAAACAAAAAGTGTTGTTGTGAATCAAAGAGTCAAGAATATAAGTTTCTTTCACGTTGTTAAGGGTACAAAATTCCAAGGTTGTTGTGTAAGTTTTCAAATAACTATTGTAAATTTTAGATAACTTGTTATGTTGTGCAAGTTGGGCAGATCTTTTCTTAGTTAATGTGTGGCGACTCGAAGTTATATCTTTGTACCAATGCAATTGTGAAATTGAGGGTATTGTGAAGGTTACAATTTGGAATGCAAATTTGAAGAAGTCATCTCAAGCCCTTGGTAATGGTTGTAAAGATAATGTGGGATGTTATGCAAGAGTTACTAAATCATGAAAATATTTGAATTTGTTGTTGTTCACAAAATTGAAAAGGTTAAGCATCACATTTAAGGCATGTTCCACTTTTATGAGATTTATTTTCATGAAATTAAGTTATACAAAAAGTTTCTCCATCAAGTGATTTTTTTAGCACTAAGTAGGAGAGTTATTTAATGCATCTTAGCATGTTCTATGAAGGATAGATTCAAAAAATATGTTTACATTTTGGAGTATGTTAGAGATTGAATTGGTAGATGAATTTTTAGATCTACTACAAGTTATAAATTCTGAAAGTTATTTTGGTGAGTTGTAAGTTTGCAAGAGATGGCAAATTTATTTTCACCTAGTATGTAGTCCATTGACAAAAATCATAGATCTATCTCTACCAAGAGGTACATGCCATTACTTTCTGATGGCATTCATGGTTTCCCAAATACCATGTTGTATGATCTTAAAAAATATTTTCCTGAGTTCCATGGGAGCCATTTGGTGTAGTGCCTCTCCCATTTGACTCTTGTAAGTCATCTTATTGGATGCAACCTTGTTGATCTTTCATGGCGATGGATCATGATTGTGACCATGAGTGGTCTACACTGTGGAGGTGTTTGGATTTATATTTTTGTATCAGTTGCTTTGATTATGCTTTTGTCTAATTTATGAGATTATGATGTGATTTATGGTTCACTGAGGTTTGTGCCAGTGGTTACCAGGATTGATGTGGTATCATGAGGTTGTTCTATGATTACCTTGAGATGTGTGCAAAGATTGCACTATGTACTATTACCATGCTACATTGGACTAGGTTCCTGTAGCAGTGGTTAGTCATCTTAATGACTATGGTTGCTTATGTGTTTTAAGTGCCTTTGTAATGTTGTTTAAACAATCATTATTAAATGCTTTAGTAATTAGAAATGGATTTTCCATGTTGGATTATTTGGTTATGTGTTGCGGACATTTACCTTGTTATATTTCTGATTAGAGAGATATTTGTTACTCATGTTATATTTACATTTGACATGACCTGAGGGTTAGATGTTATACTTTGATTTCAGTATCATAGATTTTAGACTACTATGATGTTCAATTGATCATATTGCATGATGATGCCATTTTCAGATGACAGTGTGTTTTATGATGATATCTGGTTATCCGATATTTGGGCATATCACTGATTATGTTATGTGATGGATTTAATGCTATTGGTTATTTACGTCATTCCTATGTTGTTATGCTTTATGTGAATGTGAGTGATGTAAATAGATTATTTTAATATAATTAAATAAATGGTTAAATTAGGTGATTTAATGCATGTATTACTTCGGCTATGTTATTATATGCAATTGCACTTGATCGTGTTGTTTAGTGTGCATGATTTATATCCCTGACAATGGCACATGGAGTTAGTGATTCAACCATTCATATTTTATGAATGTCGTCCTTGTATGGTTGACGTATCCTTATTTTAATTACTCTATTAAACCTTTTGATGATTATTAAATCCGAACTCATTTGCATTATGTGATTAGACCAGTAAGCGTGTATGTGCATTTAGAGGTTCGCATTGTCTCAAAAGTTATTAAGGAGATTTCTGTGTTTTTGGGTTTTTGGGCTTTTTATTTGATTTATTTTAATTTCTGATAGCTTTGCCACAGAGGAATTCCTATTTATAGGAATAGCCTGTTTTCGTTTGGGTCGATTCGAGGTTTAACTAGGTTGGCCAGTTATTTGCCCTAATCGATTATTCACTTGAAAAGTGAATAAATATCCAAAAAGGAATTTAATTCCTCACTTCTCACTTTTGAATTAGAAAGTTGGAGAGTAAAACCCAAAATCCTCTTCATGAGGATTTATTGTTTTGTTCATTGTGGGAGCTATGGGCGTGAGATCGTCATGAGGTTGAGCTCATTGGATCCAGATCGAGGAAACCTTGGATTGCCGCAATTTTTAGCTACTTCTACGAGATATTTATTTTATGGTTCAGATTCTCTATTTGCCCTTTTGGCTGTGAGGTAGGGCTTTCCCGTTTTATTGTTTCTACTCTATTTTTGCTTCTAATTTTGGTAGCCATTTGTTTGGAGGCTGAGAACTAGTGTTCCTCTTCGTTCCTGTATGCTAGTTCTACCCGGTTGGGCGGGTATGATCATTTCCCTATTTTTCGAAATGAGGGTTTGGGGTTTTACACTATTATGCTGGCTATTTTTGCATATGATGTTTGAACTTGTTTATTTTTGGATTTTTGGGGTTTTTCTGCACAAAGGCCAAATGGGTTTTAATTTTGAAGGTTTCCAAATTTTGGGGTTTTTACCTCGTTTTGTGTGCCACCCTGTTTTCTCAAGTTTTCTTGGCACAATGTGGGTCGCAGACTTGGATGATCCATTTGGATATCAGGCATACCACTATTGCACTATTATGTTGCATTGGGATGCGTGTTGCATCCATACTCCTGACGTTGTGTTTGGTTGAGTGATTTTATACCTAGTGTTATGGTTTCTTTTGGACCTTTGTTTTGTTTTGTGAACACTAGGATTTGTGTAGGATCCATACTCTCGGATTGAGGTCGATTGAGTGAGTTCATGATGTTTGGTCTTGCTACATCATTGGGGTTCATGTAGAATCCATACTCTCAGATTGAGACTAGTTGAGTGATTTCATGATGTATGGTTTTATTGGCTTTGGGATTCATGTAGAATCTGTCTTTCTTGTGTTGCTTTCAGTTGGGTGTTATCTGTTGCATTATGTTCTCATCCAATCCTTGTGTTTTGATCTTCGTGATGGTGGTGTGTCACACACGAGTACGTGCACATACATTTTTCGGGTGACTTGTGAGGCCCGATCTTCCATGGTCCTTCCAAAAGTTATGATCATTGGGGTTGGGATGGGAGTATGCATGCCCATGGGCACTTGTTGTAGGATGAGCATGGGTAGGGTAGGGTAGCATATGGAGGGGGCTTCTATCTCACTGCCCAGCGATCATGATGCCACGGGTATGGCTGAGAGGAGCTTTGATTAAGTGATAACTAAAGAAAATGTGTGATTGGTAATAAAACTTTAGATATTAAAATGTGTGAGCACCTGATTAAGTTCAAGGACACAATGTGTGAGCACCCGTTTAAGTTTGAGGACACATGATCTGAGCTTGGGCTTTTCGATGCCAAGCGACTCTCCATGATGTTAGCCCCTACTTAGTAGCCTATTGAGTGTCTGACTAGGACCTGTACTTCTTGCATTGTTGTAAGTTCTTGGTTTAGCTATCATATTGTTTGGCGTGAGTGTTAGCCTTGGATGTTGTGCTTTATTGGTGTTTGTAGTTGGATCATTATCTCCATCAGCATGGCGGGTGTGGACCTACGGGTGCCACATGGTTGGGAGGTGCAATTACCTTCACCACTACTAGGGATCGGTGTACAAAGACGGTCTCTTATCCTAGTGTGACCATTGCTGGATGTTTTCACTTGGTACTTTGGATTTTGAAGTATGCTTTCTTGTGATTTATGCTTTCATTAGAATGCTAGAATATCATGTTCAGATGATGTTAGTTTATTTGATGCATTCTCATATTATGATGTTTAGCATATGATTAGATGATGTGAATTGTTGTAGTAGCATATCTATTGCTTATTGATGTTTAGCATGTGATAGGTGATGTTATCTACTGTAGGATTATCTTATGCTTTACTACTAGCATGTTAGATTTCCTTATGCTTATGTTGGTAGCATGTTTAGCAGTGATGTCCCTATTATGACAGTACCGACGATCAGATCAGTGGCTTGGGATGTTACGCACAGGGGATGGCTAGGATCCATGATGGTCTTATGATGCTATTGACAGTTGGGAAGAACCGCGTACTTAGTCTAGTTGTTTTGTCTGGTTGTTCTGGTATTTCTGTACATTGCGATGTTGCTTTTGTTCACTGCGATGTTTATTTCAGTATGTTCTTTATTGTTTTGGGTTAGATGGTTAGATGTTCCTCTTTCTTATTTTTTATGCTCTCGAGTGTCCATTCCTCGATTTATGTGGATCTGGTACTCCTCGGTGTGGAGCTTTCCATGTTTTTATGCTTTTTACTTTGCATTTGTTTTCGCATTGATTTGTTTTCTCGCATGGAAATGCATGTACTCGCACGAGACCATGCAAGTCCTCGCGCAAGAATGCAAGTTCTCGCTCGACGATGCAAGTCCTCGCGCGGTGCACAGCGAGTCTTCGCGTGAGAATGCAAGTCCTCACACGAAGCTGTGCACTTTCTCGCGCGTAGCGGTGCAAGATCTCGCATGAAACTTGAGACCAATGTACTTTCTCGCATGAGAAATAGGGGCTATCTAGGCTTGTCGGATGAAAGTTTGAAAGTTAGCTTTGGACACCCTTTTGGGTTTTACACCTTCCTAGTTCAAAATAGATTTCCTAAGGGGTTTAAAATATATTGTTTAAGTCCTTATACTTCAGATATATTTTAATATATGTGACGAATCTTTTGAAATAGGTTCCAGACCTCTCCGAGATAAGATAAAGATTCTAGGAAATTTTAGGGCTTCAAAAATCCAGACTTAGCCAATTTTCAAGGCTTCAAGATTTCAAACTTAGCCAAATTTCAAGTTTCTGCATTCTACCCCATCTTGGTGTTTTGTTGATGAGTGATCTTTTCTTAAGCCCTCATCTTGTGTGTGGTTGTTGTTGGCTTTTGTTTGCATGTGTCAGTTTGGTAGTGGCATTCAAAGATCTATTGGTTGTCGGGATTGTGGTGAAGTCTTCCGTTACGATCTTTGTGATCCCTATATGATGTTGTCATGTACATTCATACTTGTAAAAAAAAAAATTATGGCTTGTATTTCATCCTTGTTTCCAAGGATCTCCGGGTGGGGCATTACATCTAGATTCAGCCAATCAACATATTCAAATGTTTTGTAATTTGATTAGTGATTTTGAGATTGCTCATGAAAATATGCATATGAAGTTGTTTGTTCAAACTTTAGAAGGTGATGCTAGAGATTGGTTTTCCTTTTTTCAAACATGTTCTATTTCATCTTGGAGTGAGTTACATTTAGTCTTTATACTGCAATTTGAGGAAAGAGTAAGCATCTCTAATTCTTTTGAAAAGCTCTTGAAGATTCAAATCAGGAATGGTGAATTTATTCCTTCGTTCAATATTAGATTTGTAAGGGCCTTGAATGAGATTCTTGAGAAATGTAGACCGGATGGTCAAGTGTGTCTAGTGGTTTATCTTGATGCATTTGATAAGAAAATGAGTTATTGGTTGAGGGATAAAGAGCCAAAGAATTTGTATCAAGCATTCATGACAACAATAGAGATTGAAAACAATGTAAGGTATGGACTAACTAAGAGTCATTTCTCTAGACATGTTTTCCTACAAGATGAAGTCAGAAAGAAAGACTAGTGTCATGTTGAGTGTTCAAGTTCAAATCAGCTTTTCAGTTCCCTTATTGTTGTTAATAATCTTGTTAAAAATTTAGAACTAAAAATATGTGAAGATGAAATTTCTTTGTTGCAAAGGAGAGTGGATCATGTTCTTGTTGAACATAGTGCACTTGTTTGTAGTATTTCAATAGAAGATGATAAAGTTGATATAATTGATAAGTTACATTTGCAAGATTTAATGTCAGTCACTACTTCTCCCATTGATGACTCGCCTTGTGTTGAGAATGTTACTAATCATGAAATTGAAGGACATGTATCACAATATAAGGTTGAAGAGGTTGAAAAATATGTTTCAAGTGGTGAGAACAATGTTGTTGATCTGGTATGTTATGAAGAAGCATCATACGAAGAAGAAGATGAGAGTGGTTACTCGAGTTACAGTGAGGACAATGATAATATGTTTTTATCTTCATATGATTCTAATGAAAATTGGGAAGAAGAGAGCAGTGACAATAGTGAGTGTTCTTATTCAAGTAAAGTTATGGCTTTTTCTTCTAGATTTGAAAATGAAAGTGAAATTCCATCTTTGAGGTGTATAAATCAGCACATAGTTGAAAGTTTTGAAGAGGAATTGTTTACACAATATGAGGACAAAGAAATTATATAATAACTTCTAGACTTAGACTTAGATTTAGACTTAAACTTAGAAATTATGTAAGAAATATGAGGACAATATCATTCTAGACTTAGAATCAATTGTAAGAACTTGATTAATGTATGTGTAAGGTGTTTTGATACATATGCTATGAATTATTAATGTGATTATTATTCTTGAAAATATTGTAATTAGAGAAGCAGTTAGAGTAGAAAGGATGATACTTATTTTTAAATCAATTTCATATGCAAATGATTTAGAAGAAAATGATGCTGGAATATGATATTGATCTAATGGGTTGATCTATGGTTAATTCAAGGATATGTTTTAATGTTTTTAGTCTTATATTTATATGTTTGGGTTAGTGATGTCAAATTTGAATTTATGCAGCAGGTGATTATGAAGACCCTCGACATTTCTTATGATAATAGGATGATTATGAAGACCTTCGAGTAAACTATGCCAACTCTTGTACAACAATCAAAGTCTACCTCTATGCAAAAAAAATTTTTAATCGGATATGAACTAAAGTTGGATTTTATAGGGGTTAAAATGGACCCTAGAGTGCATTTTGGGTTAAAATAACCTAACACACTTATACTACCTAGAGTTGGGGGTTAGTTGAAGGTCAAGTCAAGGTTAAAGCTTTCATTATGGCATATCAAAGGTACCATTTTCAAAGAGTGACAAAAATGAAAAGTGGGCGACACACTCCATGCCTTGTCCCCTTTTTAGGAGATGTGACATTTGAGTGGGATACAATGGAGGACATAGAGCCTTGTGCCATTATTAAAATAATGGGGATAGAAAGGGATAGCTAGGATTTTAAGAAGGTAGGAATAAATGGAAGGGGGATTCATTCTTGGGTGGAGAATAGGAGAAAGATGGAGAGGAAGGAGATGGAGGAAGAGGTGGAATGGTTCTTGGTTAGAGATGAAGATCTATCTAAAGGGAGAGCTCTTGAAAAGATAAGTACCTTATATGCATCTTAGAGTAGTTCTTGGTTATTAAGATGAATTATTGTTAAAATAATTATTCCATAATGTTTTAGAGAGAACTCTTAGGATTGCATCCATGATCTCTTGGTTGAAATGAGTTCTCTTGCTCGGGGGTATGGCTAGGGCACAAAAGGCTTTATGATGCCATTATGGTATGGTGGAAACGTTCATTTGTCTGAATGGTTTTGGTAATTATTATTGTACTCTTGTAAATAAATATAAATGGAAATTAGATCTTTAAAGAGTTTGATAATAGATCTAAATTGTGTATGAAAGAAGAAGATTGTGATAGAAATTATAGGAATTATGCTACTATCATTTGAAAAGTTGTAAATCTTTTCTTAGAAGTTGATGTTATTTATGGTATTGTTTGTTAAGCTTTTGCTATTTGAGAAATTGTTTGGATGTAAAATTTGTAATTATTTCATTAGAAACAACTAACTAATGTTCAAGATCATGTTATCAAAATATCTACTACAGATCTAAAACATTGAATCAAATCTTGTCTTTTATGTATTAAATTTAAGTAAGTTTTTGGTAGGAAAAAAGTGGGCATGACATTTGGTATTGAAGCCTAGTTGCAACATTGGTACATTGTTTGGGACCATCATAAACATAGGAGAATATAAAGAAATTTTAGTATATACTAGTCAATAAGAAAAAAAAAATCATTACAAGTACCATCATAGGTAGAAAGATATGATCTTTTAGTTGCATACTTAATCTTGTTGTCAAATGCATCACAAGTGTTGACCTTATTATCAAGTGAATTTGATAGACTTATAGATCTGAACAATATATATTAGAATGTTACAATAACATCACACTAAACTACCAAAACAAAATACAAAATGTCATAGTAGATAACAAGAGGATGAAACAAAATAATAAACTTTCATAAGAAAAGAGGCTTGTACATGTATATTAGCTCTTTGGATATTGTATGGGGAATGGAAAATAAATCCTATTCCCAATTACAAAGCATTAAAATAATGAGCACATTTTGAACCATAGAGTCCATAAATAATAGGGGCTTATAAATAGAAAATCTATAATTACCTAAAGAAATAAGTAATCAATCCTTTAAATATATATATATATATATATATATATATATATCCCACTACATGGAAAGGATCATTGATGGGCCCAATATCCAAGGTGGAAGGTTTTTATTTTATTTTATTTTAAAAGTGGGGGGCACATAAAATAATCTTCCATTGGGAAGTCAATTTCTGCCATCTACCCAACAAACTCCCCACCTCATGATAGGAGCACCCACCTCAAGCCATGAGTCTGAACATGAATAAAAGGGATAGGCACATGAACCTAGGGATTCACGTGGGCCAAGAAGAGGGTTGGTCAAATTTGAAGAAAGGAGTCAGATTAAGAAAAAAAATTGTTAGTTAAATAAAAAAAATGAATGGGAACCTGATCTCCCACTCTCGTGATAGACCTGCACACCATAGGGATCCATGGTTGCGACCTGCAGTGTCCATCACAAGTGCAAGGGGTGGTTATCACCATCCATGCTAAGGGAAGGAAAAGTTACGATCCTCTCAACCCACAATGCAGGCGGTATCCCACGGCTCTACGACCTCCATTGTACGATGAGATGAAAGGCAAGAAAGAATGGAAAAACCCTGCGAAATCTTTCCAACATGCTGCAAGAACCAATTACTTCGTCTCTTAGCAAAATGAAACCCATCTGTCATTAATGATGGTCTTTGATTAAAAAATAAATAAAATAATAAATCTCTATCTACAAACTCTTAAAAACGTATTAGATCCATAACCAGATCTGTTGTTGAAAACTCACAGCAAGAAAAATTAATATCAAACAACACGTATGTACACTATAAATAAATTTGTGTAATAAACCCCTACAAAACAAGATAAAATTTATTGATAGAAATGTACTATTATCTCCTTGATGCTATTTTAAATACAGATTTGGCCCGCGATGGACTTACATGCCCCCATTTTGAACATAACCCAGAAGGCGTTTGCATTTTTTCATCCAGATTTGTGCACAGATCCAACTGCAATATGACAATTTAAAATCTACTCAGACACACATAATTACGACTAAATCAATGTGAAAGAAAGAAGAATGAATTCAAGGGATTATTGTGAGATCTCCTCTAAAATCCTCATCTCAACTATATATGCAAAAATTCATTCAGACCAGCAACAAAATTATGAGCATCATCATGCCGTGAGAAAAGAGAAAGAGAATGTATGCATGGGAAAGCATGGCTCTTCGATTTGGACTTTCAAATCTTAGAGGGACGTATATATTTTACGAATATACACACATTTGAAGCATGCGTATATATGCATGAAGCATATGCATCCCATATATCTCCATTAAAGCTCAACCCTCAACCTGCAACATACAAAGAAAACAAGAACAAAAAAAAAGCTTTGGTTTTGAAAACCAAAAGGG
This sequence comes from Cupressus sempervirens, assembly GCA_028749045.1. Taxonomy (NCBI): domain Eukaryota; kingdom Viridiplantae; phylum Streptophyta; class Pinopsida; order Cupressales; family Cupressaceae; genus Cupressus; species Cupressus sempervirens. The sequence continues at coordinate 218,631,231 of CM053787.1, forward strand.
AAAAGAGAATGAACTGTTCTAAAATATTTTATCAACTTCATTTTGAATCCCTAAAGCTAAATTTGAATTAGGATTAGGAATTTTGTATGAACATAGAGTTAAATCAAATTAACTCTAGTCACTTTTGGAGGGAACTCAAACTTGACTTTTCAAACTCGAAATCTAGAATAAGAAAGGTTATGACATTATAGTAGAAAACTTAACTTTTCAAACTCGAAATCTAGAATAAGAAAGGTTATGACATTATAGTAGAAAACTTATACTTAATGAAACAAGAGGAGAGTTGGTTGGTTGGAGTCAATGAAGAAATAGAATTAGTAAGTTATGTGTTCTCCTCTCACTAATTACCTTTTTGTATACTTTTATTTTTTATTTTTTTATTTTTATTATTATTATGCTTGTAAATTGGAGAAATTATTTATGGGGAAATTAATAGAGATGTGAAGATTATTTGTTTTGGCAAATGGATATTCTGATTTATTATAATATTATATATCACTCTTAATTATTGCTATCATATTTAGCGATTTGTGACTATATTTATTCATTTGAATTCAATAGTGCAAATATGGTTATTTAAGAAAGCATTTGGGCCATCAAGAGTTGATTTTAGTATGTAAGAAATAACTCAAAAAGTAATTTTTATTTTGTTTATTTTTAAATAACAATAATAATAAAACATTTATTATTATTATTTTTATTTTTTATTTTTATTTTTTAAAACATAAATTTAAAAATGAATAACAAGTGGCTCTATATGATATGAGTTATTCCAAGATGATTGAGGCATTAATAATGTTAAATATTTTCATGAGGCTATACTAGTTGAACATTAGATTTATTTTTACATTCAACCTAATATAAAAAGATTGTTATTGCAATTAGTAATCCTACTATTCAAGAAGTATGTTAAAAGACAATAAATATAATGTAGAGGGAATATTAATATAATTTTATATTATATTTAAGCAAGGGAGCTAATATTGCCTTCTTACTTTATTTTGGACATAATTATTACAAAAAAAAAAACACGATGATGATGGATTATGTAGTTTTTATAGATATCCTAATACAGGTAGAAAATGCTATGAAGACTATTATTTGAACTTCTTAAACTTTAGAGACGATTTTACAAAAGGGGTTTAGTTTAAAAGATTTTGTATAACTAGAATTTGAACAAATTAGTTTTTCTTTTATGAAAAATTATTTAATTCATTTAGTAGGATAATAGAGTTGCTTGCAAATCTATTCTTCAGAAACAAAGTTTAAACAAGATCTACCACCATTGAACCTGCAAACAAGAAAGACGAATGCAGAATGAAAAGGAGGGGAATAGATGGGGAAAAAAATGAAAGGGGGGAATATCATGACTCCTTCCAAGATCTTCACCATTCTTTTTCAATCTGTAAAACAACGTTCAAGCAAACAGCTAGATACTTTTGTGAAAAGAAAGCAAAATTAAAGAAAACTAGGTGAGAGAGCAAAAATGGAAAGAAGGAAATGAGATTGAATAAGGTTAACTTCTATTTAACATTTTACAAAACTCTCTTTAGGGTTGTTATGATAAAATATGTTATTTTATTGAATTATCATTTTAGTTTCTAAAAGTGATTTTTTTTAGTTTGTAAAAGTAAATTTAGTTTAGGATTTTTGTTTCAAAAAGAATATTTTTTTAAGTTTCTAAAAAATTATAGAATTAAAAGAATGTTTCCAATCTAATAAAGACATACTTGTGAGTAGTTTTATGTACTTAGAACAATTTACTTAAGATTTAAGTTGAAATTATGTTATCATATAATATAGTAATCCAGAGGGTGATTAGTTAATTATAATAATTGCATATGATATGTTATTTAACTAATAAATTATTTTTCTAAATAAACAAAATAAAAGCATATTATAAAATAAATTATATTTAATTATTTAAGTAGCTTAATGGAATAATTGTGTTTAACAAGTTTCATGTTCAAATGCAATTTCTAGATTTTTAAGGGCTAGTTTTAAGAAGGGAATTTCTATTTAAGAGGATTTTTAACTTTAAAGAGAGAATTTCTATTTAAGTATATTCCTATCATCAAGTTAATAATATTATATTTAATGAACATATAATATAGTGTATGTCATTAATGTCCTTACATTTAAGATTTCATATTAAAATTGTAGATATCATTACTTCATTTAAGTTATTTATTTTTGTATTAATAGTCTAAATTCTTTTATTCTCAAACAATAAAAAAAACATATGTCAATTTTTAAAGTAATTTTAAATTACCCATGGGTTGACTCTTTGACCTGACATGAAATGGGACCTCTTTATGAGTAAAATTTAGAAGTTGAAAAGGGAAGTGGTTATGAGGATTGGGTGAAGGTGTTAGGAGTCAAGAGGTCAAGTGTTTAAACCTCACTCCCACCACATTTCTCTTTAGTAATAATAATATTACCAATATTGACACACCCAATTTTTCAGAGATATAGTTGTCTAGTTGTGTTGGATATTTGGAATGAATAATACTTTTTAAGGGAATTATCTTGGCAATGTTGTTAATGTTTTAAAATAATATTTATAAAGCAGTTTATAGTAGGTTAGTTTTGTTAATGTTAAGATTTGAAAAGAAAAGTCTTGTATAGATGACTTGATAGTGGATTTGGGCTTAATGCTAGGAGTTGATTTTGAGTTCATAATTAATTTAAGATCTTGGTAACCCTAAATGCTTATCAAATTTGTAACCAACCCATGCTAAGTATTCCTTTAGCACTATAACTTAAGGTTTTGAACTAGTGTAGTATGTTTCAATACCAACTTGACATCATTACGAAATGTAATCGAAATTCAATTGTAGAATTATAATAGTGATTTAATTTGACATAGTTTTCTATAAATAAATGTTTAGATATCAAGTTTTATAGCATCACAAAAATTTCCTTAGCTAGTAACTTTTAAATTATCCTAGTAAGTTGCAATGATATATTTGGAAGATAAAGCTTCAAGATACTTACTTTAGGAGAACATAAAGGACTATTATCTTAAACTAGTAGCTTGTAATGGGCAGACTAACCTACATCGAAATTAGAGACATCTAAATGTTTTTTTTTAAGGAGTAATGTACCTTGGATATGTATTTGAGTTAATCTATGTTTTCTTGAGGTTAAAGATACAAAGGGAAGGCAATTTAATTAGATTTTTTTTTTTAAATACAAAAGCACTTTATATGATTAACAAAAAGTGTTGACATAACATAATTACATAAGAATTAGACAAAATTATAGAGACTATATTAAACCATCATCATAGGATACATAGTTGGAATTTCAATGGTTATTGTTTAAAAATTGCTAAGCATTATTGATGTTCTTTTCTAATTATGAGAATAAATGGGAAAAATAGAAAGAATAAAACTAAATACATCATTTTTAATTTTAAGGGATATGATCACCTTCAAAGTTTTTTTATGACATAAATTGTTAGGACTCTTACAATCTCTACATATAAAGTGTTTACGTAATATGTGAATTCTATATGTATACTATTCTATGTTGTTAAGAGAAAATGCTTATAATACACCTTAGAAATGGTTCAAAATATAAATTGTGAATTTCCAAATTATCTAATGGGAGTTCCTTATGATATATGTTTTTAGAAAAGTACACTTTTATGTATTTGGATATAAATTGTATTAGTGAGAAGTGCTTGTGGGTTGTTTAAGGTAAAAATAGACATTTTTAGATTAATGGGGATTGAGGAGTAAACTTGTAGCTTGGATAATGAAATGGATAAAAGATCCTTTAAGAAGTACAAATGTAAACATGTAGTAATGATCACGATCTAACATGTTCTTGTGTTGACAAGATTTTTATGTTGTGGGAATATCTTATGTGTTTGATATCCTCATCTAGGGAGGATTAGATGAGCACTGTGATTACTATTGGTATTATATGTGAATATATGGATGCAAGCTTATGGGTTCATGAAGCAATAAAAGATTTCACACCTTCCTTTAATAGATGTTAGTAATCCATGTCAAGCTATGAATCATGTCATCTTGTGTTCCCTCATCCATATGAGTACACTAGTACAACCATTTGTGTTAAGTATTTTGTAAAACCAACAATCGTCATGTGTTCCCATGAGGATTAAAAACAAATGTTCTTGGAAGTTATCTATGTACATAAGTATGTGGAAGTCATACCTAGTATGTGTTATTACTTGGTTGTAACCCTACTAAGTACCACCTTTAAGGATGTTTACAAATGATAATATTGTTACCTATTTTCACATTTTAAAACAAAATACCAGTACTTTGATTGAGATTCCCTAAGATAGAATTGTGTATATTTCCCTAGAAGATCTAACATGTGGAGGGAGGTTTTCCCATGTTGTGATAGATACCATTCCCGCACATGTTCTAACATGATGCAATGGGTATGATGCCAACCTTATTGATGGTTTAACCTAATATGGGGTGGTGATGCCATGTTGTTGATGAGGGTAGCGAGCCAAGCTCAAGAGCACAATGCCATGTACATGGTTACATGAAGGTGCTATTATTTTTGTATGTTTTAGTTTCCCACTTGATGTAGAGCATATGGGTGATGCTTGCATTCTTGGGGAGGGGTATGTTGGGCCCATTTGTCGTTGCACCAAAAGCCATGACTGTTAGTGAACATGGAACACCACATAATTAACCACCTGTGGGCAAGGGAGCACGTCGCATCACCCAACAATCTCCCCCTTGACGCGCATACCAGGTGCTTACGCGGGTTGGGAAGGCACCGAGGAGATTTGAACCCATGACCAAGCCAAAACCAGGCTCTGATACCAATTGTAGGGCCCATTTTCCGTTGCACCAAAAGCCATGACTGTTAGTGAACATGGAACACCACATAATTAACCACCTGTGGGCAGGGGAGTGCGTCGCATCACCCAACAATCATCTTGTAAGGAAACTTGGCAACAAAGAATATAACCGTTTCCACATAACTCATAATAAATCTGAAATAAACATGAAATTAAAAATTCACATGCAAGAGAATAGACATCATACCCATAAAATTGTGACGCAAGATATACCCTGGGAAACCCTCATTGAGGGAAAAACCCAGCCTCCAAAAGCATCCATCACTATGTATTATTCAGCAAAAAATACCATTGCCATACAACCATGGAAGCCTTCATGGCCATAGCCACAACCGAGCAAACTATGTGAACAAGCATGAATCCACACATCCCATGCCATGCTTCCAACCTTCACAAATGCTCCCTTGGCTAACCTGTCAAGCCTTGTCCCGCTCGACTCTTGCCTTTTGTCTTCTCCTTGTCACTCTCACTCTCTCTCTCTCTCACAACAACTACCCTTGTGGCTTCTTATATAGTAGCAAGTCCCACAAAACCACTAAGTGGTATTACATAAACCATGTGCTAAAACCATGTGCTACCTAACCCACTGACCCCACATTTAATATTGGGCATTTAATTCTTTTCCCCAATATTAAATAATTACATGAAATATTATCATAATGTTACAATACAACTCATCAAGAATATTCCATGGGAATCTTTACATGTTGCACGTCCATCTAGGTACAACATTACATAATAAAATAAAATAATAAAATAACAATATTATGCAATGTGTGCAACACCCATTATCTCAACAATCTCCCACTTGTTGTATACATTGCATAGGGTCAATCTGTAGCCACATAAATGAACAAGGGAACAATCCCTCCCAGCACATCCACCATCATGGATCAAAATACACCAAGTGCTTCATCCTGGTACCAGCAACAAAATCAAAGTATCTAGCATCTCGAACATGAATGATCTCACCTCCTATTATGCCACTCCCACGGGACATACATAGAAGCCATCCAAAGAGAAAGCCACCCAACCTGTCACATTAGAAGATCATAAAATCTTGTACCAACTAAAATTCCAAGCACAAAAACTTGATCCAAAGGTAATCACATGTATCCGTAGTTGTCAAAATATCCATAGCTGAAATAGCACCCACAGCAAGTGCCAAACCCATCCAACTATCCATACCTCAAAGGTATAACAAGTGAATCTCATATCACCGACATATCCAATCTGCAACTTGCAATCACAAGCCTCAAGAACAATACCTGCCACATATATACCAAGAAGCTCCCACTGCAAAAGATAATGTCAAATCTATAACCAATCCACTCAACACATCTCAAAGAAGTGAATCCATGTAGTATCAAGGACATCCACAATACATAAACTAATATCCTGCAAGAACAACTCTCGTAACAAATCTCCAATAGTCTCCCAAATTCTCCACAACCAACAAAGGAAAGAGAAAGAACTAACTATGTCATCTCTCACATGACATACATGAGCACAAACCATGATCACAATCTCCAACCAATCTCAAATCCAATGTAGGAAAAACTGAACATCTAAGAAGATAACCAAGACCAGAGAAACCATGCAAATCATAACCTGTATCATGTCCTTCTACACACACCTCTAGATGTAAACTGTGCAAGTATGATCTCCTCCATAAAACCCCAACAAGAAGCTTCAACAACACCCAAACCATACCATATAACTAATCATGGATGTAAGCCTCTCACAAGAAGATCAAACTCATAAAACCATTCTTAATCCAAGGAATATGCCTAATAAAACCATCTCCCAAACTCAAACAACATAACAACATATGCGCATGGAGATAAAAAATGCTAAACCATCTCTCAAATGAACCCTCTAGAACTAACTCATGTACCATAGCTCAAGATCCATATCCATGAAAGACAAGCATAAATATAATGCACTTGAGAAAAAATAATGGGCTATACCTCTCAAGTAGCAAACCGCCGAGTAGACCAAGAGTGGGGAATGAGAATGCTCATCAAGATACCCAAGTCTCCAACCAAGACTCACCTAAGAACAATCTCCTCTCAAGTCCATATCAGGTGACTACCCCTTGGACTTCTTGCTGAAACCATCAACCGTCCCAACAAATACTTCTCTAATCCAAGAGAAATCAGCATCACCACCGTCTCTAAGTATCCATGAGCACCTGTAACCAATCAATCCATGCCAACTCCAAATGCAACATAACAATATCATGAAGTATCCAGTTTATGATCAGTGTACTCAATACCAAGAAACTAAACCAAGATCAATGTCAAAGTTCCAACCATGGCCTCAGGAACATAAACATGACAACATGATCTTACCATCTCAACTAAAGAGATAACATGTTCCATATGGACACACCATAACATGTCACAACTCTAAACGCGTATCAAGAGTATACCATGACATAATAATGAAACCATCCTCATACCAAGGATAACATGCCAAATAAAAATATAATCCACACCTTTGCCAAGAACCCTGTGAGTCCTCAAGATGCAACCATCTCCACACACCATGAAGAAAACCATCTCCACATACCAGGAAGAACCATCTCCACATACCATGAAGATAACCAAGAACTCCATGAGTCGTCAAGATCTAACCATCTTCAAACACCATGAAGATAACAAGTGCACCATGCAAATGTCAAAGACGCTTCTGCAACAACAGGATCTAAGACAAACCTCCAACATCTGTAAACACTCAATAAATATATCAATGCCAACAACTCCCACTCAACTATGGTACCAAGTCACCTATGGCATCATAAAATCCATCTCCTATATGAAGATCCAAACTAAACCAGGAACTAATCCTGCACTGTCACCTCATCACTGTCACAAGCTCCCACTAAATCATGTATCCAAGATATCCATGACATAATGATGAAAAAATCCATCCTCTAACCATGAGAATCAACCAAGGCATCAAACTATCAAAGAACTCAAAAGTGCACATCATGAGCTCCTCAAAAGAAACCAAATAACCATGATCCTCAACCAAGAAGATATACCACCATAACTGAATCAAAAAATCCAAGCTAATAAACATCAAGGATGTACCTGTATATCCAATCATGTCATGCCAAAATCCATGGCACCATGATCACATCCATGAACTGAGCATTTGGCTCTCAATATGTCCAACCTGTCAGCATAGTCAACCACAATCATCTACCATGATTGTACCTGGTAACAACATCTCATCCCTTCTACATGAAGAAAATAGTAAATCATGTGACTTAGGGCATAGACAACCCAAATCCAAGCCACCAATCTGAATATGCATCAATAATGAAAGATCAATGGGTAAAGACAACCCATAACCAAGCTATAAATGCAACCTGTAAGTATAGACCGCTTACAACACTGCACAACTTGTAGACCCAAAAAGTCATCATGCATATCCAAACTAAACATGATAACCATATCATCATGAGACCAATTTGAGTATAAAATGACATCAAATCTTAAATCTCCAATGCCATAAACTCACAATGTTACCATAGTAAAAATATACCTATAAACTATTCAGATCAATATATCAATAAATAAATCATGCCAAACCTATACCAAATCTGAACCAATGTGTAGAGCTCTCTAAGAGCTTTCCGTTGACTACTTGAAGTCCAAAATCCGACTCCGTATGCCCAAGTTATGCCCCAATTCGTGCTCAAAATAAATAACATCTGACTTTAGGGCTCTTAAAACCTGACAAAATCTCAAAATTATAGAACCAAACCTACACTATGTTGTAGTGCTCTGAATTAGCTTTCCAACACCTGTAAGAACTCTGAAATCTGATATTCTGAGAGAAAGTTATGGCCATTTTACTAAGACAATCTTTTAACCATTTTCAGTACGATTTTTCATTTTTTATTTTTTCCAGTGACGAAAATTCCGACGGGATTAAATTTGACGGCCATCATGGGCTGAAACCAAAAAACTCTTTCATTTCCTTTGAACATGGCCAAACTAGGGCATATTATATATCAAAATTTATGGAAATGTCGACTCGGATCCAATGGTGAGGTCTATTTTTACCCAGGAGGTCATTTCTGCATGCTACCCCCATAAAACCCTCATTTAAATGAAACATCCGAAAAAAAAAATTTGTCCAACAATTTCACATGCCCAAATCTTTTAACATCCCATCATAACAGCAAACCCAAAACCCTCAGATCTGCAATAAATTATTCATATATCTTGCCCTTTCTTTTATCCTCTCATGCATTCCCATGGATTTAATCTAGGGTTACAATAAAACCATAGCTCTTATACCACTTGTAAGGAAACTTGGCAACAAAGAATATAACCGTTTCCACATAACCCATAATAAATCTGAAATAAACATGAAATTAAAAATCCACATGCAAGAAAATAGACATCATACCCATAAATTGTGACACAAGATATACCCTGGGAAACCCTCATTGAGGGAAAAACCGAGCCTCCAAAAGCATCCATCACTATGTATTATTCAGCAAAAAATACCATTGCCATACAACCATGGAAGCCTTCATGGCCATAGCCACAACCGAGCAAACTATGTGAACAAGCATGAATCCACACATCCCATGCCATGCTTCCAACCTTCACAAATGCTCCCTTGGCTAACCTGTCAAGCCTTGTCCTGCTCGACTCTTGCCTTTTGTCTTCTCCTTGTCACTCTCACACTCTCTCTCTCACACAACAACTACCCTTGTGGCTGCTTATATAGTAGCAAGTCCCACAAAACCACTAAGTGGTATTACATAAACCATGTGCTAAAACCATGTGCTACCTAACCCACTGACCCCACATTTAATATTGGGCATTTAATTCTTTTCCCCAATATTAAATAATTACATGAAATATTATCACAATGTTACAATACAACTCATCAAGAATATTCCATGAGAATCTTTACATGTTGCACGTCCATCTAGGTACAACATTACATAATAAAATAAAATAATAAAATAACAATATTATGCAATGTGTGCAACACCCATTATCTCAACAGGGTACCCCTGGATGCTCGGTCATGTGTACATGGAAGTGCATATGGGTGGACCCTAGCCATGTATACCTCTAGCTATGGGGATGCTTACATGAGATCACTATGCAAAGTGTGTCATGCACATGCTTTTTTTGTGAGGAACACTGCCATGCGACATACAGCCAAAGTGTGATTTCTCCATTTGGTGTACGGTCATGTTAGGTGAGTCAATGAGATTAGTCTATACCACTCGATGTGAGGTGTTGCCAAGGTGAACACCCCATGCCATGTGGTGGTGCACATAGAGTAAGCACATGAAGTGTTAGATTATGGTGACTGATCAAGAAAGTACTGTACATACTTCATAATTAGTGGGGTTTGAGGCATCACCCCAAAAGAATTTTTTGGGCCGTGGCTAATGTTGTATCCGACATATTATGGCCAACATATGGCCGACATGTTGTAACCCTAAAATGGATAAAACACTTGTATAAAAGGGTTTAGGGTTAGGTATTTTCATTATGTTGTGATGCAAAATTGGTTCTTGCGATAGTATTGAGTTGTAAGGGATTAAAGACTATAATCAGGTTTTAATCACTGGATTGTAATAAGATCGAACTTGTTGTTTAGTGGACATAGCCCAAGGATTGGGTGAACCACATTAAATCTTGGTGTCTTGTGTTCATTTTTGTGTGATCTATTATTTTCTATTATTGGTTATATTTGCATGTAGTTTTTATTTCAGTCCGTGGTTTACCCTAACAAGTGGTATCTGTTCGATTGTGGTGACTGATCAGGAAAGTACTGTACATACTTCATAAATAGTGGGGTTCGGGGCATCGCCCCGAAAAAAAAAAAATTTGGAAGTAGCCGACATCGACATGGTAGCCGACATATTATGGCCGACATATGGCCGACATGTTATAACCCTAAAGCGGTTTAATACTTGTATAAAAAGGGCTTAGGGTTGGGTATTTTTTGATGTGTGGTGATACGAAATTGGTTCTTGCGGCGGTATTGAGCTGTAAGGGATTACGGATTGTAATCAGGTTGTAATCACTAGATTGTAATAAGATCGGACTTGTTGTTTGGTGGACGTAGCCCAGGGATTGGGTGAACCACGTTAAATCTTGGTGCCTTGTGTTCATTTCTGTGTGTTCTATTATTTTTGTTATTGGTTATATTTGCATGTAGTTTTTATTTCTGTCTGTGGTTTATCCTAACAAGTGGTATCAGAGCCTAGTTGTTTCTCAGTTATCCTCTGCAGGAAAGTCTCACGGTTAAGTGGGAGTCTCACGGTTGAGTGGGAGCAATGGCAGATGATGGTAAGCTGAGGGTTGATAGGTTTAATGGGCAGAACTTCCAGTTATGGAAGATGCAAATGGAAGACTATTTATATCAGAAGGATTTGTGGAAGCCGTTGGAAGGAAAAGCCAAGAATCAGGGAACTATGTCAGAGGCTGAATGGGATCTTTTGGACAGAAAGGCACTTGGAAGCATTCGGTTATGCTTGGCACCATCGGTGGCATTTAATATTACAAAAGCAAAGACGACAGAAGATTTGATGAAAACCCTAGCGACACTGTATGAAAAGCCCTCCGCTTCAAATAAGGTATTTCTCATGAAGCGTTTATTTAATATGAAAATGGCAGAAGGTGGATCTGTTGCAGATCATTTAAATGAGTTTAATACTATTACTAGTCAATTATCTTCTGTGGGTATCAATTTTGATGAAGAAATTAGGGCTCTCTTGATTTTGTGTTCTTTGCCTGAAAGCTGGAATGGCTTGGTAATGGCGGTGAGTAATTCTGTTCCTGGATCTAGTACCCTAAAATATGATGATGTGATTGGTGTTATTTTAAGTGAGGAAACTCATAGAAAATCCTCAGGTGGATCTACATCAGGAAGTGCTTTAAATGCACAAAGCAGGGGCAGAACGACTGAAAGAGGAAGTAACTCTGGAAATCGTGGGAAATCAAGAGGAAAGTCAAAGGGGAGGAGGTCTTAATCGAGAGGACCAAATGATTGCTGGTACTGTGGGAAACTAGGGCACAAAAAGAAAGATTGCTGGACTCGAAAGAAAAATGAAGGAGATAAATCAGATGGAGACAAAGAGGCAAATGTGGTAAGTAACAAATCTGAAGAGGATGCTTTGCTTCTGTCTTTAGAGAGTGTTGATGATTCATGGGTTTTAGATTCTGGTGCTTCTTTTCATGCTACACCTCATAGAGGTTATTTCATTGATTATGTCCAAGGGGATTTTGGGCTTGTTTATTTGGGAGATAATGAACCCTGTCAGATTGTTGGAAAGGGAAAAATTAAGATTAAGTTGCAGAATGGGAATCATTGGCTACTACATGAGGTAAGACATGTTCCAAAACTAAGTAGAAATTTAATTTCAGTAGGGCAACTCAGTGATGAGGGTTGTGTAGTTACTTTTAATGATAAAAATTGGAAGGTTTCAAAAGGTTCCCTTGTAGTAGCAAAAGGTGTGAAAGTAGGCACCTTATATCTTTGTACAGGTCATATTGTTCCTTCTACTTTGATTGTTTCAGAAAAAAAATGAATATTCAGGAACAATTACTGCAGATGAGCAGGGAGAACAAATAGCTGCTGTGGATTCTGATACAGTGCTGTGGCACAATAGACTTGGGCACATGAGTGAGAAAGGTATGAAAGTACTTCATTCAAGGAAAGTTTTACCAGGTCTAAAATGTGTGAATATGGATTTCTGTGAAAGTTGTGTGTATGGAAAACAAAAGAGAGTGAGTTTTGTAAAGACAGGGAAGGAAAACAAAAAGGAGAAATTAGAACTTGTGCATACAGATGTATGGGGACCGGCTCAGGTATCTTCCCTTGGTGGCTCTCATTATTATGTTACATTTATTGATGACGCAACTAGAAAAGTATGGGTTTATTTTCTTAAACAGAAATCTGATGTATTTCAAACTTTTAAGAAATGGAAATGCTTGGTTGAAAATGAGACTGGTAAGAAATTAAAATGTCTCAGATCTGATAATGGTGGTGAGTATTGCAGTCATGAATTTGAAGATTATTGCTCCACTAATGGTATTCGTAGACAAAAAACTGTTCCAAGGACTCCACAGAAAAATGGAGTGGCTGAACGCATGAACAGGACTATAATGGAGCGCGCAAGGAGCATGAGGTTGCATGTTGGGTTGCCCTTACACATGTGGGCGGAGGCTGTCAATACTGCAGTATATTTGATTAATAGAGGTCCCTCTACTCCTTTGGGTTGTGGTATTCCAGAGGAAGCATGGACTGGTAAGAAGGTGAGTTATTCTTTTCTCAAGACCTTCGGTTGTGAAGCTTTTGCTCATATAGACTCTGAAAATAGAACCAAGCTAGAAGCTAAATCAAAGAAATGTGTCTTTGTTGGATATGGCATTAATGAATTTGGTTATAGGCTTTGGGATTTTGAAAATCATAAAATTATAAGAAGCCGGGATGTCATATTCAATGAAAAAGTGTTGTACAAAGATCTGTTGCAGCAACATGAGAAGAAAGAAGATGATTATGTAGTGCTGGATGATACTCCAAAAGCTGATGTTCCAGCCATTCCTCATGATGTGCAACAACCGCAACAACAAATACCACATACACCAGTGAATATTAGACGGTCAACAAGGCCAATTAGACCTCCACAAAGGTTTTCTCCCTCTTTGTATTCTATTTTACTTACTGATGCTGGTGAACCTGAAAGTTATGATGAAGCTGTGCAGGTGGATGCTAAGATTCAGTGGGAGTCTGCAATGAAAGATGAAATGGACTCTTTGCTGAAAAATAAGACATGGGATTTGTGCAAGTTGCCTGCAGGTAAAAAGGTTTTACAGAATAAATGGGTTTACAGGTTGAAAGAAGAGGAAGGAGGTAAGAACAGATTTAAGGCCAGGTTAGTTGTAAAAGGATTTGCACAGAAAAAAGGAATTGATTTTGATGAAATATTTTCTCCTGTTGTTAAAATGACTTCTATTCGTACTGTTTTAAGTCTTGTGGCTACTAAAGATTTGCATTTAGAGCAGATGGATGTTAAAACAGCCTTTCTTCATGGTGATTTGGATGAAGAAATATATATGGCTCAGCCACAGGGTTTTGAGGTCAAAGGTAAGGAGAACTTAGTGTGCAAATTGAAGAAAAGTTTATATGGCCTGAAGCAAGCACCTCGGCAATGGTATCTGAAATTTGACAGTTTTATGCATGAGCATGGATATAATAGGTGTCATTCAGATTACTGTGTTTATTTTAAGAGGTTGGATGATGATAGTTACATTATTTTATGTTTATATGTTGATGATATGCTTATAGCTGGGTCTAACATGGATCATATTAAGGGGCTGAAACGCCAGTATCAAAGCCTAGTTGTTTTTTAGTTATCCTCTGTAGGAAATTTTCACAGTTGAGTGGGAGTCTCACGGTTGAGTGGGAGCAATGGAAAATGAGGGTAAACTGAGGGTTGATAGGTTTAATGGGTAGAACTTCCAGCTATGGAAGATGCAAATGGAAGACTATATGTATCAAAAGGATTTATGGAAACCATTGGAAGGCAAAGCCAAGAATCAAGGATTTATGTAAAATGCTAAAAGGGATCTATTGGACAGAAAGGCACTCGAAAGCATTCAGTTATGCTTGGCACCATCAGTGGCATTTAATATTACAAAAGCAAAGACGATAGAAGAGTTGATGAAAACCCTAGTGACACTGTATGAAAGGCCCTCCACTTCAAACAAGGTATTTCTAATGAAGCATTTATTTAATATGAAAATGGCAGAAGGTGGATCTGTTGTAGATCATTTAAATGAGTTTAATACAATTACTATTCAGTTATCTTCTGTGGGTATCACTTTTGATGAAGAAATTAGGGCCCTCTTGATTTTGTGTTCTTTGCCTGAAAGTTGGAATGGCTTGGTAATGGCTATGAGTAATTCTATTCTTGGATCTAGTACCCTAAAATATGATGATGTGATCAATGGTTTTTTGATTGAGGAAACTCGTAGGAAATCCTCAGGTGGATCTACATCAGGAAGTGCTTTGAATGCACAAAGCAGGGGCAAAATGACTGAGAGAAGAAGTAACTCAGGAAATCATGGGAAATCAAGAGGAAAGTCAAAAGGGAAGAGGTCTCAATCAAGAGGGCCAAACAACTACTGGTACTGTGGGAAACTAGGGCACAAAAAGAAAGATTGCTAGAATCGAAAGAAAAATGAAGGAGATAAATCAGATGGAGACAAGGAGGCAAATGTGGTAAGTAACAAATCTGAAGAGGATGATTTGCTTCTGTCTTTAGAAAGTGTTGATGATTCATGGGTTTTAGATTCTGGTGCTTCATTTCATGCTACACCTCATAGAGGTTATTTCATTAATTATGTCCAAGGGGATTTTGGGCTTGTTTATTTGGGGGATAATGAACCCTGTGAGATTGTTGGAAAGGGAAAAATTAAGATTAAGTTGCAGAATGAGAATCTTTGGCTACTACATGAGGTAAGACATGTTCCAAGGTTGAGTAGGAATTTAATTTCAGCGTGGCAACTCAGTGATGAGGGTTGTGTAGTTACTTTTAATGATAAAAATTGGATGGTTTCAAAAGGTTCCCTTGTAGTAGCAAAAGGTTTGAAAGTAGGCACCTTATATCTTTGTACAAGTCATATTGTTCCTTCTACTTTGATTATTTCAGAGGAAAATGAATGTTCAGGAAAAATTACTGCAGTTGAGCAAGGAGAACAAATAACTGCTATAGATTATGATACAGCGTTGTGGCACAATAGACTTGGGCACATGAGTGAGAAAGCTATGAAAGTACTTCATTCAAAGAAAGTTTTACCAGGTCTGAAATGTGTTAATATGGATTTCTGTGAAAGTTGTGTGTATGGAAAACAAAAGAGAGTGAGTTTTGTAAAGACTGGGAAGGAAAATAAAAAGGAGAAATTAGAGCTTGTGCATATAGATGTATGGGGATCAACTCAGGTATCTTCCCTTGGTGGCTCTCATTATTATGTTACATTTATTGATGACAAAACTAGAAAAATATGGGTTTATTTCCTTAGACAAAAATCTGATGTATTTCAAACTTTTAAGAAATGGAAATGCTTGGTTGAAAATGAGACTGGTAAGAAATTATTGAAATGTCTCAGATCTGATTATGGTGGTGAGTATTGCAGTCATGAATTTGAAAATTATTGCTCCACTAATGGATTCATAGATAGAAAACTATTCCAAGGACTCCACAAGAAAATGGAGTGGCTGAACGCATGAATAGGACTATAATGGAGCGTGCAAGGAGCATGAGGTTGCATGTTGGGTTGCCCTTACACATGTGGGTGGAGGCTATCAATACTACTGTATATTTTATTAATAGAGGTCCCTCTACTCCTTTTGGCTGTGATATTCTAGAGGAGGCATGGACTGGTAAGAAGGTGAGTTATTCTTTGCTCAAGACCTTCAGTTGTGAAGCTTTTGCTCATATAGACTTTGAAAATAGAACCAAGCTAGAAGCTAAATCAAAGAAATGTGTCTTTGTTGGATATGGAATTAATGAATTTGGTTATAGGCTTTGGGATTTTGAAAATCATAAAATTGTAAGAAGTCGGGATGTCATATTCCATGAGAAAGTGTTGTACAAAGATCTATTGCAACAACATGAGAAGAAAGAAGATGATTATGTAGTACTGGATGATACTCCAAAAGCTGATGTTTCAGCCATTCCTCATGATGTGCAACAACTGCAACAACAAATACCACACACATCAATGAATGTTAGATGATCAATGAGGCAAATTAGACCTCCACAAAGATTTTCTCCCTCTTTGTATTCTATTTTACTTACTGATGTTGGTGAACCTGAAAGTTATGATGAAGTTGTGCAGGTGAATACTAAGATTTAGTGGGAGTCTACAATGAAAGATGAAATGGAATCTTTGCTGAAGAATAAGACATGGGATCTATGCAAGTTGCCTGCAGGTAAAAAGGCTTTACAGAATAAGTGGGTTTACAAGTTGAAAGAAGAGGAAGGAGGTCAGAAAAGATTTAAGGCCAGGTTAGTTGTAAAAGGATTTGCATAGAAAAAGGGAATTGATTTTGATGAGATATTTTCTCTTGTTGTTAAAATGACTTCTATCCATACTATTTTAAGTCTTGTGGCTACTGAAGATTTGCATTTAGAGTAGCTGAATGTTAAAACAACCTTCCTTCATGGTGATTTGGATGAATAAATATATATGGCTCAGCCACAGGGATTTGAGGTCTAAGGCAAGGAGAACTTAGTGTCCAAATTGAAGAAAAGTTTATATGGCTTGAAGCAAGCACCTCGGCAATGGTATTTGAAATTTGACAGTTTTGTACATGGGCATGGATATAATAGGTGTCATTCATATTAGTGTGTTTATTTTAAGAGGTTGGATGATGATAGCTACATTATTTTATGTTTATATGTTGATGATATGCTTGTAGCTGGGTCTAACATGGATCATATTAAGGGGCTAAAATGTTAGTTAGCACATGCATTTTCTATGAAGGATTTTGGGGTAGCAAAACAAATCCTTGGTATGAAGATTTTTAGAGATAGGAAGAATAGAACATTAACTCTATCTCAGGCTAATTATGTTGAGAAGGTGTTGCAATGATTCTCTATGGAGAATGCTAAAGCTGTCAACACACCTTTACCTAGTCATTTGAAGTTGACTAAGGAGATGTGTCCTAAGACGCAAGAAGAGGAGGATAAGATGTCCAAGGTACCCTATGCTTCAGCTATAGGAAGCTTTATGTATACTATGGTATGCACTAGGCAAGATATTACACATGCAGTGGGAGTCATTAGCAGGTATATGAGTCATCCAGGATTTGAGCATTGGAATACTGTCAAATGGATTCTTAGATATTTGAGAGTAACATCCAATAAGTGTTTACACTTTTGGGGCTCTACTATTGATTTGCAGGGCTATGTTGACTTAGATTTGGCAAGGGATACTGATACTAGGCGGAGTACTACAGGTTATGTCTTTACTGTTGGTGGGGCAGCCGTGAGCTGAGTTTCTAGGTTACAAAAGATTAATGCTCTATCCACTACAGAGGCAAAGTATGTTTTTGCTACAAAGGCAACCAAGGAGATGATATGGCTTTAGTTCTTCCTGGAAGAATTGGGACATCCTCAGAAGGATAATTATTTGTTCACAGATAGTCAAAGTGCCATTCATCTTGCAAAGAATTCAGCTCTGCATTCTAAGACCAAACACATACAGTTGCGGTACCATTTCATTCGGTCAATTTTGGAGGATGGACAGTTAAAGTTGGAGAAGATCCATACAAATGACAATCCAGCCGATATGTTGACAAAGGTTGTAACAAGGGAGATGCTAAACTCCTCTTTAGCTTCGGTTGGTCTTTTAGACTGAACATGAATCAAAGAATAGTAGAGTCCAAGGTGGTTTGATCTAGTGGGAGCCCCATGTGGTAGTGGTATTGCTACAGGATCAGTCTCCAAGTGGAAGATTGTTGTTTAGTGTGGAGCCTGATCAGTCCCCAAGTGGGAGATTGTTAGATTATGATGACTGATTAGGAAAGTACTGTACATACTTCATAATTAGTGGGGCGTGGCTGAAATTGTAGCCTACATATTATGGTCGACATATGGTTGACATGTTGTAACCTTAAAAAAGATAAAATACTTGTATAAAAGGGTTTAGGGTTAGGTATTTTCATTATTTTGTGATGCAAAATTGGTTCTTGCAGCGGTATTGAGCTATAAGGGATTATAGACTGTAATCCGGTTGTAATCACTAGATTGTAATAAGATCAGACTTTTTGTTTAGTGGATGTAGCCCAGGGATTGGGTGAACCACGTTAAATCTTGGTGCCTTGTGTTCATTTTCGTGTGATCTATTATTTTTTGTTATTGGTTATATTTGCATGTAATTTTTATTTCTGTATGTGGTTTATCCTAACATGAAGGGCTATTGTGCTAGCCAGACATTGTTCCCTCCTTCCTTATGAAGTGGCTAGATATAGTCACACAGTGATGTAATGTGCACCTTATTGTGTAGACCAATAGGTTTATTTACTTTGTCTTTGGTAGTTCAGTCACAACCTTGATCTTCATTTTTCACTTAGCTTATTGCTGCAATACATTGAAATTTTCTTGTTTTATTTTTGTTGAAATATATGATTTAACTTCTTTTATTGAAAAATTTATGTGGCTAGACTAGTTTCTTTGGTGTTTTTGAATGTAGGTCTTATGTTGTAATGTAATTTCTCATCAAGGACGGTGGAGACAAACTTGATGAGTGTATACAAGGAAGAAGATGTAGGGAACCCTTGAGGATGGGGGTATGTGAGCCTATTATGCAACTATTATCCACTACCTTCCTATGTGTGTGGTGTATATTCCTCGGAGGCTAACCACCTTACATAAACAAGGGATATGACATGTGGCTTCGTATGGATGACCTCTTAGTGTGATGGGTCTATTTACCATTGAACCACCAAGTGAGACTTGGATCACAGATTATTGATTTTGGACTATGGTTATGTATATGGATTTAAGATAGTTATATGGTATAGTAAACTTCAGACTAAGATGAGATTAACATTTTACCTCTATAACCATTCCTGAACCTTGTGATGTGTTTATCCCAATGATGTGGCTTTTGTATGAGTGGATAGGGTGCATATCTAGCATTGTTGTAGATAAAGAAATAATTACTTATCAAAATTATGTGGTAGAAGTCTCAATGAATGAAAGTATATGTGTTGGTGCATTTATATTGTTGGGTTCAATAAATTAGTAGTGAAATTTTACATGTGGATAATCTGAGTTATTCTATGGTTACGAGAAGAAATTATTAGTGTAATAAATAAATAAATATTTTCTACCTTTCTTTATTTCATGGATTTAGTATGTAACTTTGAAAATATATTATGAAATAAGATGAGTGTTTCAATTTTGTTTAATATATCATGTTTTATGTATGCTCATATAATTACAAATCGATAAATGATGGAAAGATCACTTACATAAGTAGGATTAGATAAATTAAAAAAAATTCATAAAACATTGCTAACTTCCAAGAGGAAGTCAAAGAATAGTGGAGGGGAATGTAAGGTTCTGTCCAAGTAAGGACTTGAAAAGATAGTTAATTTGATTGGTTTAGAAGTAATCATATTTACTTTTTCATTAGAAAACATTACAAGACTTATGCAATAACTTGATTAAGGAGAGTCTCTAGGTGATTTTCTATAAATAATTTCATGTTATCTGATTATTTTGTTGAATTGAGTTATGTATCATCTAATTCAAAATAAAGTGCATAAAAGATTAGAATGTAGATAACACTGAATATTGGTGATACTCGTTATTCTAACAGATGTTATGAGTTGAATCCTATAATTAGTAAGAGTAAGTACTTATGCCTAATGAATTTATAAATGTGTAAGAATTTGCCAATCAATTTAAATGAAAAGATCATTGATGTGAATAATAATCTAAAGATGGAAATGATGACATAAAAATTGGTGACTTCCAGGAGGATGTCAAGGACAAGGGGGGAGTATGTAATACCCCATATCATTCTAGACTTAGACTCAATTATAAGAACTTGATTAATGTATGTGTAAGGTGTTTTGATACATATGATATGAATTATTAATGTGGTTATTATTCTTGAAAATATTGTAATTAGAGAAGAAATTAGAGTAGAAAGAATGATACTTATTTGTAAATGAATTTCATATGCAAATGATTTAGAGGAAAATGATGTTGGAATATGATATTGATCTAATGGGTTGATCTATGGTTAATTCAGGGATATGTATTAATGTTTACAATCTTATATTTATATGTTTGGGTTACTGATGTCAAATTTGAATTTGTTTAACCGATGATTATGAAGACCATCAGAATTTCTTATGATAATAGGATGATTATGAAGACCTTCAAGAAAACTATGCCAACTCTTGTGCAAAAATCAAAGTCTATCTCTATGCAAACTTTTTGTAAAATCGGATATGAACTAAAGTTGAACTTTAGAGGGGTTAAAATGGACCCTCGAGTGCATTTTGGGTTAAAATAACCTAACCCACTTCTACTACCTAGGGTTGGGGGTTAGTTGAAGGTCAAATCATCGTTAAAGCTTTCATTATGACACCTCAAAGGTACCACTTCCAAAGAGTGACGAAAATGAAAAGTGGGACACACACTCCATGCCTTCTCCCCTTTTTAGGAGATGTGACATTTGAGTGGGAGACAATGGAGGACATGGGACCTTGTGCCATCATTAAATTAATGAGGATAGAAAGGGATAGTTAGGGTTTTAAGAAGAAGGTAGGAAGAAATGGAATGGGGATACATTCTTGGATGAAGAATAGGAAAAAGATGAAGAGGAAGAAGGAGATGGTGTAAGAGGAGGAATGGTTCTTGGTTGGAGATGAAGATCTATCTAAAGGGAGAGCTCTTGAAAAGATAAGTAACTTATATGCATCTTAGAGTAGTTATTAGTTATTAAGATGAAATATTGTTAGAAGAATTATTCCATAATGTTTTAGAGAGAGCTCTTAGGATTACATCCATGATCTCTCGATTGAAATGAGTTCTCTTGCCCGAGGGTATGGCTAGGGCACAAGAGGTATTATGATGCCATTATGGTAGGGTGGAAATGGAAATTTTTGTAAATGGTTTTGGTAATTATTGTTGTACTCTTGTAAATAAATATAAATGGAAATTAGATCTTTAAAGAGTTTTATAATAGATCTAAATTATGTATGAAAGAAGAATTTTATGATGGAAATTATAGGAATTATGCTACTATCATTTGAGAAGTTGTAAATCTTTTCTTAAAAGCTAATGTTATTTATGGTATTGTTTGTTAAGCTTTTGCTAACTGAGAAATTATTTTGGATGTAAAATTTGTAAATTATTTCATTAGAAACAACTAACTAATGTTCAAGATTATGTTATCAAAATATTTACTACAAATCTAAAACATTGAATCTAAATCTTGCCTTTTATTTATTAAATTTAAGTAATTTTTTGGTATGAAAAAAGTGGGCATGACAAATTATTTACAAAGATGAACTACCTAGTTGTGTAGATTAATGTCATGGTGCTGTATGTAATTGTAATCAATAGTATATAAGTAATTCTAGGGTTATTGCATCAACACCTAGTGATAAAATAAGAGATGATTGGTGGGCAAGTCATATGAATCATCTTAGTGAAGATAGTGTGAGTAATATTGATTTATATTCCACATGCTTAGTTGATGAAGTGGATGTTGTGTCTACATGTAATGATGATGATGATTCTGATTTTTCCTCTTCACATGCTGAAAGTTTTCATGACAATGATGTTGGAAAAGGTTTCAAGGTTTTCACGAATCCATTGTATGGTGAAGAGTTTGATGTTGATCATCACATCACTTGTTGTAATGTTTACAAGGGAGCTCTACATGAATTATCAACCCACTTTTTCAAGAGCACATGGAATTTTTAGATTTGGTTGAGGCTAAGCTTGATGGTGATACTTTGTCTTATTGTTGTCAAAGATCAGATTGTTCTTCTTCTAGGTGTGATAGTGATTTTAATGATGATGTAGCATTTTATGATGATGATAGCAAGGTGTTAGATGAAGTTATTTTTTAAGATATGTCTGCACCTTGCAAGGAATTTTATGATGAATGCTCTAATGTGATGACTAATCCTTTGTTGATTGTGAAGAATCACTAGAGAGTCCTGGATTAGTTTTAATCATTGACATGGATAACATTTTTGAGTATAAATCTAAATACTCATTTGAATACCAACCAGTTATACATAAAGATACACAATTTCAAGGTGTGTTAGATCTTTTCCCCCAAGTTGAGTATAAATTTTTCACATTCAAAATTGATAGCATGCATAATTCATCGAATGAAGAGAGGTGTTAGTTTGATCCTGATATATTTGAGCATGCTAACCCCTATTTCCATAGTGAACATTATGTTAAGGATGTTCCTAGTATGCACTATGAAAATCAGGAAAGCTATTTGGTTTTGCCAACCAAGCTAATTGAGAATTCTGATGTGTTTGGTGAAACTGATGTAAAAGTTTTTTCCATTTTATCTCAGGAAGATGTAAATGAAAATCAAGTGTTTGAAAAGGGTAAGAAGCTTTGAGAAGTTTTGATGGCCATTATTTTGTACAGTTAGAGTAGTTTCATTGTTTTCAATAAGTTGTTCGAGAAATTTTTGAGGGTGGTCTATTTCTTCTAGAGATCTAAATCCTTTCCATGCTCATAGGGGTATGCATCCCCAAACACATCCATTGATGGGACTCAAAATTGCATTCCCATTTTGTGTACCATTCCAAACTTTTGAGTCCATTTGAGCCCTTTAAATGCCATTTAATGCTTATATACCTGGTTGTGCTTGTGAGGCCTAAGAGGTGTTTTATGTTTCTAAAACCTTTCATTTAGTGTATCCATGCATCCTATAATGATAAACTATCATTCTGAGTCATTTTGTGAAGTTTCATATTGAGCAATGTTCAATTCTACATTTTGTCAAAGTGTCAAACAATGATAGAAGGCCTAGTTTGCATTTGAACATCTTGTCCCTGGTAATGTTTCATGACTCACTACTTTGGGAGCATTTAGTGTGCATATCAAATAACCTATATTTCAATTTTCATGTTGTTTTGATATGTTTTGACTAGGATTTGAATCCCTCAAAGTTGGTTACTGATCTATTGTCATGCTAATGCAAATTGCCCTGAATTCTGAGGGGCCATGTTTGACCAATTATATCTTTGATCCAGTTGACCATACTAAGAAAATTCCCTTTTCATTTTATCTAGAGGTGACACACTTTCTATGTTCCAAATTTAAGCATATGATGAATATGTTTGATTAGTTTTCAAATGCAATTCCAAATGCATTTTGTGAGGTTTTACTAGTGTCAAGAAATGCAGATTGATTAGCACCCCTATTCGGGATGTCATAACTCTAATCCCATGATAGATGAGAACAATGGTTTGTACCATTGTGTTCTACTTCAAAAATTCTTCAAGTGTGTCAATTTTCATGTCTTGATGAATTCGTCTACACACTTTCCCAGGTCCATTCCATTTGTGAAAACCACAGTTTTGCAGATGTTTCCAATTTTGCGAACTTGAGTACCTCATTTTGCATGCTTTCCAAATGCGCCTAGTTATTCTTCATGTGCCCAAATCATAGATCTATATTCTCCTAGTAACAGTGAACTAATACCCTAGTTTTCATGCTTCCAAGTATCCATGTGACCTATTTTCAAAGTTGAAACCAAACACACTTTATTGTTTTTTGACATTTTTGTTTGCAGGCAATTTCAAGTAGGAAAATTTGGTGGTCAATATCATTTGACCCTAAAGTCATCATGGGACAAAATCTGATAGGGTACAAGAATGTGGAGCAAAGAGTTAGCATGTTTATTTTCAAGGCTCAGTCAGGTGTTTTGGTCAACTTTTAAAGCTAGCCTATAGGCCTCCCCATCAGAAAGTTACAATTTGCAAAAAGGGGTAAAATGAGATTTTAAGTGATCAGTTAGTTATCAAACTTGATTCCAAGCAGTGAAACAAATTCAAGTGATCAGTTTGAAGGATCAAGTATTTCAGTTTGAAAAAAATTTAGCCAAACCCACCTTGGGGACCAACTTAATTCAACAAATTGCTTTTTCATTATGGAACAAGAGAGATTAAAAGGTGTTATCATGGTTGTAATCCTTACAATTCCTTAGCCTACATCTTGCAAAATCATGGCATATTTTGAAAAGCTATGCCTCGAGAAACAAGCATTAAAAGGAATCAATGGGAGGTATTTGTGATAGCAATGAGGTTGCCCCAAGAAAATGTACTACAAGTCAAGAGTTGACAAAGAGATTGTGGATTTCTTGTAAGAATGTAAATCAATACTTTGTGAATCTAAGAATTCAAGGGATTGAGAGTATAAGAATGTGTGTTGGATTTCTAAAACTTGACATTTATACCAAGTGGGATGAGATGAAATGCATTGGAGCAGATAGACCCCCAATGGTTGAATGTGTGATACCAAGTTAAATTGGGCAGTTTGAGATCTAAAATAAAGAGTGCGGATGGTTTAATGCAATGTCGTCCTATATGGAATGTCAAAACTAGTCACTATAGTGGTTGTAGCTTTAATTTTCAATTGTGAAAAGTCTTGTAGTAGTGGTGTACGAAATGGAGTTATCAAAAATATTTTCAGTTTCAGGTTGTTTCCCCAAGAAAGTATGTCACATTACAAGAAATTTGAGAGGGGGAGTTACAAACCAAGAAAAGTGAACTCCTACAAGCCTTAATGAAGTGACGAACGAAAATGACTATAGATGTAACTAATGTACCATACTTCTTTTTTCTCTAGCAAGAGGAAATAGCCTCTTTTGACTTACCAAATACCCAATTTTTCTTTTTTCTCAATGCATATAGGGGGCAAACAGCTCCGTATTGGGGAGCTCTACTTTGTGCCCACGTGTGAATGATTACGTAGAATTTTTTTTTTAGAGCTTCATCAAAAAGGAGGAGTTGTAGTAGGCAGTGGATCGCATCATAGATCACATTGTCCCACATGCATTACGAGGAGAGGTATTAGTGTTTTTATAAGATTGAGCACCCAGTATTGTAAATGTCTTAATCAATCCATGCTTAAAGACAATGTGGAGCTCATGCGGTGGGTCGGGCCAACTAGAGGCAAAGTCAACGACTATTTTGACAATCAATTACAGGTTGAAGAAGGTGCCATGTGGCGCAATGTGGAGCCATGTCATAAGATTGCAAAGCATAGCAGAAGAGGTTATGATGTTATGACATATCATAAGTTTGTAATAAGGAGCTTGAAGACTTATGATCCTACGATGTTGGGAGATCAAGAGGCCTCAACCGGAGACTTAAGATATTACAAAGATTCCAGATTTCATGAGATTGTAAAGGGAAATTTTCTTGGTTCTAATGTTAAGCCCAATCGTATGATCATGAGAGGAAATTTAATGTGTTATGATGCTATGATGATTTCATAGGATCGAGAGTTAGAATTTTAGGACTTACAATGTTATGCCTAACATAAGATTGTAAGACTAACGTTGAAGGTGTAAGATGCTACAAGAAATTGAAAGATTAATATGGTCATTGTAGGAGTGTAATATCATAGGCTCGTGAGAGGGGAAATTTTCAAAATTTTCAAATGGTTTAAAGGTGGGGCCCACCCTGGCACTTCAAAAAATGAAGATTTGACAAGTGGCGCAAGGGGGAAAGGATATAAAATGAAAATAATTTAAAATATTTGACTCATATCTCAATCTCCAATCTGTACACTCAGAATTTTAAAGTTGAAAGATTTGATTTAAATTTGAAATATTATATAGTTTATATTATATACTCTTTTAAATTTCTCAATTTTTATTGCTTTGTTCATGGCCTGGGGCCTGGTTTTTCAAATCAACATTAGAGACATTATTTCTATTTGAGATATGTAGTGTTATATACCGCTAGAAGCAAGAGAAGATGAATTTTTCATTTCTGAGATTAGATTTTGCACAGGTCTTAAGGGATAGAAGTTATGAGCATTTTTATGCTTCTAGGGCATTCTTAGCATTAATGAAGATTGTTTTGTTTTAGAATGATATAAAAATCAGATTTGGATCAGATTTGGATGGGATTAGATTCATTCATGACCACCAAGAGAGAATTGAATGTTTTAAGGGTAGTTGGAAGTGATGAATATTTTGTGAACAGAGGCAGTTGAGGATTCACAGCAAGGGTAGATGAAGTCAGAAAAATTAGATTGAAGGCTCTTGTACCTTTGATGTGAATCAGATTTTCCTTTAGAAAACGAGTCTTCTTAGGAGATATTTTATGGATGTAACAACAATTGATGAGTTTTGATTGATGGTAGATGAAAGAAGAGACGATTTCAACAGCAATAGCAGGAAGAGTTTTTAGGAGGACACATGACAAGATTAGATTCAGATCTAGGAGCCTCTAATTTTCTATGTATTCCTCTTCTTTGCTCATTATAAGGGTTCCAGTTCTGGAGAATTTTTTGCAACTATGATACCATGGTTGGTTCTAGTTTTATGAAAGTGATATCATTCTCTTAGTAGTTTCTTTGTTATGAACAACATGTTGTAGTTTCCTTTGAAGTATCCATGGTGTATTATCGTTCATTGTATATTCTCTAAGTTTTGGCATACAGATGATGTATTGGTTTCAAGGAGATTAATACAAGAAGCTTCATTTTCTTAGTTTCATTCTAATTCTCATCTCATTCTTATGTTGTCTACAATATTTTGTATTTAATAACAAAGAGCTTAAACTCATTTGCAATCCCTTAAAGTTGTATGTCTTGTATGTTTTTTTTTTGGATCAAAGAGCCAAATAAATGCTTGATATAGTTGATAGGGTTGTTGGTTATTTGAGAAGGATATTTCATAAGTATGAGGTCTTTATGAACATTGATGTCTATTTGCAAGGTTTAAGGATAGATCATATATCTAAGTATGTGAGTATATTAGGATATCTGTGTATGTTATAACTTAGTTTATGCCCAATGGATAAGGGACTAATCAGCTTGGTGATTACATGTTCTTCTTGTTGCATACCTAGGTTATGCTAAGATCCAAATCTTTAATCAAATATCAATTTACCATTTTATATTATGAAGAACTAAAATTTGTTGGTCAATACTGATTTGTGATAGTATTCATGTTGATTATAACTAGCTACTATAGAAAAGGAATTTTTTACAAACCTAAGAAGATTTGTGACCAATATATACTATAAGGGATAAGATTTGAAAGAAGAAATATCAGTGAGCAAGTGTTTTAAAGAAGAAGATCAAATAACCTATCACATTTATATCCCTAAGGTTTGTTAACCTTGGCCTTGCAAAGCCTAAAGTGAAGGGAGTCCCAGTGACTCTATTGAAGTTGGCCCATAACTAAGATTCAACCCTACTAAATATAGGATTTAGCTTATCCTTAGGTTTGTCTTTTTCTTATGCTTCTTGGTATTGGGTTTAAATCTACCTAATATGTTACTTACTAGAAAGAACTCCAACAGTTGATTCAATTTGACTTGACTATTCAAATATTGCAAATCTTGATGATCAGTATACTAAATAACTCCTTAGGAAGAAGATAGTGGCTCCACTTCTTTAATTCTTGAACTATAGCATTAAATTCTCAATCATAAAAAAAATACTTTCTTTTGGAATCATTCAATTTATCACTGAAATAAGAAACAATTCTACCTTCTTGGCTCAAAATAGCTCCTATTATAGTACCACTAGCATCATAGTCTACTTGAAACACCTTACTAAAATTTAGAATTTCTAGAAAAGCTTATCTATAACTTTTTGTTTCAATAGATTAAAGGTCTTATCTACTCTTATAGTCTACCTAAATTCTTTCATATCTCCTCTCATTGTTTCAGTCAAGGGTCTACAAATACTACTAAAACCTTTGATAAACATTTTGTACAAACTAGCTAGTCCATAAAAAGATCTTACCTTTGTTGCATGCCTTTGAGTCAATCATTCAAGGATAGCCTTAATCTTCTTACGGTTCATTTTGAGATCTTTTGCTGATACTACAAATCCAAAGAAAACCAACTCCTTCTTCACAAAACTAAACTTCTTAGAATTTATCAAAAAAATTCCTTCCTCAACTTATCAATGTAGGAGTTGATGAAATCCAACTCCGCAGTTGCCAAGATCACCTACATGCAAATAGCTTGCCAAAGAGAAACCTAAGAAGGAGGAAGAGCTTGGAGCAAACAATGGAAGAAAAAATATTTCACAATAGAGAAAATGAAATTGCTATGTGAATGGATGAATTTATAATGAGAGAGAGACCGAATATAAAGGCCTCAAGGAAGCTTGTAGAACAAGCTGGAAAGTGGTGGAAGATAAGATTGAAAACTAAACACACTTCCACAAAAAGGTGGAACATGATAGAAGGGAACAAACTCCTGTGTTGTCAACAACTCATCACTACAACTATTAACTACTAAATATTAAATAAATGCATTAACCTAAGTAAGCTTAAGTAAATAGAATAAATAATAAATAATAAATAAATTATTTACTTTAACACCCCCCCTTAAGTGCAACTTAGGGGAATGCCTTAAGCTCACAAAAACTAAGGTGAAATGCAAAATGGGTCCCAGCATCAAGGCCATGTTAGGTACCCATGTACAATGTAAAGAAATGCAACCTCTAAAAATGGGGAAAGAGAGAAAACCTCATGGGAAAAACCCTCCCCCAAGTAGAGGTAAAAAAAAACATGGAGGAAGGAAGGAAGGAAGGCCTCAAAAAGACCCCCCAAGGAAAACTTCCACCAGAAATAGCTCAAGAGACTCTCTCAAAAGCATAAGTACAACCAGACCCCCCATGAGAATAAACACCAAAGCCTCCCCAAAATGATGGAACTCTTGTAGAAATGATCGAACCAATGAAACTCCAATGCAGAAGGAACAAGGGCACATAACAAGAGAACCCCTAAATGAGGGGGGAAATTGGAAGGCCTAGCTGATGCCCAAAGGAAAAAGTACGAGGATCTAGAAATGGAATCCCCAAGGCAGGTGTGGTGACACTATCATGAATGTCCATTGTAGTATCCACAACAAGTGCTCCTAGAGTCTCAATGAATGAAGTTGGAGGAGCAGGTAGAGCAAAAGAACAATCTTGTAGAGGAGAAAAGACCTCAACTAGATGTGGTGTGGTAGTCAAAAAAAAGATCTTAGGAACAATACAAAGTTTCAAGTATCCGAACTGCACCACATGATGCTCCTGTGAAAGAGAAGAGTCATGCTCCAACAATGGAGATGGTGGACCAAAGTGCGAGAAGGTGTAGAGATGAGTGGAAGGATCAACTACCCCTATAGCAATAAGAACTCATGTTACATGATCTCGAATGAAAACTGAATCAGCAGTGAACTCAATTGTCTTCCTTGATCCACTACGTATAATTTGAGAAATCAAGAGAAGGTTGATAGATAAAGATGGAACATTCAATACATCATTGAATATACCATGCTAGATGTGAACTAAACCTTTCCCACAGACTAGTAGAGCAGTGTTATTCCCCATTAGAATATGAGGAATATGAGAAGCCTCAAGAGTAGAGAAGACACGTTGAGAAGATGTCATATGGTGAGAAGCACCTGAATCTAGTATCCAAGGAACCTGTGAAGGAGATGCAATGGAAGCCTGTAATGTATGACCCTTTCCAAGATTCCATGTAGATGGTGAGGATGTGGAATAAGATTGAAAGGTAGACCCCTGTGAGGTAGAAGAGGATGGAGAAGAAATAATGTTCTTCTGAAGAAGAGCTTGCAAATCTACAATTTGTTTCTCATAGCCATCAAATATCTTCTGAAAATAATGTGCCTCATCATGAGATCCTTTCTAATAATAGGAATAGGTAGGAGTCTCAGCCTTCTTTTTCTCCTTCTTCTTAGAAGATGATGAACCAGTATAAGAGGGATCTGATATCTGCTTCGACTTCTACTCTGTGTATCCTTGACAAGCAATGCCTATGACTCTGAACTTGAAAGTGAATCCATCTGATTGATCTTGGACTGTTCACGAGTTAACCGATCACAAAATATCTCAAATGAAGGCATCATGTGTCTATCACCCAAAGCATCCATAGTGGAGTAGAAATTAGAAGAGAAGATCTCATACTGTCCCCTCAACTTTAAGAGTATCAAAAAGATACACTCATCATCTATCTTGGTTTTCCCACATCCCTGCAAAAGTGTATGCAAAGATTTTAATTTCATCAAGAAGTCTTCAATGGTGGGAAATTTTTCAAGTGTCAAAGAAGTCAACTCTGCATCAATTTGAAGTGCCTGAAACTCATTCACTATACCAAACAAAGTCTAAAATTTGAGCCAATAAGCCTGTGGAGTGGTCAAACCATCCAAGTGAAATAGTAGACTGTCTGAAATATTTAGTGCAATCAATCCCATGGCCTCCTCCATTTTATTCCTATGTTGAAGAACCTCAAAAGGGCATGTAAGAATAGGTTGACTCTCATCCAAACATGACCATAAGCCCTTTGACATTAGAAACCTAGTCATTTGTGCCTTCTAGGTGTGATAGTTATATGGTGTGAGACAGGTCACAGATGGATCTGCCATTGAGAGAGAAGAAGACAGAAGTAGAAGGGTCTTATTCTGAAGTAAATTATAGAAAAGAAAATGCTCCCCCCACAATGTATAAATTGGGCACTCTTTATTTAGTGCGATTACAATAGCCAATTTAGGGCCTATTTTTGAAAGTAGTATTTTTATCTATGGAACTTATAATCTAATTATAGATCTGAAAAGTAGACCAAAAAATATACACTTTCAAAAAACATAGAACTTAGTTATGTGTCCAGATGAGCCCGTACTAAGCATTTAAAGTGGCAAAAATTGAGAATTGCGAGTTGTAGAAAAATTCAAGAATAGAGATCTTAAACCACCTACAACAATGTGTAGATCATGAAATCTTACCCCAAAACAAAAAAAAATTCTCTAGAAAATGAGTCCATATGAGGGAGATATCATTGTTTGAAAATTACCTCTGTAGTTATTTTTTCTAAATCGCCACCATCGCACTTCCAAAAAATAAAGAAAAAAACTCAAAAAATATCAAATCTATTATGTCAAACCCTCTTTCTCCTTTTTCTCCAAATACTGAAAAATGCTCTTCCTCTCGATTGAAGAAAAAATCACAAACAAACTAGGGTTTGTGTCTCCAAATCGCGGCTTAAAAAAATCCTTTGAACAAGAAGCAGCAAGGAGGATTTTATACCATGTAGGAGTTGATGAAATCCAACTCCACAGTCACCAAGATCACCTACATGCAAATAGCTTGTCGAAGAGAAACCTAAGAAGGAGGAAGAGCTTGGAGCAAACAATGGAAGACAAAATATTTCACAATAGAGAAAATAAAATTGCTATGTGAATGGATGAATTTACAATGAGAGAGAGACCAAATATAAAGGCCTCAAGGAAGCTTGTAGAACAAGCTAGAAAGTGGCAGAAGATAAGGTTGACAACTAAGCACACTTCTACAAAAAGGTGGAACATGCTAGAAATGAACAAACTCTTGTGTTGTCAACAACTCATCACTACAACTATTAACTATTAAATATTAAATAAATGCATTAACCTAAGTAAGCTTAAGTAAATAGAATAAATAATTAATAATTTACTCTAACAATCAAACACCTTCTAAATGTGCATCAAATTCTCCTCCAATGTCTTACTAAAGATCAAAAAATTATCTAGGTAAAACAATGACAAACTTACCCATAAACTCCTTCAATACCTCATTCATGAGCCTCATGTGAGTGCTCGATGCATTGGTTAGGCCAAAAGGCATGACTAAACACTCATACAATCATTCCCTTGTCTTGAAGGTAGTATTTTACTTGTTTCCTTCTCTAATATGAATCTAATGATACTCACTCTTCATATCTGTTTTTGTGAAATATATAGCTCCACTCAAATAGTCCATAATTTCATCAATTCATGACAATGGCAATCTGTACTTGATTGTATTCTTGTTGATAGCTCAAGAATATATACACGTCCTTCATTCTCCATTCTTCTTAGGTGCTAACACTTCTAGTACATCACATAGACTCAGGGTTTCTCAAATCAACCCCTTTTGTAACAACTCATAAAATTGTTTGTTCAACTCTTCACTTTCTGTTGGTGTTGTGTGCTATGAAAACTAGTGTGCAAAGAACATTAGTCAATGAAAAAAACATTCACAAACTAATCACATACCAACATATAGATTAGACGATAAAAAAAAAAAAAGAGGGATGCAAACCAAAGGAGATTACTCCAAGTTTATATCAATGAGTATATGTGTCCAAATGATGGAGATGTATACTCAAGTGTAGCCTTAAGCTTCAATGGATGAGAGATGGATGCATGATTCTAAAATGGAGGAATGAGTGGATTTTTCCATTATAACAGTATTTTGATAGTTCTTAAGCTCTCAAAAAAGTATTATAAGTTTGCAAATTAAGGTGGATGATTTGTGAGAGGAGAGGGGTTCAATTTATATGCAATTGGGTGAGGAGAAGATAATAATTCTTGATGGATAGTTAATTGAGTGAGGTGTGAGATAGGCTTCAGTTAACTAAGATAGGTGGATGATATAGACTTATGTGTTTAGAGATGGATGAGGGATATGTGGCATGAGAGTGGACTTGGGATTGAGTTAGAGGGAATAAATTATGCCTTAATTTATGCAAGTGATTTGGAGAGGGATTTCAGACATGGAAGAGGAGGTGATGTGTTTGAGTTAAGGTGGGTGAGGTGGATCAGTTAGCTGAAGGATGTGAGAGGTGGATGGATTTGTTAGAGAAAAGGTTGGTGGGTGATCTTAATTAAGGATAATTATTGGTGCATAAGATTTAATTAAATAAATGAATTATTTTATCAAAAGAGGAATTATTAGTGCATGCAATTTTAATTAAATATATGACTTATTTAATTAAAAGAGGAATATTTGGTGCATGAATTGAGTTTGGGTAACTATTGGGTTGAAGGATTAGCTTGTGGTTGGAGGGATTTAATTAATTACATTAATTAAATAGAGGTGGTTTTGGAGATTAAATTAAATGAGTTTTGTATTTATTTAATTTAATAGAAGAAGGGGGATTTTATCAATAAATTAGACTATTGGTTGTCTATTAATTTAGTAATTGGGTTATAAAAAATAAATTAAATTAATTAATTAGGGAATAATGCTAAAATAATTTAATATTTAATATTTAATTAAAATATACTTTAGAAGATGACTAAATTTGATTATGAATTTATGTGACAAGATTTAGGTATCTACTAGTGTCATTCTATGTGCTGCCTTGTTTGAAAAACTAGCTCCTAGAATCAAGTCCATCTTGTGACTGATCTTCTGCATTGGTGGTAATCCATTAGACAAATGATCTAATACAATATCAAGGAATTACTCCAAAAAATCTACAACTTCTACAGATGCCACCTCTACTTCATCTTTATCATCTTTTGGAATTACTATAGAACACTTGTGCTCATGCCTCACACCCTCAAGAAACTTATTTCCATAAACAAAATACACCCTATAAATACTACATACCTTTTCATCTATATCTTTCAATGGCTTTGGCTTATGTTTCATTCCATCCTTTCTTAGAGTGTAGGTATTTGTACACCCATCATGTCCAACATCCCTATTAAATTGCTATGACCTACCAAACAACATATGACATATGTCCATATGTATGATATCACATAGCATCTCATCCTAGTAG
Organism: Cupressus sempervirens; assembly: GCA_028749045.1. Classification (NCBI taxonomy): domain Eukaryota; kingdom Viridiplantae; phylum Streptophyta; class Pinopsida; order Cupressales; family Cupressaceae; genus Cupressus; species Cupressus sempervirens. The sequence continues at coordinate 218,665,431 of CM053787.1, forward strand.
CTTCCAATATTGAACTTCACCAGGCATTGCTCATTGACCATGACCTTGTGATCATTCTGCACTTAGGTAATATGATATGGATGTGGGTGTTTCTACCTCTTGAGATATAACTTTGTGACCATATTTTCTAACACTAGATTGGGAGTACTTCCACCATCAATGATCACATCACAACACTTACCTTCACATTTACACCTTTTGAAAAACAAAGTCCTCCTTTGATCAAGTTCATTCTCACCACTCAACAAGAATCTTCTGTTAACTAAGACTTCTCTTTCAGCATCTTCAAAATGTGAGGATTTAGCATCTTCATCAACAGGCGCAAATCTGGCCTGGCCTTCAACTCTTCTGTTAGTCCTTCCTTGGTGTTGAGGACACTCAAATTCCCTATGCCCTTCTTCTCCATAGTGAAAACAAGTTCCATAAAAACCTCCTCTACCAAATCCTTTCCCTCTTCCTCTTCATCTTTAATCTCTATTATTTTGATCATTGAAATGATTTTTTCCCCTGTAACTCTAATTGGTACTACTAGCCTCATCCTTCTTCTTTTGATCATTATTTCAGCCTTGATAAGACCATTTGCCAGATCTTCCACCACAACATCTACCACTATTTTTCTTATCAAACTTTTTGCTAAGTTTTTCCTCAACTCTTTGGGAAAAATAGTATACCTCCTCAAGATTGGTCATTCAAACTAGATTCAGGTCCACCTGAATGCTTGGCCTCAACCCATTAAAATAATAGATATTTTTCTCCTTATTAGCTTCTACATGGCTGGTTCTAATGGGAACTGAATATAATTCTTTGGTATACTTTTGAATAGATCTTCTCACTTGCTTCAACCCTTGCATTTTCTTTAGTAGATCAAGCTCATAATCCAAGGAATGAATTATCACTTAAATTGATCTATCATCCAATACCATTTGTTTATTTTATCTTTCCCTCTCCTATTTCAGTCCAATTGAATCTCCTGCAACCAGATCTTCATGTGAACCTTCAGTTTGGCCTTTGCAAATTTGATCCTATTTGGATTTTTAATCTCCTCATACTCAAAGTACTCTTCTAACTCATTGATCCAATTGATTAACTCCTCTGGGTTAAGAATTCCCAAAATGTTGAAACCTCAAATTTAGGTATTTTTATAAGCCTAGAAATGACCCTAAAAAGCTTTTTTCTTTTGGGTTCAAAACTTCCTTGTCTACCTAATCAATCCATCCTTCTTCTTCTCTTTCATCCTTACTCTCATTTCTTATGGTGAGATTCATCCATCTATGCATTTGTTCTTGCAATTCTTTCATTTTCCTTTAGAGGTCTCCAACCCAAGGTGTAACACCTCTACTACCACACTCTTGTTGTGGAGGCATTTTTGCACTTCAGCTAAAAGATCGGTGATCTATCCACATGCCCAGCCCAAACCACAGTCCTAGTGCAAACTTCATCCTAGTCAGCAATTTCTTTACCTAGTCATGAACTCTTGCTTGGATACCACTTGATGAAGGGTGCTCCTTAATACCAAAATGTACAACAAAAAAAGAGAAACAAAAAAAATTGAAATAAAAAATATGAGCTTCTTATTATCGCCACGAATGCAAAATTATAGAATTACAATATGCAAATTCACATGTGAACCTTCCTTACAATATTATGCAAGAAAGAGCTACGACTATCAACTAAAAGTGCCTTAGACAACCTATGGGCCTTCCTTACATAGGTAGTTTTTATGGCCTGAGAAGGTTCTAGACACTAAGCCCTAATCTTTGAGGCCGACTAACCTCATATTATATAATTTTATTACAGTTTATTACATAGGATAGACTCAAGACAATTTACAAATTATATTTTTTGCATGGGTCCACTTCTTGAGACCATAACTAGAAAATCATTGACCTGATGGACTATGATAACCCCATTCTAGAGTTATCAATTAGTGATTTAAAAGAACTTATCATGCAAGCATCCATCAATTGAGGGTTTTCCTCATTTCAAATCCTTTTAGACCTTCATTGTTAGGCCTGACGTTTGGAGAATCAATTTTCATACCAAAAATATGCAATAATTTCTCTAATACATATGAAATGATAATGAAACTCATTTGAAAGGCATATATGTCTAAGATGAACCTTCACATATGAGATTAGAATAATATGGGTACATAATATCAACTTAATAAAATTAGCAAGCTACCTCAAATAGAAACTTTATACAAGAATAACCCTGATTGAAAACACAAAACCTAAAAAATGGAAATAGAAATATTTTTGGGTGATGCAAGATTTCTCTTACACCTAGGATGCTCCTCCATCACCTTTCAAATTCCTCCCACATTTCTCTATAGATTTAATTATTTTATGGTATGTTCTTATCTTTGGCAATGAAAAGCTTTGTTACATGTAGGAACGTGTGTCTATTGCCTAGCACATAATTTTTTATACCTTGGATAGTAATGTTCCTTATTTAATAATCATCTATAGTTTACTTCATAAATAATATATTTTGTAAACATTTTATGTTTTTAGAGTTAGGTATCTTATGATGTTTATTTCTTTTATCATTTATAGTGTCACATTATATAATACTTCTTGTGGATATAGGGTGTTTGCATTTTTGTTCACAACTATCGGTTGTTGCTTATGAATCATCTTTATATCTCAAAAGATGTTCCTATATAATCCTACCATAGACAATGTTTCTTGATTCACACTTTGAGGGAAAGGTTTTTTGTACATTCTTTATCTCTCTCTTTGTCTAAGGATTGACTTTCCTTAGTATAGTGGCATTTTTTTATTATGTGACATTCTTTTTTGATAAGTGTGTCTCAATCAAGACTCTCCCTTGTACAAGAGGTGCATGTCCTTTATCATTACCTCTTCTTTATTTTTAAAACTATGTTCATTATAAACATTTTCCCCTACTATATACTCTAAAGTTTGTCATCCTTCATCCCAAGATCCCTATTTCACCTACACAGGGAGTTAAATAGGTGCATTCTTGTTCTTCTTCCCCTATTTTGCCTTGAACTTGTATCTTTTTCAATGACACCACTTGAAGGTAGATGTATTGCACACAATATCTCTTCCTTTCAAGGGTCTCTTCTCATAAGCAACATATCCTTTCATTATTTATCTTTATTCTTATCTCATAAGAGTCGGTTTTCTTTGCTAAGTTTGTGGCCTACATTGTTTGTAGAGGATATCTCCTTAATGATAGAAATAGCTATCTATGATTCTCTCACTTATGATGTCTATGGCTACATAGTCATCATAAAGAGGGGGCATATATATTCCCTCTTTGTACATTTTCTTTGGTGACAACCATGGGCTAGCAAATAGAAATTTTGAGTATGACTCGAAGTACTTTAGCCTTGTTCACTTGGTATAATTTCTAGGTCATCCTCAAATATATGCATTGTTACTTCATATCTTCTACACACACAAGCACATATGCTAAAAACCATATATATGGGTAACACAAGAACATTTTCTAAATCCTCAATGGATATTAGTGACATCTATTTATCCTGGGGAAACTCAATTTTTTGTTTTTTGTTTTTGCTAAATCCTCAATGAGTATTAGTGATACTTCTCCATCATGAGAAAACACACCTTTTTAAATTATTTTTCTAAATCCCTCCTAGGGTAACGTATACATATTTCCACTCTATGGTGATATGAAGAAATTTATCAATGGGCAGACATATACACACATGCACATGGATGCACAAGTTATTGATGGGTGCATAGGATTGACTACCAGGCACACAAACCCACTAGACCATTTGATCCTAGTTTTTTGTTTTTGGGATTGACTATAAGGCACACAAACCTAGTAAGGAATCTTACCTTTGCATAATGAGTCAAATATGAACCTAGATTAGCAATGAGTGCATCTGCACTTTTCTTCATATCATCAGCGACTTTTTTCTACTTTTTCTTGATATCTTGTGTAAGTTGGGGTATATCATTCAATTTCTTAAACAATGTAATAACACTTTGGACAATGGTGTCCAACTTAATAACTAAAGTGAATAGTTCCACTTGTTTTATTGCAATGTCTTGGGAAATTTTTTTAAGAACTTTGTTTTAAAAGTTTCTCTTAGAACCTCTATAACAACTTTGTCTACATGCTCTCATCAAGTTCATTAAGATTCTCTACTATTTGTACCAATTTCTCTACAATAAGAATCTTTTCATCAAGTTTTATGTCATAAACATCTAATAATATGTCTTTGATATCAAATAATGCATGTTTCTACTTCAAATTTTTCTTCATTCTGTCTTGCTTAGCGTTCCTACTACAAATATCTCCAAATATGACAAGTGCATCATAATCAAGTTTCTTAGGATCCCAATTTGGTATGACAATCTCTTCATTTAATGTAACTAGATTAGGCCTAGTAACAATGTGTGTCTTATTCTTCTTCTTTATCTTCTTTCCTTTGGGACTAATATTGCTTGTACTTAGGGATTGGTTAGTTAGTACAATAGATTTTTTTCTCCAGATCTATTATGTAGCATTTTATTTCTTTCTCTCCTCCTCTTTCTTCTCTTATTGTCCTATGGTAGCTGGTATAACAGGTGTATAATGAAATACAGTCTATAGTAAAACTCTTTATTGTGTCAAGTCTTCTTTCATCTATTCACTCGATGAACTAGTCTATCCATGCCCTTTATTTCCTTCACTAAGAGGTCTCTATTTCCTTCACTAGGAGGTCTCTGGGCTTCTGGCCTTGTGCTTGTAGCATCCTCATCTCATTTTTTCTCTATTGTTTGTGCATTTCTATCATCAACATTCTCAATCTTCTATTCAATATTTGGATCTTCCCCTCAAGTGCTTTGAGTCTGTGTGTTTCCATCATTTGCATTGACCATTTGTTGTTGATTGTCAATTTCTCCCTCTTAAGTAGTTGTACATTGTGGTTCAGCCATAGTAGTATCTATATTGATTGGATCAATATTTATAAAAGAATATAAAGAATCAATGGTAGACATATTCACACTTTATGAATTACTTTGTGTATTAGACTTACTATATTCCATAATATTTTCAATGACTGGTGTGAATCCTAGGATTTTGGAAAGTTCAAGTGCTATATCTGTTTGAATTTTTGTATTGGGCTTGATAACTACCATGATGACTTCATCATATGTGTCTTCACCTATCATATCTTCAATAGTTACATTTTCAACATTGCCAATACTATCACGTACCACATTATGTACCTCATCATCAAATCATATTCTATTTTTCCACCTAATTAATACTATGATATTTAATATATTCAAAAGTAAACAAACTTGCAAGTTCACTTAAGAATCTATTATCTTATCAACTATCTCTGGCCACTTGTGTACAACAACTCTAAATTGATTAACATCATTTGATTCTATTCTCTCACTATCTTCTTTTTATTCTTCTTCTTTAAGAATAAAATTTCTTCTCCTTATCTAAGTCAATTTACTAGAGGATGCAAAAAAATCCTTCTATTTCTAATAAATTCTTACTTGTGATTGTGTAGGTTTGACAAATTTAGCAACTCCTTTCTTCAAAAGGGGTGTCTCAGCAATTACAATAACTTTTATTCTTGATTTAGTGTTATTGGGGCTAGGAGGTTTTCAAGATATTTTTTCTTTCCTTTCTTCTTCTATGGTTCAACCAAAATAATTTCTTTCCCTTTATCTTCTTCAATCTCCTCAAGATCTTCACCTTTACTCTCGATGATCATCATGGTTGGTTCTTTCTTTTCTTCTCCAAATTTTCCTTCAAGATTACTAATCAACTTTTGCATTTTCCCATTAATTATAGGGGTTGTAGTGTCCATTTTGATTCTTTCTTTAACTTATTCATAGGTGCCAAAAAGTTTGGCTAACTTATTCATAGGTACTTTCAACAACTTCTCAATACTTTAGTAGTTTGATCAATATTTATTCCATGCCCCATGGTTCCAACCATGTAACTCTAGGCTCAATGGATTGGATTAATGTATCACAAGTGTCCACTAGAAAATAGTGTGGTATTCTATACCTTTAATGCATTCAATCTTTGAATTATTTGAAATAATCTATCCATAACACTATCAAAGTTATCACCTAGTCTTTGAATGTACTCATTTATCTAGTAGATCACCAATCTATTCACATCCTAGTTAAGATTTCCAATGAAGGGAAAATAGTTTTGCATATAGAAAAATATACATACCAAAAATGAACCGAATTTTTAGGTATTGGTCTTCACAACTCTATTTGTTGTCATATTATTTGCTAGTTGCTTAAATTTTAGTTTGGTTAGGTCAAGCTTGAATCCTTTCTTGACAATCTTATAAGCTAAATCCATGAAAATATATGACACATTGTTAGGTATGCTTGATTGATAAATCTTATATCCAACAACATATGTACCAAATCTCATCTTTGGGTCTTTTATAGTTTCTACTTTTAGACCTCTTCCATCACACTCACCTCTAGTGTTGCCTTTGATTTCTCTCCTTGATAGATTCCTAATTTATTTAACTTTATTAGTAACGAGATATCTAGTAACCATGTGAATAATGTCTTTGGTAATCTTTACTAGCTCATCCAGCCACATAGTCATATGAACCCTGCTCAAAATAATTTGAATCCATTTGGATTTGAATACCTTGTAGAAATGAAGAACATGCATGAGACCCTTTGTTTCTAAGTTCTCGCATTCTTCCTTCAATTTTTCATCCATAAACAATTTATCATGTCTCTTGGAGTCCATGATCTCTTACCTCACTAATGTTATAGTGATAAAATTCTTGAGCATCATACACTAACAAAAGCCTATGTGGAATCATAGATAGGGCTCTTGAATCATCATTCTTTTTTGCCACTTCAAGGTGTGGTTTGCACTTTGCTTCCTCACAATCTTTATTTTTGAATCAATCTAACCTTATTAACCTTGGTAGCCTTAACTAGTGCAAATCTTGAAGCCATTTTTTAATTTTAAGGTTTCAGTAAGCACTTGAAAATCTACCTCAATTATAACACTTAATTTTATCGTAGTCATTGAAATCTTGATCACTATCAATTGCTCAAGATTTTATCAAACTATTTGCACTTCATCACTCAATTCACTCTTCCACTCTCGTGAATGCAAGGTGAACAAATGAACTATTCAAACCCATTTTATTACAAAGTGCATTTAATATTTGTCAGGGAAATAAATTCTTTGTACCACATTCTTAGTTAATATACTCTCTTTTTAGTCTTTACCTAATTTCCAAAATATAACTGGTGAAACAAAACTTCTATCTTCAACTCAGCTAACATAACAAACATACTTAGTTAATATTCAACTTAGCTTCTCTTCTTTGTATGGCTTCACCAGATGCACTAACTTATAAATTTCACATGTGTTTTCTTATTGCATCATACATTATGATGATATGGACTTCATTTCCATAATTTTGAGGAGTTGATGTAAGATATAATAATACTAATCTAGTTCCATACCTCTTTGCATGATTCAATTAGAAGTAGAGGTTTCACTTAATCCATTATATGAGTTGCCACTAACACTTGTATTTTAAGTCTCATTCCCTTCTTTCTTCTTACTCCATGTCTTTCTCATCTGATCATGCATTTCATCAACATTAACTTTACTTTTTCCTTTGGCATCTTCCTCCTTAGGTACTAATGCTTAGTATCTACAATTTTTTCTTAGGTGACTGACCTTGTGACAATGATAACATGCTATTCTAGCATTTCTCCAATTGCTAGGTCTTCCTCCAAAGTGTAATCTCATGCAGTTGGCTACATTGTGGCCATATCTTCTAGATGAAGTACACATAATGTTTGTGTTGTAATCCTAGTTGATAGTACTATCATGCTTGTTAGATACCCAATTGGACTTCTTTTAAGACCTACAATTTTGTGACTTGTGTCCAAACTTATTACAAGTATAAAACTATTCATTAAACTCATATTGCATGGGATACTAATTAAACTATGATCTACATTCATATTCTTGATGAACATACTTCTTACACTTGCAATGATAACCATCAAATTTAGGAGTGACATTTGTCTTACCATTTTTTCTCATGTAGAAATTAGTTATTTGTCCCAATTCTCCACAATAATATCATGTGGGCTTCTTTGTCTTGGATTTTTTGTATACATTCCTTTGTTCAAATTTATTATATGATTCTCCTTTCTTGGTGGTGGAATGCTTGGTATAGCCTAGTCTTTAAGTATCTCTACATCGCGTATGCCCTCTTAGTTGTTCATCCAATTTTCTTATACTTTCTTCTGATCTCTTTAGTCTTTCATTGACATATTTCTATGTTGTGAGTTCAATCTTCAATTTCTCATTCTCAGTTCTCAATTCAATATTCTCTTCCACCTTTCTCCCAATCTTATGGTTTGCACTAAGTAGCTGATTTACCATATCATAGTGGTTCTAGGTTAACATCATGATTTCTTCATCTTTAGAATCCAATATTATAGTGATCTATTTCTTATCCTCTTTAATCATTATTTCATCATCCTTCACTTGTCTTTTCTATTCCAACACTTTACACATCCTTGTAGTACTTCTTGTTCTCTTTTCAGTGATTTCATCTTCTCAATAAGGTTATGATTTTTCTATTAGAATGATTAGAATAACTAAGAGGGTGGGGGGGGGGGGGGGTTGTGAATTAGTTATCCTCAGGTCTAGATGTACCAATTCAACTTTTGACAACTTCAAACAACTTAAACAAACTCATAAACCTACTAAAAATATATAGAAACTCATCAACAATTTAACTTATTTATTCATCACCTAGCTCTATATTCATTATATGCTGACTAACAAAAATAAATAAAATTAAATAGCATGAATCGTGAAAATAACATTCACATATATATGACACTGGGATTTAATGTGGAAACTCAATTTGGGAAAAACACCGAGTAACATGCTATCACTTTTCACTCTTCTAAAGTGAGCTTGATTAAGATCCAACCATATTAAAGGTTATATAACACATTTTTAGGTGTGATAATGTTAAAAAATTTAATCACACTATTAGGAGTGGCCTAGTTAGAGGTCTTTAGATTGTTCCATTATAATGTCACCTTGATTAAAGGATTTTAATGCAAAAATGGTTAGAAAGTAACAAATATACTTGATCTATTAAGAAACAAATCACTTTTCTTGTTTAAATCTCCATTTGACTCATTTTTTGGTTCATTGATTGAACTTCATCATATTCTCCATCTCTGATCTACTTGGCAACCCTTCAAGAAATCACACTTCACCAATCTTCTCACTTTTACTCTACTACTATGTTCTTCATAAATTCTCCAATCCACAATGAACTAACCAACTCAAAAAATCTAATGTCCCTCCTTAAATAGGTAGATTTTATCTTTTTCTACTTAAACATCACCATGATTTTAGGGTTTGACCAATTTCATTGAATGTGTCCATCATTTTTCCTTCTTCTCCTTTCTTGAAATTTCTAGAAACATCTCTTTAAATCCATTTTTTTGATCATTTAAAAAAATCAATTCATACATTAAATATGTCAGCTCATTAATCCTTATCATTCATGCATTTTGACCAATCTAAAAGTTTAACTATGTCAGTCTCAAACTTTATCTTTCACAAACTATTGTTTGTAGACACTCAGTCATCATTGTTTTCTTCTTCTTGGTCAACACTAGATATCTCAGTCTCTTAACTATGCATTATTTAGGTCAAACTCATTGGCCCATGTATCATGAGTAGTGATTCACACATGAATCCATATCTCATGAGAATAAATGGAATACTTAGCACTCATTGGATCTAGGTGATGCTCACAGGAGTGAAGCATTGGGACTTCCCAGGATATCACCCATCCCAATACTACTCCATCTCAAGCATTCTTAACTACAAAGCTTCCTCCATGGTCAAACCCACTCTACTTGCAACCCCATTTGATAAGTGTTCCATTTATTCTCATGAGAGGTAGATTCATGTGTGAATAACTTCTCATGATACATGGGTCAATGAGTTTGACCTAAATACTACATAGTTAAACCCTGATAGCAATATCATAACTTGACTTTCCATGGAAAATATCTCCCACTTATCAATCTCAGTCTCTATTGTTCCATATTTCTTATCTTGCATTAGCTCACTCGGTTTTTACTACATTCAATCACTAGTTCATTTTCTCATTTGTCTTTCTTGGCCATAACTATCACTCAGTTCATAATATTTTCTCAACTATCTCTTAAGTTCCTTAATCTTGTGTTTCAACTTCTTCTTTGACCTAGTAAAACTGGTACTTGGTCAATCTTGTGTTTTACTCAATTTCTTGTGTTCTCTTTTGTAATTCAACTCAACTATCTTCTTCACTTCATATAATGATTAAACAACACATTATCTTGTCAAAGACTAACTAATCAAGTACCCATTGTAATTCTACCATACTTACTCCTCTTCACTCAACAACTTCACTAGTTCATCTAGTTATCTCTCTTTTCAAATCCTATTCATCAATCAAGTGATATCACACTCTAAATTGTTAGATAATGTCTTACCAATAAGGTTTCATATCAATGACAACACAAACATTGTTCCAATTTTAGTTTCCAAAAATCTCCCTCTTTGGCATTAGTGGCAACAACTCTAATTACCATGCAAATACAAAAGATTTTCTAGTGATTTTCACTATCAACTCCCTCTATAGTTTGTATCATATCCTTAATTTCATTCTAGTTATCATTCATGCATCCTCTCACACTTCCCCCTCTATGATACCCATTGCAGGTTCTTCATTTTGTCACCAATTGTAATACAAATTACATTAGCACTTGTAATGACTCTTTGTTTGACGTCTCTTCTTGTAATAAAACATCTCTATCTTTTTCTATAATTTTTATGATGACTTTCATACATCTCTCCCTCTTTATATCTACAAATATTGGATGGTAACTTGATAACACATTAAAGTTATCCCTCTTTGACAAAAATTCCAAAGACATCATCCACTTTATATACGTCAACCTCTTGTCCTTGTTCTAAATAATCTTTGATTAATCACCCCCTCTATTTTCTTTGTTCATGATTGATCTTTGATTAATTCTAAAGTGTGACCTCCTACATCAATTTTTAAGACATTCTGATCATAACAATTGATGCAATGTTGCACCTCTTCTTAGTTTTCTTTAGTTAGGGGAATGTCTATTAACTTAGATCTTAGATACACATATGCATCCTTGGTTAATTCCTTAGCGAATATATCAACTATATTCTCCTTTGTGTCCACATCCTCTAGTCTCACTTCTTTGTCTTGTACTAACTCTCTCAAGTAATGATATTTGATTTCAATGTGTTTTGTCTTTGTGTACATCACATGATTCTTTGATAAGTTTATAACACTTGTGTTATCACAATCTATCACCACAATTTTAGTAATTTCCTCATTCATACCTTTCAACAATTGTTTGATCCATACAATATTGAACAATTGGCTACTGCAACAACATACTCAACTTTTTTTGTGGATTGAGAAATATAGTTTTGTTTCTTACTAGTCCATAAATAATTATTCCACTTGTACTCTTTCTATCATCAATGTTTCTAGCCTAATCTACATCTATGTAAACTTTTAGCTAAAACTTGTCACTCTTCTTGTACCATAATTTATAGTATTCTATAGCTTTCAAATATCTTAGTATCCTTTTCAAACTCATCATGTGATTTTCTTTAGAGCTAGCAGAAAATATTACAACAATACCAACAACTAATGTGATGCCAGGTCTGCTATGAACAACAAATTGTAGTTTTCCAATTATTGACCTATACAATGTTTTATTTATTCAAAAGAATCATTATTCTTTGAAATTTTATGACTAGTGACCATATTTGTTGCAACTAGTATTGAATCTTCAATTTTAAAGGTCTTCATTAATGTCTCCTTGATATACTTTGATTGTGTAATATACATACCTCTCTTCATCTAATAAACTTGCAGACCAACAAAGAATTAATCTCTCCAAACATTGACATCTCAAATTCCTTCTTCATCTCATTAGAAAATGATTTGTACAATACATCATGTCCTCCAAATGTGATATAATCTATTATAGAGATTAGAATAAGTGGGTGTGGGTGGGGGGTGAATTGGTTATCTTTAGGACTAGATGTACAAATTCAACTTTTAACAACTTTTAACAGCTTATTCAAACTCATAAAGTCACTTAGCTAATATAACAACTCATCAACAACTTAACTTATTCACACATCACTTAGCTCTCTATTTTGTATATGTCGACTAACAATAATAAAATAATAGTAAATAGTATGCATCATGAAAATAACATTCACACATATATGACATCGAGATTTAACATGGAAACCCAATTTGGGAAAAACCACCAAGTATTATGCTACCACTTTTCACTCTTCTGAAGTGAGCTCAATTAAGAGCCAAACTTGTTAAAGGTTACAAAACATAGTGTTAGTTGTGACCCTGATAAAGGATTTAATAACCTTGTTAGGAGTGGTTTGGTTAGAGTTCTTTAGATCATTCCATAAGAATTTCACCTTGATTAAATGATTTACAAATGACTGTTAGGTCAACCTTGAGGATTTTACTACCACATTGGTTAGAAAGTAATAGCTAGGTTTGATCTATTAAGATATAATTAAGGGTGCTCCCCTTTATACCATAAACACATAACAAAAACAAAAAACAACAAGAACTATGAGAACAAAATAGGGCCTTGGTTATTATCTCTACAAATGCGAAATTATAGAATTCTCAATTACAATATGCTAACCTACATGGGCACCTTCATTACAGTAATCTGCAAGACAAAGCTACAAATAATCACCCAGAGTTGTCCTAGACAATGTTCAGGTCTTTTTTAAATAGGCAATTTTATGCCACTTGGGAAGGTTCTAGACACTCAAACTTAATACCTAGGGTCAACAGACCCTAAAAATACATATAGAGTTAGCCAAATACACCTTTGACATTTATTTTAGAAATTTTGGATACACCAACTTCAGAAGGCCATAACTCTCGAATCGTTGCTCTAATTGGCTACTGTAACCTCTTTTCAAAAACCTCACCTCATGGTCTATAAGTTTGGATCCATGCAAGCACCCATTTTTTGAGTTTTTGGACCTCATCTGAAGCTTCTAAGGCCTTCAAAACTGAGTTCAAATATTTTTCTCCAAAATTTTCCACCGAAAATATGCAATAACTTCTCTGATACTAAAGTTGGAGCAATGAGATTTTTGTGGTAGGCTTATAATTCTGAAATGAACCTTCATGTAGAAAATCACAACATTCTCAGCTCGTATAATAAACTTACTAAAAATAATAAGCTCCCAAAAATAGTAACCCCCCTATTTACTAGTCTTGATTAAATAAAAAAGGTTGAAAATAAAAATGTTTTTGGGTGATGCAAGATTTCCCTCACACGTAGGATGCTCCTGCATCAAGATATAACTCATTTTACAAATTCAGATCTCTATTTGGTTCATTTGTTAATTCATTGAATAGACTTCATTATGTTCCCCATCTCTGATCTAGTTAGCAACCCTTCAAGTAATCACACTTCACCAATCTTCTCACTTTTCCATTGCTACTATGTTCTTCATTGGCCTTCACAAAATTGCCAATCAACAATGAACCAACCTTCTTAAAACATCTCTTGTCCCTCCTTAAATAGGTATCTTTGATCTTTTTCCACCCAAACATCACTGTAGGTATTAAGGTTTGATTAGATTCATTGAATTTGTCTATCATTTTGTCATTCTACTCATTTCTTGAAACTTCTCTTTAAATCAATGCATTTGATCATATAACAAACCCAATTCGTGCATTAAATATGCTAGCTCATCAATCCTTATCATTCAAAAAATTTAACCAATCTAAAAATTCAACTATGTCAACCTCAAAACTTGATTCTTTTATAAAAAATTATTTTGGTGACACTCAGTCATCACCATGTTCTTTTGCTCATTCAACACTGAGTAGCTCGATCTCTACTATTCTGACTTTCTTAGCTTACACTAGCTCGCTCGGTCTTCACTAGGCTTAGTTGCTACTTCATTTTTGCTTTCTCTGACTCAATTACAACTGTCACTTGACTAATGCTATTCGGTTTGGCTTCTACTTAAGTTTTGTAATCTTTTTCTTCAACTTCTTCATTGACCTAGAAAAATCACTCGGTGAAGCTTTTGTTTTACTAATTGATCAAGTTTCTATTGTAATTCCAACATACTTACTCCTCTTTGCTCAACAAATTCACTAGTTCATCTAGGTATCTCTCCTTTTAAATCCTCTTCATCAATCAATTGATATGGCACACTACACTATTAGAAAATGTTTCACCTGTAGGTTTGACATCAATGACAACATAACAATTTTTCCAATTATAGTTTCCAACAATCTCCCTCTTTGGCATTGATGGAAACACCACTAGTTACCATGCAAATGTAAAAGAATTTAATTTTTTATTAACAACTGCATATATTATTTGATACAAATCTTCATTAATATCATTATTTTCATTCTGATTCTCATTCATACACTCTGTTACACTTCTCCCTCTATGATACCAATTTTAGATTCATAAATTTGACACCAATTATAATAGAACTTGTAATGAATCCCTCTTTGAAATTTCCTCTTGTAACACATCATCTCCCTCTTTATCTATAACTTTTATGGTAACTATCATACATCTTCTTTTTTAGATATTGGATGGTATCTTGATAACATTTCTTGTTGGTATCTCTAACTATTATTGTCTATTATTTTCAAACACTTAGTCATTTACAAGGTAGAGTGAGACGATCATCACTATGACTAATCTACTCTATATAGGTTGACTCATGTACATAAGCAAGTATGTACCAAGCTCCATAGGAGCTAAGTAAATTTATGGTCTTTGAGTATTTTCTATATGAGCCAAGGTCAACAATGACTGAGAAAATTTTCAAGCATACAAGTGCCAAGTTACATAGTATGTGTCGAGCACAATATAGACCGAGCAACAAAAATGTTGATTGTTAGATAATAGTAAAGACTAAGCAATGTAGAGTTTACATTAAAGTTAGGAATGGATTATATTTTGAGGTGAAATGTTTTCAGGCTAACATGGATGGAATATTTAGTGTTTGTAGAGGTTGTTATAGAAATTTTTATGCATTAATGATTACATAACCATATGTTGTATGACCAATGATTCATATGGAGAGGCTATTATGGAAGCATCTAGAAAACTCTTTACGAAACTCTTTTAATAGAGAAGATCTTAACCTAGATTATGTGGTGTGATATGGTACAGCTGCATGTGGATGAGAAGTGTATACATGCAAACAATAAATACTATGTGAATAGTGAAGTAAAGGATCGAGATCATATCAGAAATCGGTGAAGGGTTCTGTTATCACTTAACATAGAAAGACCTAATCATAGTAGTGAAAGGGGAAGACAAGTATTATCAAATCAGAGGAGAGGATCAGTTAGTAAGAAAAAGATTCAAAATTAGCTTACAAAGCACACTGAGAGTCAGGTATTGAATCAGGGTAAATCTCTTAACAAAGTGGTCTTAACAGATCTTTGTAAATCTCCTAACAGAGTCCTTACTTTTTGTTAAGTGTTAAATCCTCTAACAAGGTGAGACCTAATAGTTTCTTAAGCTTTTAATAGGGGAGACCCCTCAAAGGGTAGATCATATTTTATGATCAAATATTGTAACCATAACAAGTTTATCACTGTAGTAATGAAGATTTGTGGGTGTCAGCCCCACCCAAGTTTTACCTTCACCTTGGAGGGTTTCTGGGTAACAAATATTGTGTTATGTGTTTATTTTCATGCATGTAATGGATCAAATCTACATGTTTCATTAAGTTTATCATTACAAGTTTTATGTGCATAAGATAACTGGTGAATGTGTGAATGAATTGGTGAAAAGTGAAAGTGCTTAACATTCAAATTCAACCCCCCCTTAATATCTTGGTTATCCTATTTATACCTCCATTATTCAACATTTCTCACTCTTTAACAATAATGTCAAAGACATCATCCATTATCCCTCTTTGATAATATTTATCACACTTTGTTTCATCATACACATCATCTTCTTATCATTTTTATGATTGATCTTGTAATAATCACTCCCTTTATCTTCTTTAACTTGCAACCTCATCTTCACATGTTTTTGTCCAACTTTTCATAGCTTTAGGAAGCTCTTAAAGTGTGACCTCCTGCATCAATGTGTAAGATATTTTGATCATAAAAATTGATGCAATGTTGAATATCTTCTTAGTTTTCTTTAAATAGGGGAATGACCCCTAACTTACCTCTTAGATACACATATGCATCCTTAGGTAATGCCTTAGTAAATATATCAACTATATGCTCCTTTGTGCTCACATGCTACAATCTCACTTCTTTGTCTTGTACTAACACTCTCAAGTAATGATACTTGATTGAAATGTGTTTGGTCTTTGCATGCATCATATGATTATTTGATATGTTTATAGAAAAAAATTTATCACAATATATTACCACAAGTTCAGTAATCTCCTCCTTCATACCTTTCAAAAATTACTTCATCCACACAATATTTGAACAATTAATTATCATGGAAACATATTCAGCCTTTGATGTGGATTAAGAAATATAATTTTTTCTTCTTACTTGTCCATGAAATTAATGTCTTTCCTAGGAAAAAAATGTCTCTACTTGTACTCTTTCTGTCATCATTGTTTCTATCCCAATCTATATCTGTGTAAACCTTTACCTCAAACTTGTCACTCTTCTTATACAATAATCCATAGTCTTATGTTCCTTTTAGATATCTCAATATTCTTTTCATAGACATTAGGTAATTTTTCCTAGGATTAGCAAAAAATGTTACAATAATATCAACTACTAATGCAATGTTAGGTCTTCTATGTACAACATATGGAAATTTTTCAATCATTGATGTACACAATGTCTAATTTACCTCAATGAAATCATCATTATTTGAAATTTTGTGACCAATAACCATCGATATTCCAATTGGTCTTGAATCTTCCATTCCAAAGATCTTCAATATCTCATTGATATAATTTGATTGTGTAATGTATATACCTCCCTTCATTTGATAAACTTGCAAACCAAAAAAGACTTTAATCTTTCCAAACATTGACATCTCAAATGCTTTCTGCATCTCATTAGCAAATGATTTAAAAAACACATCATGTCCACCAAATATAATATCATCAACACAAATATTAGCTAGCAATATATTGTCCTTAGATTCACTTCTCAAGTACAAATTGTTATTGTCATTAGTTCTTGCAAACCAATTTTCACCAAATATGTATGTAACCTTTCATACCATGTCCTAGGATATTTCTTCAAACCATATATTTCTTTGTGTAGTTACATACCATGCTCTTCTTGCTAGGATCAACAAATCCTTCAAGTTTTTCAGCATAGACTTCTTCCAAGATTCCATTCAAAAATATAGATTTGACATCCATTTTGTATACCTTGAAACCTTTGTAAGTAGCATATGCAAGCAATATTCTTACTCCTTCCAACCTTGCAATTGAGGAAACTGTCTCTCCATAGTCAACTCCTTCCTCTTGTGCATATTCCTTACAAACTAGTCTTTCCTTGTTCCTCATGACTTTAGTTTTCTCATTCAACTTGTTTCTAAATACCCATTTTTTTCTAATCGCATTCTTGTCCTTTGGCCTTGGTACCAATGTTCATGTCTCTTTTTTTTATCATTTCCTTTCTCGTTTCTTTTATCCAATCTTCATTCTCTAGTGTATACTTAACTAATTTAGGTTCAAACGTACATAATAAATGTGTAGCATTCTTCAACTTAATACTTGTAATAAATCCTTAATCTTTGTTTGATTTGATTAGGTTTATGGTTCCTTCTTATATATTTTTCTAAGATAGGTTTAGATCTTCTTTCTTCTTGTGGTAATTTACTTGATCCACCTTTCTCACCTTCTTTAAGTATTTGTGCTTGCAACTTGACATTGTTTGTATGTTGTTCAATTTCATCTCTCTAACATTTGACCTTGACAATGTCTGGCTACTAATGCTTGACATCCTCTTGTTGGGAATATAATAGGGAAAGTAAGATGCTGAGAGGGGGGATCAAGATCTTCAAAAACTTTTAACAAATTCAAATATAAACCATATTTGACATTTTCACCATTAACCCTTATCTCAACTCAACCATATATCAAATCAAATATTTACAACAATGTAATATCAGATCTAATATCTAATAACATGAGTAAAACATATAAGAAATTAATCAACACATAACACAAAAATTGGTAACGTAGAAACCCTCCAAGGTGAAGATAAAACTATGATGGGGATGGCACCCATAAAATCTTCACTACTATAGCAATAAAGTATGCCTATTAGGGCTACAAAGTTTGATCACTTTAGATGATCTACCCTTTGAGGGATCTTCCCTATTAAGAGCTTACAAGACTTATTCAGACTATCTTGATTAAAGGATTTCAACTACACAATTAAGTGAGAACTTAATTAAGAGATTTACATAGGTCTGTTGGGACCACTTTGTTAAGAGATTTATCCTGAGACACTTGTTAAAATGAATCAGTACCTTTATCTTTTGGTCTACACATGAATGTTGATTATAGATCACCTCTTTCTAATCTAATATCACATCTCCATGACAAGTATAATTTATCTCTTCTCTAAAATGTTTGTTTGCCTCACTTCTTCTCAATACTTAACTTTGCTAAATTCACCTTTAACTTCGCATCCAAACATCTAATTCACAACCTTGAAAATTAGGTCTAAAATCCTCCTTAAATAGTAGTTACGTGAAGCTTCTAAATCATGATCAACAATCTAGATTCATCCTCTTTTCCACTTATTCCTTCTAATTTCTTGATCGGTTTATCAACTCTTATAGGGATTGATGATCCTTAATTACATGTGTAATCCACTCCTTGATTATCTCCTTGATCATAAAAACAAACTTCCAGCTCAACAAAAATGGTTTACATCAAAGTTTATGTCATTCCAAAGATTTTTACAAAACTCTATTACTTTGACACCAATAGCTTACTAAAACTCAATGCAAATTGATTCTTTCTACTATCCTTCAGCTTTAACTATGCTCAACATCCACTATTTTTCTTGACTTTCATTGAACTATTGAGCCTCTGTATCAATTGGCTATGTTGCTTTTGAAAAACTCGGCAATCACTAGAGTACTCAAAGTCACTTAGATTTCTCAATAGTAAGTACTACTCGACAATAACTGATATATACATCTCCTTATTTATATAGAATTACTTAGCCTAAATAGAATCACTTGGTCACAGTGTTGACCGAATAACTAGATACCCTATTATAAACCCTTATAATACAAATATAATTAGAGCTAGGAAGAGTAAGGAGATGAGATGTCATGCTTTTGTCTCTTGTGTATAGAATCTAAATTATATAATGTTATCATACACCTTATGATAAAATGATGGTAAGAAGGTTTTGGGATCTAAGTATCTCATTAATGGTATCTTCCTTATCAATAATGAACCTAAAATCTTATTGAGGCTTATATATATTTATATATATATATATATATTGTTGTGCTAAGTATCCTATTAGGAATTACATTAGGTTGATAAGCTAAGACCCTATTGAATAAAGGCTCGAGATGTCATAACTTAGAAACTATGTTGATGGGTTATGGTATTTTATGATATATTAGGATAATTGATTTAGGTGGTCATTGTGGAAAGATGAATCAATACCCACTCTTGTGAGTACTACTAATAATTATAGATGGAAACTATTATCAAAATTGGATAAGGGCATACTTAGTAGAGCTCACTATAATGTAAATATAATAAGCCAATTGTTGTGCAAGTAGTATTAGGCGGATATGTTATGGTGGATGATAATTAAGATGAGGATATAATATATTGAATAACAGGATGCAATTGATTTATCCAATGAATGATTTTTTACCTATGAAGACATGATTATGAAAGCATCCTGACTACCTAACATAAGTGATTTATAAAGACATATGCCTTATGATGTGTTAGCTCATAATGATATTGGAATACTATTAGAAATCTCACCATGTGTAATTGAATAAAAGATACTACCTGGGATGTTTACATTTTGGTAAATTTTACTTATGATATGTACCATGACCTAATTCATATACCTGATGAATTAATAGTTATGGAATCAATATTTCATCATCATGATAGAAAATGGAATATGATGTGATTTTGAATATAAATTTGATCATGTTGGGGAAAGATTAATGTTGATACATAGATTTTGATATCTTAATATTTTGAATGCTTTTTATATGAAAAATGATTAGAAAAAGAAAGTTAATTATGAAAGTTTGAATATTTTAATTTATGTGAATTATGCAATATTAAAATTTTCTTGCACTTATATACATGTATTTTTATATGATTTTCATTCAACTACTGATGCTTGAGTTTAGTGTGCAGGAAATTGAACCATGGAAATTAATCAAGGAAATAAGGTCCAAACTTATGTGGACACAATATAGAAAAGTCGAATCTTTGGAATGATTCAAAGCCTCATTGTGATGTGTTTATTTTGTAAATGGAAGTTTGCATGTGTGTAATAAATATATATTCATGAATGAATAAGGGACATGTCCTTGAGATGTGTAATGTGTTTTAATGTGTCACTTGACACTTGTAATTGTCCATGTGTTGATGACATGTCACCTAGGGTTTTGGTCATGAGGTCTCTTAATCTATTGGAATTCTTTAGAATAACTAAGAGGGGGGGTGAATCAGTTATCCAAGTTCCAGATGTACTATTAAAACTTTTCACATCTTAGTGAACCCATAAAACATTTATCATCATGCATGCACCCATAAGATTATGCAATCACTTAAAACTTGTAGGTTACTATCAAATCAATTTTCATAAATGTAAACATGAAACATAATAGATTCAATAACACACTTGAAACAATGATTTACATGGAAACCCAATTTGGAAAAAAACCACCAGTAACATGCTACTCTTTCTCACTCTTCTAAAGTGATGCCATGTGAAAAGCCAACCCTGTTAAAGGTTACAATGCACATTTTTAAATGTGATCGTGTTAGAGGATTTCAATAATCCTATTAGGAGTGAGCCTTGTTAGAGGGCTTTGGAACATTCACTTGGAATCTCACCTAGTTAAAGGATTTGCAAATGACTATTAGGTCAACCTTAATCCAAAGGATTTACCCTAGACTAATACAATTATTAGAGAGTAACAGTGAGGTTTGATCTGATAACAACTTACAACTCCATTTGTAGATCACAGATCTCTATTTCAGTCCTCCATTCTACTTGGATTTCACACACGTCATCTTTGATAGCTTGTTCACCCTTCAAACATCCATACCCTTAAGCCTTCTTGCTTAACTTGTCAATGCAAACTCTTCTCTTAGGTCGTTGAATGAAGCAATACCCTAGATTCCTTGTCTTCCTTAGGTTCTCACACATGACAACCTTTGCTTCTAACTAGTCATCTCTATAAATAGAGAATTGAGATATTTTTTCATTTGTCCTCCATCATCCAATTTAGGGTTAGCAAAAATTAGGTAGGATTCAATGAATTTATCCCTTATTTCATTTCATTCCCTTCTAAAAACTTCTCCTTCAATCCTCTTTGAATTCATCTAAAAATGGTTTACCATGAATTCTATGCCACTATCTCATCAATCTTATCTTCCACATGGTTCACATAATCCAAGAAATCAACTTTGACAAATCAAATCCATCAAATTCACAATCTTTCTAATAATGTTGACACTCAACAATAACTAGCTTCTGATGCTCAGCACATACTGTGTTGCTCGACATCCACTATAAAATCACTCGGCATGAACTAAAGTTTACTAGTGCTCAACATCAACTAAACTTTACTCGACATCAATCGTTTCACTCGGCATCAACTATTTCACTCGTCTTACACTAAAATAGACTTTTACTCACCTCCAACTAATTTTTTGCTTGGCTTGCACTAACTTTTCTCAACACCTACTATCCATTTGGTCAAGCTTGGTAGATAAACTTCATTTAACTTGTTCTTCTGAACTTTCTCAGTGTAACCAACCTTTGCAACCATAA
The DNA here is from genome assembly GCA_028749045.1 of Cupressus sempervirens. Lineage (NCBI taxonomy): Eukaryota > Viridiplantae > Streptophyta > Pinopsida > Cupressales > Cupressaceae > Cupressus > Cupressus sempervirens. The sequence continues at coordinate 218,687,575 of CM053787.1, forward strand.
GTAAATTATCAATGCACTATGATATCAATTTCTTAGTTAATTCTTGTACTCCTTTTCCATATCATAACTCAACCTTTCCTCTAGGTGCTATTGTTACCTCATTTGATCAAATTCTCTTCATCAATAAAATAAATGATAGTACTTAAATTATATAGGCAGTTGTCTTACTAGCAAATAGAAAGTTTGACATCATTGACAAAAAAATGATTGAAACACATTTATCATACTTGTATGAATCTGTTTTCAACAATCTCCCTCTTTGGCATTGATGGCAAACCAAACTAGTTAACCAAACTGACTTAGGTTTAAATAGTAAGATCAAAAAAATACCAAAAAGAAAATAATTCTTTGTATTAAAATCTCTCCCTCTATCAGCAACTTTCATCTTCTGAATAGGTTACAAAATTTTTGTATGTTATGATCAACAAACAATCAATTCATCCTTATGACTCCCTCTAAATTACTTTTTATATCTCCCTTTACATTATCTCCCTCTTACTAGGTAGATTTAATCAATAGATACACTTTCTCTTTTAGTAATCTAATTTTATCCCTCATATTGTGCGTTAGGATTTCTCCCTCTTTGTTTAGTTCCTTTATGTGCTTTTTCATCGTAGGATTATCCTCTTTCTCTAATATCTCTTAAGTTTCTGTTCAGTTTCCTTGTATATGTCCCTCATTGACAATAATGCCAAAGACTCATCATCTTAAATATGCAGATATGAACATCTTCATTTTCTCCCTCTGTCACCTTGCTTGTGACTAATTTGCAGTTCCAGCTTTTTGATTACCTTAGGCAGCTCCTAAAGTAAGATCCACTGCATCACTATGTAACATATGTCAATCAACTTATTTGATGTAGGAACTTCTCTTGTTTCTTAGATAGCCTTTGATAGGCGTATCACCCCTAGTTTACCTCTTAAATACTTATGAGAATCCTTAGGTAATGATTTTGTGAAGCTATTAGCAATTTTCTCTTTTGTGTTAACATATTTCATCTTCACCTCTTTAACTTGAACTAATTCTCTCAAGTAATAATACTTGATTGCAATGTGCTTAGTCTTTGTATGCATTATACAATTATTTGATATATTTATAGCACTTATATTATCACAATAAAGTATCATTGGTTTAGTGATCTCTTCCTTCATTTTGAGTAGTTGCTTGATCCATACAATGTTTGTACAATTTACTGTAGCAACAACATATTCAGCTTTAGCAGCAGATTAAGAAATGCAATTTTGTTTCTTGCTAGTCCATGTAACCAACCTCTTGCCTAAGAAAAATGCTTCTCTACTGGTGCTCTTTCTATCATTAATATTTCCATCCCAATCAGCATCAGTATAGGCTCTCAATTAAAATTTCTTATTTTTCTTGTAGTTTAGACCATATTCCTTTGTTCTTTTTAGATATCTTATTATTCTCTTTATACCCATCAAATGATTCTCCTTGGGATTAGTAGAGAATCTTGCAACTATCCCTACAAATAGTGCAATATTAGGTCTGCTATGTACTACACATTGTAATTTTCCAATCATAGACCTATATAATATTTGACTCACCTCAGTTGAATCATCATTCTTTGACAATTTATGTCCTATCACCATAGGTGTATTTACTAACTTGGAATCTTCTAATCCAAAAGTTTTCAGTATCTCCTTAACATAATTTGACTAAGTGGTGTATATACCATATTTTATTTGATGTACTTGCATACCCACAAAGAACTTGATCTCTTCAAACATAGACATATCAAATTCTTGCTTCATTTGATTTGCAAAAGCCTTACATAAAGTATATTGACCTCCAAATATGATATCATCAACAAAAATTTTAGATAACAAAATACCTTTGCCTTTCTTTGTATTCAAGTACAGATTGATGTTATCACCAGTCCTTTCAAATCCAATCTTCACAAGACAATTATGAAGTCTCTCATACCATGCTCTTGGTGCTTTCTTCAAACCATATAAAGCTTTGTGTAATCTACATACCATGTTTTTATTGTTAACATCAACAAATCCTTCTAGTTGTTCTATATAAACTTCTTCCTCTAATATGTCATTCATAAATGCAGACTTCACATCCATTTAATAAACTTTGAAATGTTTGTATGTAGAATAAGAAAGCAAGGTTCTTACTCCTTCCAATCTGGCAATAGGGGAAATGTTTCTCCATAGTAAATATCTTCTTCTTGTGCATATCCTTTACAAATTAGTCTTGCCTTGTTCCTTGTGATTTCACCATTTTCATCTAACTTGTTTCTATATACCCACTTGGTACCAATCACATTTTTGTCTTCTGATCTAGGAACTAGAGTCCATGTTTTATTTTTCTCAATTTGTTCAATCTCTTCTTCCATGGCTTTACTCTAGTCCACATCTTCTAAGGCATCTTTCACTATTTTGGGTTCTTTCATACTTGTCAAACATGTATCATTTCTCAACTTGTTCCTTGTCATTGGTCTAGCATATTTATCTCCAATGATTTGTGCAACAAGATGATATCTCTTGACATATTTAGATAGTCTTGGTTCAGCTCTGGTTTCTTCATTTGGTCTCTCAACTTCTAAATCATTGCGTGCATCTCTATTAATTGGTTCAGCATCTCTTTCATATGCACTGATCTCAAAATCAAAATGTGTTTCAACTTCATTCTGTAACTCGACACCTAAATGTAGCTTGGTTCTTGAATGCAACTCAGCATTCATAGTATGTGACTCAACAATCACTAAAACTTGTTGTTGGTTTGTAACTTGATTTGTAGCATCTTCTTCAGTAGGCATACCTTCATAAAATTATATGAATGATTTGTATTCTTCTGGTTCCTTCATTGATTTAGCCTCATATACTTCTATATATTCATCAAATTTCACATTTGCACTTTTCACAACTTTGTTAGTGTTAGTATTTAAACACTAATAAGCTTTACTTCTTGTAGAATAACCTAGAAATATATCTTCTTCACTTTTTGCATCTAGTTTACCATTCTTGAAATCTTTGAGAATATAGCATTTGCTTCCAAATACCTTAAAATATTTTATATTGGGTGAGTATCTGTAACATAGTTCAAAAGGTGTTGAATGAGTATCTTTCTTAACTTGCACATGATTTAAGGTAATAGTTAGTTGTACTTACAACTTCTCTCCAGTATTTTAAAGCAACATTTTTCTACATCATGAGTGTCCTAGCACAATCCATTATAGATCTATTCCTCCTTTCAACAATTCTATTTTATGGAGGGGTTCTAGGAGCAGATGTATGTCTTTTGATTCCTTTTTAATTATAGAACATCTCAAACTCATTTGATGAATTCTCCTCCTCAGTTAGATCTCAAACATTTCAGACTTTTAACTATTTACTTCTCAACTCTTGCTAAGTACCACTTAAAAATTTGGAAAGCATCAAATTTCTATTTTAGAAACATAATTGTCATCATTCTAGAATAATCATCAAAAAACAACATAATGTACGTATTTTCTTTGTAGCTTTGCACTTCAATTGGTCCACACAAGTTAGTATGAACAATCTCTATTATTCCTTTAGAGGTATGAGTCTTACTCTTAAAACTTGACTTTGTCATTTTGCCTAACTAACATTGTTTGCACATTATATAGTTAGGCTTCTTTAACTTAGGCAACCCTCTAGCTTTTCTCATGTTACTAATACTAACCAAGTTGTCAAAATTAACATGACATAATCTCTTGTATCATAGCCACACATCATCAAATTCTACAACTAAACAAGTAGCATTCTCTATATCAAGGTAGAATAGATTACTTCTAGTTTGATCACCCTTTCCAAATAGTTTTCCATCAGTATCATATATCTTAGCAATCTTGTTTTCAAACTCAACCTTACATCTTGAATTATTTAGTTGTGACACACTCAACATATTATAGTTAAGTCCTTCAACATAATAAGCATTTTCACATAAAATCTTTTCAATGAGCTTGATAGAACCTCTTCCTTTTATCAAACATGGTGCATCATTACCAAATCTTTCACTATTTCTATCATAACAATTCAAGGTAATGAACTTACTTTTATCTCCTGTCATGTGATGTGAACATCCACTATCAATGATCCATCTATCATTCTTGTTCACACAAGACACAAATGTGGTTGCTTCGTCTTCATCAGATTAATCCTTCATTGCAACATATATCACTTCTTCATCATGATCATCGGATTCATCTTTTGCTTCCTCTTCAACAATGTAGCAAGACTTCTTTCCTTTTTCTTTGTAATCTTTGTTGTCTTCATCTCTTCTACTTGTGTATTTTTCATCACCTCTAAAATTCTTCCTCATTGGGAATCTAGCAGTAATATGACCAACTTTATTGTAATTGAAACAAATGATAGGTAATTTACCTTTAAACTTTCCTTTACCTCTGTGAAATCTCCTTGCCAGTAATTCTTCAAGTTGATCTACATCCTCCTCATTTTTATCACCATCACTAGACACATATTTTGTCTTTTTTTTTCTTCTTTTCATTTGATTCCTTCAATGATAGCTTAGCTTTGAAAGAAAATTCAATAATTTTAGGTTTGTAATTATCAAAATTAGATATCTCAAAAGTAGTGAGCCTACCTACCAGACCTTCAAGAGTTAGATCATTCCCTTGTACACATCTTAGTTCTTGTATTTCAGAAACTCTAATAGCATAGATGGGCAATAGTGTTCTCAAAAAAAAAATTAGTACAGTATCATCATCTATTTTTCCAGTAGCTCCTCTTATTGCATAAACAATATCTTTTATTCTAGAGCAATATTAAGAAATATTTTCACCTTCTTGCATTCTCAAATCATCAAACTTACCTTTGACTTTCAGCTTTGGCTCTTAGAACATTCTTGTCACCTTCATAGATGGTGTGTAGAGCATCCCACATTTTCTTTGTACTATCACATCCTTTGATATCATCAAACTCAACATAGCTTAGGGAAGAAGCAATCTCCAACATTAACTAGTTGTGTTCTTTCTTCTTTTTCAGATCTTCAGTAGTTAGGGCTCCAACAAGATCAATATGCTCAACACAAATGGTAGATTGTGCATGATCTCCAATTCCTCCAAGGTGAGCTTCATCAAACTTTTCCATGTAGGAAAGTTATCTCTATTAAGCTTGGGTGCTTCTCTTTTTGATATCTTGATCTTTGTGCTTCTAGTACCTTCAAACTAGTCCTCTTAAGTAGATAGCTCTGATACCAATTGTTGGAATTCCTTAGAATAACTGAGAGTGGAGGGGGGGGGTTGAATCAATTATCAAGGTCTAGATGTACTATTAAAAATTTTCACAGCTTAGTGAACCCATAAAACAATTATCATCATCCATGCATCCATAAGATTATGCAATCACCTAAAACTTGTAGGTTATTGTCAAATCAATTTGCAAAAATATAAACATGAAACATAATAGATTCAATAACACACTTGACACAATGATTTACTTGAAAACCCAATTTGTGAAAAACTACCAGTAACATGCTACTCTTTCTCACTCTTCTGAAGTGATGCCCTGTGAAAGGCCAACCCTGTTAAAGGTTACAATGCACATTGTTAAATGTGAACCTATTAAAGGATTTCAATCACTCTGTTAGGAGTGATCCCTATTAGAGGAATTTAGACCAATCACTTGGAATGTCACTTGGTTAAAGGATTCACCCTAGACTGATACAATTATTAGAGAGTAACAATAAGGCTTGCTCTAATAACAACTTACAACTCCATTTGCAAATTACAGATCTTTGTTTCACTTCTTCATTTTGCTTGGTTTTCACACACTTCATCTTTGATAGCTTGTTCACCCTTCAAGCATCCATACCCTTAACTTGCCAATGTAGACTCTTCTTTTAGGCCACTAAGTGAAGCAATACCCTATACTCCCTTTCTTCCTTAGGTTCTCGCACATGACAACCTTTTCTTCTGACCAACCATCTCTATAAATAGAGAATTAAGATATTTTTTATTCGTCCTCCATCATCTAATTTAAGGTTAGGAAATATTAGGTAGGATTCAATGAATCTACCCCTTATTTTTTTTCATTCCCTTCTAGAAACTTCTCTTTTGATCTTCTAAAATGGTTTACCATGAATTCTGTGTCACTAACGCATCAATCTTATTTTCCACACAATTCACATAATCCAAGAAATCAACTTTGACAACTCAAATCCATCAAATTCATGATCTTTCTAATAATGTTGACAATTGACATTAACTAGCTTCTATTTTTTAGCACACACTCTGTTGCTCGACATCCACTGTAAAATCACTCGGCACAAACTAAAGTTTACGGGTGCTCGACATCAACTAAACTTTACTCAACATCAACTATATCACTCGACATCAACCATTTCACTTGGCTTACACTAAAATAGACTTTACTTGGCTCCAACTAATTTTTAGTTTGACTTGCACTAGCTTTGTTCAAAACTTACTATCCACTCAGTCAAGCTTGGCAGAAAAACTTCATTTAACTTGTTCTTCTGAACTTGCTTAGTGTAACCAAACTTTGCAACCATAAGTAGATTATCAATGCACTAGGATATCACTGTCTTAGCTAATTCTTGTACTCCTTTTCCATATCATAACTCAACATCTCCTCTAGGTGCTATTGTTACCTCATTTGATCAAATCCTCTTCATCAATCAAATAAATGATAGTACTTAAATCATATAAGTAGTTGTCTTACCAACAAATAACAGCTTTGACATCAGTGACAAAATAATAATTGAAACAGATTTATCATACTTGTATCAATTTTTTTTCAACATAATCTTAGTCTAATTTCCATTAAATGTTTAAGTACACCTACTTGGGAGAGAGTTTTAGGATGGGTCACCATCATATTGAATTTTGAATTCAAACTTGTCAAGGATTTCAAGGGGCCTAAATGTGGTCCTAAAGTGCCATTTTTTGAAAACAAGACACTCATATGGTAGTATAACATGTTAGGGGCCTAAATTTAACCATTTTAGTGCTTAGTTAACTTAGGGGACCCCTTAAACAATGCACTCTTGAACTAATTCGAAATGTGGGGTTTTCCCATGAGTGTACCTTCACACTCCCACTTGGTCAAAGTTTCTTTTTTTGAAGGGACAACAATGTAAGAAATAGTGAGCTTGATGTTTTTACCAAAAATGGGATAGTACAGAGTCTTTTTAGAGAATTTATGACGAACTAGTGTGGTGTTCACCCACTCTCTAAGTTTAGAGATAATTATGGTTTGGTAAGAGGAAGGATTGAGGAGAAGGGAGCTCTACAACAACTTTCATTTTTCCTTTAGCTTGGACCAAGGTTGGTGCCCATGCCATAACTCTCATTGCACTTGCTCAATGATGGTGTTCTTGTTCATTTTGTATTAAAATTCATGTAATGCGTTTGTGTTGAGATTGTTGGTATGTGCCATTATTTGTGATGGATTTCTATTGCAGATTATTTTTCCTTGTTTTTGTGTGTATGAATGTTAATGGGTGTGAAGGCTTTACTCACCCTTGAGAGGGAAGAGAAGCCTTGGGTGAAGGGGTTAGTTGGGCTCAACAATGAAGTTGAGAGATTTTCCTCTTGGAGAGGGTTTAGTTGTTCATGGAGTATGGGCTCCATTGAAGCCATATGCCTTGTTTTGTGATATGGGAGGTTAAAGTGTATTGGTGTATTGAGGAGGATGAATTTGATAGCCTGGAAGGGCATGATGCAATTGCAAGTATGTATACTTGTATGGATATGACATTTTCCTCTTTGGAGAACCCACCATCACCCATTATCTCATGATACCAATGGTGAATCATTATCTTAAACCTTGGAAGGATTGTCACTGTATTGGGATATGGTGTTGCATACATTGTGAAATGTTGTGTTGTGTTGTTCATTCATTAGCAAGCTAGTTGTTTGTAAATTGTTTGTGCCTTTTTTCCCCTAGCTTTGGGGTGGCTTCTTAGAAGGCTAGGATGAGAGGTGAGCCTCCATGGTTCTTGGTTTTATGTTCTTTTTGTAGGTTTGTGAGAATGGGATCTATGAAGAAGTTAGGGTTTTCCCCTTGGCGTTGTTGAAGAATCAAGTGTTGTGTTGATGTATCATGTAGTTGAAGGAATCAATCATTCCCATGTCATTTTGTAATATGTTGAGATGGAAAGATCTTGTTGTGGTTTGTGCACTGCGAGAGAAATTTACCTCTTGTATGAAGATGTGAAGTGGAAAATTGAGATTTGATGTTTTCTTGTAGTTGACATTGTAAGAAAAAGTTTGAATCACCTTCATAGTTGTTTAGGAAGGAAGAAATAGTTTCATGTAAAGGAATATCCATTGTTATGAAGTCCATGTTGAAGTTATGAAAATGAGTTATTTCTTCTCATTTAGATTCATGAATTAATCAATAGTTACATCTTATGGATTGCCTATGTGAGAGAATCATTGTAATAGCTATTCAATTTAAACTTTAGTGAATCCATTATAAGGTTCCATGTTATGTATTTTGCTGCAATGACAATAAAAGCTCTTATATTGCAATAGTGCATATGTGTGCATGGAAAATGGTTCAATATGTTTCAAGTAAAAAGAAACTCCAAATATTAGACTATTCATCTTTTGGAACGTGTATATTTCATCTTATGCAATGTAATTAGTGCGTTAAACTCAGAGTTTTCAAGTGCCAATCAATCTTTAGATTGGATAGATGAAAAGCATAATATCAAATTTTCAATTAAAAGAAATAGGGAAGTCAAATCTGTCCATTAGCAACCCATAATCATGGTCTCCTATAATGAGAAGGTAGAGAAATGCATAAAACTCATAGTGAAACCTTGTTGTAGATGCACTTTTACACTCTGGATTTTGTATGAGAGTGGAAATTAAAACTCCTCCCAATTGCAGTCCAATAAAATAATGCTAGGGAATATTCGCTAGAATCTCTCACTCTTCAAATCAAAACAACATAGAACTAGTAAATAAATAAACAAAAAAATAACAATAATATCACTAAGGCCTTCCCTAGAAGGGTCAGGTGACCCATGTAGAGTACATGACATTGCCTTGTAAAAATAATGTGCACATATATAATAGTATTCTAACTCCTATCTATACATTCATCACCTTGTTTCAACGTACCAAATGGAGGGAAGAAAGTTTTAATTATATAACAAGAGACGCATTGCTTCAAAGTTCCTATCAATAATTGAAATAAAATAAAAATAAAATAGAGATTTATAGATAGAAAGGAAGGATATGTAGAGAGAGCTAAAAGAGAGAATGATATGTTATTATAAGGACAAGTAAAGGCAGACTGAGAGAGTTGAAGAGAATTTTTAAAATATTAATAATTATATTATTTCAAGCAATATATAAATAACAATAAAAATTATATCATATGAATGAACTACTCATTTCCACTAATTCAATTATAGGTTGAAATATTTAAAAAAATTTTTTTAAATTGTTCATTACTTAATTCAAACTACCAAAATACCTAGCAAGTTTGAGGGGTATTTTTAGTTTTACAATTTGTAAAATGGTATTTAAAAAATTAGAGTAAAATTGTAAAATAGTAGCTAGTAAAACATAGTGTAAACTTAAAGAAATAACATTTTACAATTGTCAAAAATAAATATCAATGTAAAAGTAATAATAAATATATTTAAAATAAGAAATAAAAAACATTTAACTTTATATTTGAACTTGGCAAGAAAAATAAATTGTGATAATTAATTTTGATTCAACATTCATTTTCGTCCAAAGAAAGTTGTGTGAGGTGGAAGATAATATGATTTTAAAAAAAAAAATCTAATCAACTTGTCACAAATGTGGAAAAGATAAAGTTGTAATTAATGTACAATAAAGTTGTTAGAAAATATTTGTATTTTTGTTGAAAATTTTTGAATTTTCTCCTTACCAAAAATAGTATTGTCCAATAGAATGAATGAAGATTATGATTTATAAAATAATGAAAAATTAGAAAAAGATATTAACATTTGAAGTTCTTTTTAATCATTTAAATTCTATGAGTTGATTGGTCAATTGAATTGAAAATTTGAATTGAATGAAAGCATTAGTATCATGCCTTTGGGAGGAACTAAGAAAAAAGAGAATAATATTAAATGCCATATCATAGCTGATGGGTCAAACACCCCAAGGCAAGGAAAGCACACAAAATAATTAGGTGGGTCTTGTGATTTGTTTGAGGGAATCACATGAAATGAGGACGGATAAAGGGGTCGTTGAAGCACGTGAACAGGCGGTGCAACATATTTGCACCAGCCAAGTGTCATGCATCATATGCCCCATGGGATGGCATAGTCCCATCATTCCTAACATCTGCAGCAGTTTTGTCAAACGCTTTAAGAAGCCCCAATTTGGCATAGTTGTAAATTCATTGTGTAAATTCTGAAACTTTTAAGGTATATAATATTAAAATAAATATATTTTTTTAACTATAAACTTTATGAATAATTTATTATTATTATATCTGTATTGTTGTAAATAAATATTTAATATTTTTTTGATCGGTAAACGACCAAAGCCTAGATTATTATTATTATTTTTTAATTAATTATTTTTACATGTTAAGGGAACTCAAACCCAAGACCTCTCATATGAGACGCTTACAAGTTACCATTGTGTTGTAGGCTCTTGCCTAATAAATATTTAATATTATATTTGTATTTTTGTAAATTTTAAATTTAGTAAGTGAAATGTTTTAAAGAAAATTTTAATTTTTTTTTTTACAATAGACGATAAAGATTAAATAGTTTCTTATATTTATATTCATATTATAGTCAATGTATTATAAAATCTAAGAAAACAATTTTAGAATAAATTACTAAATAATATTAATATTATAATATAAAATATTTTAATATATTTAGAATTTCAAAAAATCATTGATTTATTTTATAAAATATAATATGCTTTAAGAAGTTTTTAAGAATTTATTTGTATTATTGTTTAATCTAAATTGTATTTGTTTGATTTGATTATAGGCAGTCCCAAAGCTTAAAGTAGTTCTAAATTTATTTAGATTATTCTATTTATAAGTTGTGTAACTTATTATTATTAATTAATTATTAGTGTTGAATAATTTTAGTTTGGATATATTTTTATTGTTATATTTTTATTATTAAAATATAAATTTATTGTCTCTATGTAATATATTAGATAAGAAATTCTATGTGTTAAAAAAAAATTAATATTAAGATTTTAGTAATATGGAAGTTGAGATTAAGTGAATTAATTTTACTTATATTCTAATAAGTTAAATTTATATATTATTAAATGAATTAATCATATAATATAGAATTAATTAATGCATCATAATATTATCAATATATCACTATGAAACAAAATCAAATCTATCTAAAGCACAAAACAAAAAGTTTTAAAAAGAAGTAAAATTTAGATGACAAAGCAATGTAAAAAGTTGTAAAATAATAGAAATGAGTTACACATTAGTATCAAAAACATAAAAAGTTACACATACATCATATCATATATTAATATTATCTTAAAAAAACTTTTTAATTTTAAAACATTTTGTGTAGAAATTTAATTTATATACATAAGAGGTTGAAGAAACATGAACAAGATCAACAACAATAGTATAGTAAAATTCAAATAATTAGAATGCTATCAATATGAAACAAAATCAAATCTCACAAATAATATTTAGATTAAAAAATAATACAAATAAATTCTTAAAAACTTCTTAAAGCATTTTATATTTTATAAAATAAATCAATGATTTTTTGAAAATTTAAATATATTAAAATATTCTATATTATAATATTAATATCATTTAGTAATATATTCTAAATTGTTTTGTTAGATTTTATAATATATTGACTATAATATGAATATAAATATAAGAAACTATCTAATCTTCATTGTCTATTGTAAAAAAAATATTAAAATTTTCTTTAAAACATTTCACTTATTAGATTTAAAATTTAAAAAATTAAAATATAACAATAATAAATTATTTATTAACTTTTTAATTTAAAAAAATATTTATTTTAATATTAAATATCTTAAAAGTTTCAGAATTTACACAATACTACTAAGTTACAAATTTAAATGAATTTATAACTATGCCGAATTGGGTTGTTTTAAGCGTCTAAAATGTCTAACAAAACTACCACAGATGTCAAGGATGATGGGACTGTTAGAATCTGAAAAGATTAATAACCTAGAAAACTAGTGTAAAGAATAAATATCTAAACTATGAATGCAAATGATACAAAATCAAAATAGCAACGTAGAGTTAGTCTCCAAGAGAGTAACGCAAATGCTAGAAGCAAAATATCATTAAGAGGATGAAAAAAAAAAGAGATGCAAATACAAGCCAGGTAGCATGCTTATATAGGCTAGGAAGAGGGAGGAGGTGGCAACACCAACCAATGAGGAGCAACCATCTATTGGACTAAAGATAGAAAAGTATCTTCTCAAGATAGCTAATGGATGCTCCCATGTAGGAAGGTGACACCTCACAACCATTCACCTAATAAGACATGCTTTATTAACCTAAGCGAGATTATTAAAAGTGTAGAAAAAACCTAGCAAAATAGGAAAAATAAAAAACTACACTAACACCCCCCCATAAGCAAAGCTTAGGTGGATGTAGAAATGGGTCTCGGCAAGTCAAGCTTGATGAGGTACCCATGTACATAAGATTTTTCAAAAGAGAGAGAAAAGAGACCCCCACAAAAAAAAAAGTCAGGACTCCGAGTGAGAGGAAGAGGCCCACCCAAAAGATGAAGCATCTCGCACCCCCAACAAAGCTTGCAAATGACAGAACTTGCTTTCAGTGAAGGGTTTGGTGAAGATATCAACAACTTGCTCGGAAGTCGAACAATAGCGAAGGTCAATGACATGACCATGGATGAGCTCCCAGATGTAGTGCATGTGGACCTCTATGTGTTTGGTTCGCTGATGATGAACCGAATTTTGTGAGATCTGAATGGCACTCTGGTTGTCACAAAATATGGCTGATGGTCGTCTAATCTAGATACCAAACTCAGTGAGAAGATGTTGAAGCCAAATGGCCTCAGTGGCGGCATTTATAGCCCCCCGATACTTAGCCTCAGTAGAAGATAGAGCAATAGCAGATTGCTTTTTGCTCGACCAACAAACAGGACCTGACCCAAGTGAGAAGCTATACCCTGAAGTAGACTTGCAATCCTCAGAATCACCTGCCCAATCTAAATCTGTGTAGCCCACCAAATCAAGCTCAATACCTACTGCATAGTGAATCCCACAACTATGACAACCCTAAATGTAGTGAAGGATCCACTTGGCTGCTTTCCAGTGCAACTCATGGGGCTCCTGCATGAATCGAGAGACCATGCCTACAACATAGGACATGTCAGGTCTCATATGAGTCAGATAAATGAGACTCCTAACAAGTTGGCAGTACAAAGTGCCATCAAAAAGTGGAGAAGAACATTGAGCCTCAAGTTTGACTTTAGAAAGAAAGGGAGTCAGAGCAGGCTTACACTCAGCCATATGAAACCTCGAGAGTAAATCTAGAGCATACTTGGATTGTGTGATGAAAATCCCAGAAGGAGACTAAAGGATCTCAATCCCAAGAAAGTAATGCAACAAGCCCAAGTCAATCATCAAAAAACTGTCCTGAAGGGCCACTTTGACAGCCTTAATGGTGGCTGAAGAACTTCCTATGATGAGCAAGTCATCAACATACAAAACCAAAAATAGAAGTGAATCACCCTATTGCAAAATGTAGACATTAGGATCAGAATGGCACCAAGTGAACCCAACTCATAGAAGGAAGGAGTCCATCTTGGCATACTAGGCCCAAGGAGAATGTTTGAGGCCATAGAGAGACTTCCAAAGATGGCACACAAGTGAAGAATCCTAAAGGAAGCCCTGTGGCTGCTCCATGTAGATCTCCTCATGAAGGTCACCATGAAGAAAGGCACTCTTCACATCCATCTGATGTACTTCCCAACGATTAGATGCAGTAATGGCAGGAACAATTCAAATGGAATTCATTCAGGCAACTGGCGCAAAAGTCTCAGAGTAGTCAATTTTAAGAACCTGGGAGAATCCTTTGGCGACCAAGCGAGCCTTGTGTTTGTCAATTGACCCATCTATTGCAAATTTTGTCTGATAGATCCACTTACATCGAACAAGTTTTCTTCCTTTAGGAAGAGGGACAAGATCCCAAGTGTGGTTCCTCATCAAGGAACTATACTCTTCCTGCATAGCTGCATCCCACTCAGGAATACCAAAAGCCTCATGAAAGGACTATGAATCTGAGGTAGTAGCAATGAAGACATGTGGAGCATCCTGGAATTGTGAACGAGTTTTCCTGGTGTCTGATGGATCCCCAACCCAGTCACCTATAGACTGCAAGGTCTATCTAGCCCAAAGTGGATAGGAAGATGGAGAATCTGGAGGGGAATCATTAACCTCTGAATGATGACTAGTAGAGGAAGGAGGTGAGTTCTTTGAATCACTTTCTGCATCAAAAGTAGAGGTAGAAGACTGTTCAGGTGAATCTGATCATCAGAAGATCTGTCATGTATTCCAAGTGACTCTAATGTCAAGGTAGAAGGAGTTGGAGAAGTGATAGAAAGTGAGCTTGAAGATCCCTCCTCAAACTGAACACTCCTCTCAATGAATAACTCATGTGTAGTAGGATGGAGCAACCGATAACCCTTCACACCATCGGGATAACCTACAAATATGCAAGGTCTGCTTTGCAGATCCAAGGCCTTACGTTTCTCTATAGGAATGTGGGCCCATGCAGAGGAGCCAAAAAATTGAAAGTGCTTAACTGATGGTTTTTGACTGCTCCAAGCTTCAAAAGGAGTAACTCCCTTCAAGGCTCGATGAGGAACACGGTTCTGGATATAACACGCACAGTTAATGGCTTCTGTCCAATACTATGGTGCAAGAGATCTAGAGTGAATCATACAGTTTGCCATTTCCTTCAAGGATCTATTCTTCCGTTCAGCAACACCATTTTGTTGAGGATTGTATGGAACTGAATGCTATAAATCAATCCCCTCTAAAGTGCAAAATCTTTCAAACCGATGGTTGACATACTCACCACCATTGTCTGAGCGCAAAACCTTGATGGCTTTCCTAGATTGCTTTTCTACAAAAATTTTGAAGTCTTGAAAATGATCAAATACCTCTGACTTCTATTTGAGAAAGTACACCCATGTATATCGAGAAAGGTCATCAATGAATGTGAGGACATATCGGGCCCTACTGAAAGAAGGATGTTGAAATGGACCAGCCAAATCACTGTGAACTAACTCTAGTATCTGTGAAGCTCTCCATGCCTTACTTTTGTCAAACTTTTCCTTAGGATGCTTACCAAGAATGCAACCTTGGCCAACACCTCCTGAGAATTGAACCGAAGGCAACCCTATGACCATGTTCTGCTGGTTGAGTTGATGCAAATAGTGAAAGTTAAGATGGCCAAACTGCTCATGCCATAATTTACTCACATCATTAGAGTGAGTGAGAAAAATAGATCAAGGAGGATCGGGAACAAAGTGAGAAAATAGATAGAGTCATGACTAATGATCTTCTCTCCCAACTATAACTAAAGAATCACTATGCAACTCACGCATCTCCACTGAATTAGGAGTGAACTCAACTTGCTTGCCTAAACCTATGTGAGTGATCTAGTATATTGATAGGAGACTAGTTGATAATGAGGGTACACAAAGAACATCATGGAATGTGCCATCCCCCACATCAATAGACCCTCTCCCACACACCTCAATAGGAGTGTCATCACCCATCAAAATAGAAGGCATAGTACATGGCTCCCAAGGATGCAAGTTCTTCCTTAGATGAAGCCATGTGGTGTGAAGCACCCGAATCAAGAACCCAAGTGGATGGTGAGGAAGCAACTGCAACAAGAGCCTTGCCCTTTCCTTTCCCCTTGTTTTCTTTTACTTTGTTAGACTCTTCATTAGAACATTATTTGATAGACTCAGGAACACTACTATTATTCTTCTCAAGAATGTATGTCAAGTGATCAATTTGTTTCTTCAAACATTTATGTTCATCATGACTGGGTCTTTTACAATAGGCACATTTAACCTTTTCTTTCTTAGCCTTATCGCCCTTGGAGGATGAGGTATCAATAGTTGCTTTTGAAGCAATTGGTATCTGATCCTTCTTTTCCTCACTATTATTTTGTTTCTCATCCTTACTATTGTTGTTACTACTTTTCCTTTTTGTTCTTTTGTGCCTTGGTTGGTTGCTAAGGCATGTGACTTAGAGGACTTAAGAGTGCCCATCTAGATTAGCTTGTCCTGTTCTTGAGTGAGATTGACAGAAAAATCATCTAGAGATGGCATGGTGAATTGAGTACCAAGTGCACCCTTAGTAGCATAGAAGGTAGAGACAAACACAAAATATTCTGAACTTAGCTTAGAGAGAATACTAAGAACCAGTTGTTCATCTTTCTTTTCAATTCCACATTGTTTTAACTGCAACCTTAGTGATTTCAATTTGGTGAAGAAATCTTGGATTGTGTTGAAATTGCCTGGACTTAAACTAATTAATTCATTTTCTAACATATGACCGCTCATTGAATCTTGTGTGCCAAATAGTGTTTCTAGCTTTGTCCATACTTCATTTGGTGTATCCAAAGCCTCAATGTGAAATAGCAAGTCAGGAGAAACAGACAAACACAATGTTCCATATGCCTCATCACATTTGTTAAACCACTTAGGCTTATCTTCATCTTTATTAGGTTTAGTTTCAAGTCCCATAGTTATCCTATTTAATCCCGCTTTCCTTAAGTGAATTGTCATGCGTGATTTCCACTCAAAGCAATTGTATGGAGTTAGGATGGGCATATTTGTTTGATCCATAATGAAGAAATGCAAAGAAGAAATGCTAAAAAGAAGAGAACCCAGCCACGAAAATGCCCCCCCTTTTTACTCAATCAAAGAACCCCCCCCCCCCAAAAAATATGATTTTGCACTTTATTTTAGTGCGTTTACAACTACCACTAGAAAGAAATACTTAGTGGTCTTGATTTCAATGCATTATAAACCATCATGAAGAGCATATGTTGGAAGTGAAACTTAGGCACAATAATCAAGTAAACAAATAGTACCACTATGATCTACTCGAAAAATCATGCACTTTCAAAAAAAGAATCGCCTCGATACGAGGTCGTACGAGAAAGTTATGATCCTCCAAAGTTTCCAAAACGAGAACTGTGCACAGTTACGGCCAAGAATCTGCAATTTCTGAAAAAATTATGCATGAAAATCAAAAAACAACTCCACTAGTGGATAGACCACAAAAAATAAGCCAAGTTCATAACAAGAATCATCAAAATCGGAGTCTGTATGAGCAAGAACGAGACATTTGAAAACTGCGTTCAAATTTGCGACTGCCAACGGAGAGGGGTACGACTGTAGCTTTCCACACTCAATTTTGAAAAATATATAGATTGCATGCAAAATCTAAAAAATATCCAGCTGGTTTTACGGGGCTGCGAACAAAACCCAAAAAGCATTTTTCTTGCTGATGTACAAAAGATGTTGCTGTAGTGTAAATCAGATGCCTTTAACAGTAAAAAATGGCTCCAAAAATCAAGAAATGACCCAACAACCGAAATATGACATGCAAATGCTAGATCGGCTTCCTAAGTCCATCAATGACATGCTGGAACTTGCAATACTGATTGAAAACTCCAAATATGCAAATTGGTTGTCAGATTTGAGATTGAAACCCCAGAGAAAAACCATTTTTGTCAAAACTTTCTGATTCTCAAGATCATCCAAAGATGCAAGAGAAGAGCATACTTCGTTTTTCAAAAAACTACAATAAAATTTATTAGACCCCCCCCCCGCGAATCTCTCAAATAAGGAAACTAAAATCTACTCTTGCACATAGAAAAGCTCTGATACCATGTTAGAATATGAAAAGATTAATAACCCAGAAAACTAGTGCAAAGAATAAATATCTAAACTATGAATGCAAATGATACAAAATCAAAATAGCAACATAGAGTTAGTCTCCAAGAGAGTAATGCAAATGCTAGAAGCAAAATAGCATTAAGAGGATGCAAAAAACAAGAGATGCAAATACAAGCCAGGTAGCATGCTTATATAGGCTAGGAAGAGGGAGGAGGTGGCAACACCAAACAATGAGGAGCAACCATCTATTGGACTAAAGATAGCAAAGTATCTTTCCAAGATAGCTAATGGATGCTCACATGTAGGAAGGTGACACCTCACAACCATTCACCTAATAAGACATGCTTTATTAACCTAAGCGAGATTATTAAAAGTGTAGGAAAAACCTAGCAAAATAGGAAAAATAAAAAACTACACTAACAAGGACTATGTCATCCCATGGGGCATATGATGCATGGCCAAGCACTGCAGCTGGTCCCTTCTGACTTTCCGTTAAAGAAGATTGATTTATGGATGTATGCACCATTTGCATTTCCTTTGACATCATTTGTCAGTACGATAGATGTCTTAGTTAGATGATTGAATTCTTTTTAAATTTATCTCCTCCCACCCAATTATTAAATGCCCACCCAAATCAAGATTGAAAATGGGAAGCCAGAAGAAGTTACGAAGGATTTTTCTGGTGGAAATAAATCAGGCAAGAGGAGATAAATTTAAAAAGAACTCAATCGTTTGACTGAGACATCTATTGTACTGACAGATGATGTCAAAGGAGATGCATACGTCCATAAATTGGTCTTCTTTAATAGAAAGTCAAAAGGAGATGGATTATAGATGAACCCCACCCAAGAGACTCCAAATAGTCAAAGGTTCGAGTGTGCTAATTAAGCCTAGCCCAAACGACATTGGGATGAAGTTCAAATATTTTAATTACTATAATGCAATTTTTCATTTTCATTCTAGCAAATAAGAAGACATTAAATTCAACCACTTAAGAGGATGTAAATTATTAATTTTGATGAAAACATATAAGGAAATAGAGTAACAAAATTTATAATACTTGTTACTCTGTATGAGAAAAAGAAATAATGCACACATGGATTATAATGAATTTGTGTCTAATGTAAGCAATAATACACGATGGTATATGTTGATCATTACACAATAAGGTTGGAAGAGGAGAAATGTTACTTAAGATGACTAATCCTCTTTGAAATGATATAATATATGCGTTTATAAGGGAATAGTGAATAATGAATTTTTAGAAGGCCTCAACCCACAAAGAAGAAGCTCAAATACTTGAAGAACCCTATAAAGACTTCCTAATGGATGAAGAATCCCAAGTTGATGAGCATTTAAAACACAATTAGGAAGTCATCATCATATTGCACATGGAAGGAAATGGATACTAGAATGTACAAGACAATGGGATCTATAATAGGCTAATTAAATGCATTATGTATTATTGAGAGAAAATATTATAGAACTACATACACTTAGGGCTGATTGGGAAATTGAGGCATCTCATGATCAAATCAAATATAGAGGTTGGCATCATTCATGCATTGGACTTGATAGTAACTGAAAACTCTATAAAATGAAATGAGTGGGAATTTTACATTGTGGGGGGGAATAATAACCAATGTTCCATTACCACTTGAACCATCTTTAGACACGAGATGCTCCATTCTCATGTCTAGATAAGTATTCTTATCATTTACATTTATCTACTCATTGTAGTCTCTCTCCTATTTGTAATTCTATACATATTATAAGAGTTATTTTCCTTGATCTTTTCCTTTATGTCCGAAGTTGATCTTGCTGGAAAAGAAGAATGGCACATTAAGTAGCTTATGAAAGTAGCTTCAAAGAAGTTGTGATCATGCTAGATAAAGTGAGGCTCTTGAAGAAAATAAATTTGATGATTGGGATTATTCAAGTATCCTTCTACATTAAGAGAGAGTATAACACTTCTTTGAAGGCAATACAAGAACTTAGAAGATTGATACTCAGAGGGAGTCTAGAAATACATGCATGACCTTCATGATTTTGATGGGCCTACTCTTGTATGCATCATGAGGAAGTATTGACTTATAACTAGAAAGTGGGAAGATTGATATTAGATTTAGATTGAGTCTGAAAGGCATCCTTGGGGGAAGAGAGCTTTTAAGGGGGTAACTACTAGACCCGACTTCCCAAGATTGTTGTTCTGAGGGAGAAATTTGAAGTGTGATCTCTTCTCTATAAGGAAAAAGTTCAAAGTGAAATTCCTTGGAATGCATTCTTCTCTATGAGAGAAAATTGAGGTGAACGCTCTTGTACCACTCTCTGACTTGGTTCATGATTGTTACTATTTTGCATATGATATATAATGAAAGGTGACAATCTTTCTTTAACATATATAAACAGAAGGTAACCATTGTAAGGTGATGATCATATAAATAGTAGACATGTTATCATGAAAAACTTCATTAAGTTGTTGTCCTAGAGTGTTGGAAGTTAGGATAATGAGCGTATCATATTCAGATGGCATTAAGTTGTTGTCCCAGAGTGTTGGATATCATCATACTTGTCATGATAGAGACCATGACATTGTGATTTCTTGTTAAGTTTTTGTCACGAAGTGTTGGAAATCAAATAACTCATATTCTTCTAGGATATAACATATTATTTTGGTATATTTTCCTCACATTGACATTTATATTTCCCTTGATTCAAAAATTTTAGGCTTTTGAAATGAAGACTCCCGCTCCTCCTGCTCAGGCTTCTATGAATGCCACTCTGGCTTCTACGATAGCTTAGGCTTTCGCTCAGGTTGTTGCTCAAGCCCAAGCTACTTCCACCCTCACTACTTAGGCTTTTGCCCTTGATCTCACTGATTCCTTTCGCCCTTTGGTTGCGGCTGCTAGAGCTTGTGTTGTTAGTCTTGCACCCATTTCTTCAATTGTTCATGATGTGGATGCTTCTCCTAATTAATCTTCTCTCTCTTATGCGAAAGTGGCTACTTATGAGGTAGGTATTTTTGCTCCTATGAGGAAGGGGCTTTTAGGATAAACCATGGACAGAAATAAAAACTACATGCAAATATAACCAATAACAAAAATAATAGAACACACAGAAATGAACACAAGGCACCAAGATTTAACGTGGTTCACCCAATCCCTGGGCTACGTCCACCAAACAGCAAGTCCGATCTTATTACAATCCAATGATTACAACTTGATTACAATCCGTAATCCCTTACAGCTCAATACCGCCACAAGAACCAATTTCGTATCACCACATATGAAAAATACCCAACCCTAAGCCCTTTTTATACAAGTATTAAACCGCTTTAGGGTTATAACATGTCGGCCATATGTCGGCCATAATATGTCGGCTACCATGTCGGCTACTTCCAAAAAAAAAAAATTTTGGGCCGATGCCCCGAACCCCACTATTTATGAAGTATGTACAGTACTTTCCTGATCAGTCACCACAATCTAACAGGGGCTTCATTCAGTTGTGCCTTTTGTTATTTGTTCGGTTGAGCCTATTTCTGTAAGTAAACTGCTTGTGCTTCATCTTGAACAAGATATTTTTGATGAGATTAATACTTATATGGTGGATTTCTCTTCTACGGCTGTTATTTCTCATTTGAGGGGTTTTTGGCCCTCTCTTTTGGATTTTTATGCTTGGATTGCCAGATATTGGGAACCAATCATTTCAGATGAAGTGCAGATTTACCCTGTGGCAAGGGGTTTTTCTATTGTGAAATTTGCTAATGTTGATGACAGAAATGTCATCCTATGTTGTGGTTTCTCTTGGGAGGAAAGTTTCCCCCTAATGGCCAAACCTTGGTATCCGACATTTAATCTGACTACTGAAACCTTTAATAAGATTCCTCTTTGGGTGCAATTACTGAATCTTCTCATTCACTTTTGGCAAGATTCAGTCTTGGAGGCTATGGGGGATGCCCTTGGGGATTTCATATTGGTTGATTTGATTTCTTCTAATGTCTATAGGACAACGTATGCTCGCATCCTTGTGGCGATAGATGTCTCCAAGGGGCTCTCAACAATGTTGAAGTTGGCTTCTCCAAATGGTTCTTGGATTCGGCTTCTTGATTATGAAGGTGTTCCTTTCAGATGTAGGATATGCCATAAGACCAGCCATCTCGTTGCACGATGCTCCTCTAACAAGGTTAGATCGAAGAAATCACCTTCTTAGTGGTTAGGGGTTTCAAATGATCATTGTATAGTTAAGAAAGTATCCACACATGTGGCTGGATCGGATAGCTCTTCTCATATTGATCTCACTTTGGATGAGGATTCTGTTGTTGTTTCCAATGATTCTAATGTTGTCCCTACGACGGATTTGATTCATAATGTTGTTTTTGGCCTGTCACCTACTATTGTTTCTGTTGATTTGATTGTTATCCCTTTAGCGGCTTTGGATCAGAATGTTGATGTTGTCCCTTTTTCTACTGTTGACTTTGTCTAGAACACTATTGCAGGTGCTTCTCTTGTTGCAAGGGTTTTGGGGGTTAGTGGGGATTGGCAGAAGGCTACTGGGGAGGTGGAGGATTGTTGGACATTGGTTAAAGGAAAAAAAGGCAAATCCTCCAAACCTTCATTTAATGTCTTTACGTTCTCAAAAGATTGAACCAAAATGTAAATCTTGATGGCTTGTGGCTTCTTGGGTTGTTTTCCCTCTTGTTGGGAACTTTGGTATGTCCCTCTAGTTTGTTGGGCGGTTTTCCACAATTGTTTTAAGATCCTCATTGTTATATCTTTCTTGTCCATTGTAAAAGGCTTCGGGTCCTTTCAAAACTTGTTTTTACTTAATCAAAACATATTATTTTGGTAAGTGTCAAGGATTTGATGTTAGTGCACATACCAAAAGAATATACATATGATGAATATCATATGATTGATATTTCTTGTTGAATCATACTTTGGATTATATTGAAAGGTAACATCTAAGTTGATGGATTTATGTTGATATCCTTAAATTTGTCATTCTAAGAATTTATCATACTGAGATGATATCTCTTCATATACTTGAGAGCATAATTGGCTCTACAAATCTTCCCTAGCTAAGAGGTGGTGTTTATAAGGTTGTAGCTTCAATCGGTTTGATTCAATCTAAGATACATTATTGTTATTGGTAAATCATCATTTCCTATATGTACTTATCCATGTTAAATAATATATATTATTGTATATAATACACACACACACACACACACACACATATTGTTATACATATTATTATTTTTGTTTATATATTATTAATTAAATGATGATTAATTCATAGAGATGTGTCTCTTCATGAGACATGTCTCCTCCTCACATATTTATATGAGATTCAAATCTACATTTGGAAGATATCAATTATAATGGCAATGTTAGTACATTTGCATAAAATGATCCATGTTACTCAACAATAGGCAACTCATGCAGAGAAGGCAAACAAGAAATAAAAAGTGGAAGAGAAAAACAAATTTGGTTTTAGGGTTTTTATCCTAGCAATCACTAGAAATAAAAAAATTTCTCTTATGTAGACAACAGCCTACAACACAATGGTAAATTGTGAGCCTCTTATTGAAGAGGTCTTGGGTTCAAATCTATCCATTTTTAATAAATAATAGTAATAATTAATCACAACACATAATAATTTATCTTGGCTTTGGCCTCTTACCGATCAAAAAAAAAATTTCTCTTATCTTGTAACTAACCTCACTTGAGATTTCTAAAAGACTTGTGTCCCTTTCCAATCCTATTTTAATATCCATTAAGTAAATTAAGTAAATTGTTTAATGGGTGTTAATTAAGGCTAATATCTATTATGAAGTTTATTTTACTTACTTGATAAATATTAAAATAAGGTTTTTTTGTGTTTTTTTTGCATTTGTATTGTGATTAATATTTGTTGAATGATCCCTTATAAATCATTTAATAAATAGTAAGTTTAAAGTGCAATAATAAAAGATATAGGCTTATTGGGATAAGATTGAGTATAAGCATATGCTTATTCTAAGTCAAAGTGGATTAAATGTAAAATTTACGGATTTGCCAAATATTTTGGGGAGGTTAAGGAAGTTGTTCAACATTTACAGAATATAGGGCTATTTGAGTCAATCTAGGAGAAGGTTGTAGTGTTTTGAGGAGCCTTAACAATGGAAAAGGTCAAGGAGTGACTTCTTCACCACTTGGGAGCTCTCTTGAGGAAGATATAGTTGCTTTGAAATAGGCTTCTTTGTTGCATTGGACCTAATGGATTAGAGTGGTTTTTAAATACAATATTTTAAACAACTCATTTGGGGAGAGTTCTCATTATGTGGATTTATGCATTTAGTGCCTTATGCAGTCCTTTGGCAATTATTCTTTGCATCTTTTTGTAACTCATTTCTCGATATGAAATAAAAATGACACCTTAAATATTGTAGACTTGACTCAATTTTGCCTCTCTTATTCTTATGGTATTGTGTATTACTAAGTGATTTGATTGAGTTGTTAGTGAGAAAATTTTATCTCATTATGGTTTTTGTCTCACATTTGTATACCTTTTCTGCAAAAGTATGTTCATGAAAGTTGGGGGTTATGTTTAAAGGTTCTTTCTACCTTTCAGGATGTGAAAGTCATTTTTTTAGTTTGAACGATAGTGTATTCGAAACTTTCCTTTGAAGTATTTATGCATGAATATATAGAAATATGTTTGTGCAATATAAGTTCTATCATTAATGTTCAAGTGTGTGAAGGTCTAAATTTTCATAGTCCTATCATTTTGGTGCATCGTCATATGTTTAAATTTCTTTTCTAGTCATCTTTCTATCTCTTTCCCTCATTTTGTTTTCAAGCTTAGTAGGTGATTATCTATTAGGAACAAACCTAGAAACCATAGACTCACTTCAAGGGTACCTCTCCCATGTTTAATGAAGTCATTCACATGTTATGTTGGAATAAAGAACATTCATATTTTAAAAAGGGTGCAATTTTTTTGCATAATAATGGTATATAGAAATGGAGGTTCAATAGCCAAAAAGGGGGACCTACAAGTTATTGTTGATGGTTTATAAGAATCATTGTATTCACAATTTTCTAGATATAGATTGGAATGATAGCAAATTGAAGACAATAGATGAGAATTGCAATTAATCTCTAATGGTTACATTTTCTTTCAAATCCTTAAAATTTATGTAAAAGCATCGTGAGATGTATTTCAAAAGAAAAAAAAATTCAAAAATCCCTAAAACTGTAAGATATAAAATATAGCGGATGTTCCTTTTCACATACAAAAAGAAATATACAAGAGAATTTTACTAGTCATAACTTGAAAATGAAGAATCCTCCAAGAAGAAACACATTTGGGGTTTTAAGACACAAAGTAAAGCGATGTGTTATTTTGGGTGCAAAACTAAGTTTTCAAAATGCTATACAAGTCTAGCCTATAGAAAATGAATTCAAATAACAATGATTATGGATGGAATGATCAAAAGAGAAAACATTTTTTCTCACAATGGTATGAATGAAAGTGAAACTAGTGAGGAAACAGGTTATCAAATAGCACAATTCTTCAGCACAAGATCTTCAAATTCATATGTTGTAGAGAGAAAGCGTGAGTGATAAAATTGTAAGCAATGTGTTGTTCACACGTGAAGATAGCTCAGAAAACCTCTACATAGAAACATTTAGATGTAAGTAATGATTTATATAAAGTCCAAGCAACAGTAGCAATGACACATAAGAATGTGACAACAAATATTATAGGTACAAAGAGTATAAAATTTTATTATTTTTTCAAGTGTTCAATCAGAGACTTCTAGATATAAAAAAGAATATAGAAGAAAATCTTATCATACAATAGAAAATCTACAAAAGAGAAACAAAAAGTGGTGTTTTTCAAGCCTCTAAGGAACCTCAATTTTTTCCTCCATGGAAGTGAGAGGGTTTGTCAAGAGTAGATCCCTTTTTCTCAAACCAAATGTCAAAATGATAAGGAAATATATATGTCTAGGGTTATCATTGTACCCAAGAAGCTTCTTGATGAAGCTTATGTTTTTTGTAGGATTTTCACTCGAAATTCCCAAGTCCATTTAATTTAACCCCCACAATCTTTTCCCTTTTTATATCCTAAGTATTAGATTTTGTTGAGGTTGTGATTGCTACTTTGTATTTTAGTAGAAATAAATAAGAATAGGGAGTAATATGTAGTTAATAATAATGAGTTCATAAATTATATTGGTGAATTCCCTTTACTAATATTTATTAAAACAATATTATTGAATTACTTAGTTTTCTTATTTATTTTTAATCATGTTTTAATTTATTATTATTTGTTGAAATTAATAGTCAATAAGTAATTAAATAATTAACTAAAATGTAATGATATCAAGTGGAAGGGCATTAATTTTTGCATAAATATCCATTGTTTAACTAATTGATTGAGTGTGTTTTATAAATCTTTTTTTTTTTTTTTTTTGAAAATTGCAAAGTAATAGGGCTCAAAGTTATTCTGAATCAATGTTAGAAAAGTATAAATTATTTTCCCTGTGAACTTCTTGGAGCAATAAGGTGTCATTTATGCTTATGTAGACTTATTCTTGAAAGTTGAGGTAATTTGGAGACATAAAACCTATATATATATATATATATATATATATATATATATATATATATATATATATATATATATATATATATATATATATATATAATCAATTGGCATTATATTAATCTAATGTTAATGATTACATGGTTCTCTTTGTCTCATCCACAATATAAATTCAGAGACATCATTACCTTTGGAAAACACATAAGTTATAGGCGATGATATTACATTTGCAGGGATCATTTCACATCAGACCAGCTATCCTCTCGGACAATTGTACAGTTGACCAATTTTCAAAAAGTTGAAAACAGCATAGATTTATCTAAAAATTTCAGTATTTGATCTTCACAATCTTCATAGTTTTTAGTCGAAAACAACAACAAAATTGGAAAAAAATCACTGCATTTTCATGAATCTGGAAAAAAAAAGATTTGACTTTGTTGGTATTAGTGCATTTTATCTGAAGATTAGCTTGTCCCTTTCACATCATCGTATCAAAATCAGACTGCAAATGAAAGATAATGAAGGATAGAAAAATAAAACACATGTATAATCAACGATATAATATCAAATTATGATCAGAAATAAACAGGTAAAAGGCGCTTGATATTAAAACAAACGGGGGTCTCCAATATATCTATTTGCAACTACTAAATATGATTTATAGGTTTCATATGGCGATTGTGATGATATTGGAATGAATGTCCTCCAATGACGATAACACATGAAAACATAAAACGTAATTAAAATGTCCTTAAATGATGATAACTCGCAAAAATGGAAATAATAATAATAAATGTGGTTGAAAATTTGTCCTTATTGGGTTTTATGATATGCACTTGATGCTTAATATGTCGGGATTAAAAGCAAAGGCTATGCAAGCAATCGAGAGCTAGTTATATCATCTGTCACTAAAATTTATTAAAGATGGCAAAGACGATATGCAGATTCAGGTGGTTTGATTAACATTTGTTAGTCCCTGCCTATATATACAGGTGACCAAGATCAATAATAGACCGAAGTCTAGATTCGTTATAATTATTTGTTGTAATTAATTATTTGTATGTGTTAGCTTGAGTAGACTTGAACCAAAGACCTCCTAAATGAGAGGCTCACAAGTTACCATTGTGTTGTAGGCTCTTGTCTAGCTGTAACCATTTTTGCTAAGGGTTATTTTTATTTTTGAATGAAAAAAATTAAGGAAATAAAACGTAATGATGACAAGTATTTATTGCTTGAATATTTATTGTATAAATTATTTTATTTTTAAAATGCCAAGTACACTTGTCCTCTATATGGTTGAATCTTAAATTCTAGAAACTATAAATTCTTTTCTTTTCCTCTATATTGGTCGGAATTGTTGTTACAATTTTTTTAATGGAATTTATCCATGTTTCTGTCATTGTTCCAATTTTTCAATTAATGCAAATCAATCCCCACAACTTGTATTGGGAATTTGTCTAGCATGTCCAGAAGCTATATTTTTTCCTTTCTCAAATCATAGTTGGGTCAAAATGGTGTCAGATCTAGGGCTAACCAGCCAACTTCAATTGCACTCTTCAAAATTTGGGGAAAATATATATATCTGGCAATTGGCTTTAAAATGTTTTAAAATCGACGGCCACATCAATCGGTCTTTTGAAATGGTTATATTTTAAGATAATAATAAAAATGCCACGTGTTTTTGAATATGCTTTAAAGAAAATTGGGCTAGGGCTTTCAATAAGCATTTTTAGAAAAGGTATTTTAAGTGTAATCAAGTAGTATCATGCAAAGCTGATATTAAATAAATATTTGTAAATTATTACAATTTTCAAAATAGAAATATATGTAATTTAAAATCTTACCTTTTGAAAAAAAATTAATTACTCTTAATTTATTTTTAATTAACGATGTTATTGAATTATTATTTTTAAATCACAAATTTAAATTTAAATTTTGTTTCAAATTATTGTAAAACTCATAAGTTTCTATTAATAGAGTAAGTGTAAAATTTAATTTTAAAACAAATGTGATAGTAATTAGTTTTTTAAATATATTATGGTAGAAAGTTTTACTCTTATTTTCAAGGAATTTACTCTTAACTATTTTTACAATTAAATTTTAACTTATCTTACCTTTCTATATAATGTAAAATTTTATTTTATTTTTCACTATTTTCTAATTAATTTTTCTTTAGAATGTGCGTTGTGCAATGCCAACTACCTATTTTTGCGAATACTATATACATAGATATCATTAAAACATCTATAAATATTTCACTAGGGACTCTTATATAAAGTAGTGACTCAAGCTCTCCTTGAACTCTTGTTTTTATTGGGTTATCATTCAATAATCAAAATGATAAGTGATTATTTAATGTTTATAATTCCAAACCATTCCAAACGGTTCGAAACTACTCAGAAAACTGACTACCCATTTCGATGGCTTGTCGAATACTATAAACGTGTTCAATAGGAGGCAAAAGAGGGCTTGTATTGACTATGCTCAACAATCAAAATAATTCCATTTATTTTCTGAGAGTATGTTAGAGATGTATGGTGCGTTGATGGGTCATATTATGAGACAATGTTGTGTACACCAGTATTGATTGGATTCAATAAATTATCAGTGGAGTGTGAAAAAAATATTAGAGGAAGCAACGATAATGAACAAGATGGCGATGATATGAACAAGACAACGATGACATGTGTTGAATTCTTACGATAATAACCAATCTCGATGTCAACCATGTAGCGGCGGGCAAAAATAAAAGGATGAAAATCAATTATAAAGAGAAACCATTCATTGGTCTGACCCGTCAATGCAGGAACTGACATGGAAGAGAAATAGGAGTTACCGCGGACAATGAAGTAAATAGTTACTGCTACCATGGGAAGACCCGTAGAAATAAAGTCGGATGTGGAGTGTGTTCTTGTCAGAACAGCAAATAGCAAATGGATACCTCCAAGCGAGAGCTGTAGGGAGTATCACGTGAGGATGGGTACAAAATGGGTGAGCCACCCCCAAACAATATTCACTATATATGCATATATATTTCAGAGGAGCAATGAGGACAAGAATAATAATAATGGAAGGTGATGCATACATATATTTACATGCAACTGTAAATTTAGGGGGTTGTCTTGGAATTTATTAAAGAAATGGGAGCTGTGTAAGTTTCTCAATATGAATAAAGGAATTCAACCAAAGTAACCTTAGACACAATAATCCTGTCATAATAATCTAAGGACAAAATAACTCAAGGTCATAATAACCCATGGAGAAAATAATCCATGTATAGAATAACAACGTTTGTTTTAGATCAAGCTAGTAGACTAGAAATGACATAAAATAAATTAGAACATTGGAATTTAGATCATTTCGAAAGAATGAAGATAAAAGAAGGAATTTAGTGAATTGCTCCAAGCATCTCAGTCTAGAAATCCTTTAAAACATTTAAAAATAAGAGTTTCCAAGAGAATAAAATACAGAAATATATCTAGATACACTAGGCAACCAAGCAGTAAAAGATATCATGAACTCAAAGAATTACCAAAAAAGAACATTTAAAAATAAGAGTTTCCAAGAGAATAAAATACAGAAATATATCTAGATACACTAGGCAACCAAGCAGTAAAAGATATCATGAACTCAAAGAATTACCAAAAAAGATAAGTTGATGGTTATGACAACCATAACAGTTTAGGTTATATAAGGGGCATTGTTCATAATTTGACACTTTAATTAAGAAAACCCAACTGTGATACCAAATGAAGAAAAAACTATTGATATAACAATACATAAGAAACAATGATTAAGACATGATTTCCCCATCCTTGTGATGAATTTGTAGTGCTCCAAGAGAAGAACTACATTTTATTTTTTTTGAATCAACATATTGGATTACAATTTGTGATTCATTATCAAGATGAGGATGAAAATGTATCATGGAGCGATCCAAAATGTTTATGAAAAATAAGCTACATACAAAAGCATTTACAAATTAAAAAATAATGCTAACAGAATCTTGAACGCAATAGAAATTAATTAACGACACTCCCACAATAACATTTTTATTTACCTTGGAACGCCAGTTTGGAGAAAGGGGCAGGAAAAATAATACTTACAGTATTATCTCAAGTTTCAACCGACCACAATAAAATGGAAATTTCTTGCTTGTATTTTAAATGTATTCACCCGAGATTATTCGTAGATACGAAAGTATAGGAAACTGCAAGTGGTTGAACAAAACAAAGGGTACAATTTATAAACCATAAGTTGGAAAACCCGCTAGTTTGGCTGTTTAATCTACAAGGGTAAATTGACATGCAAAGCATACAGCTCACATACAACAGAAGCTTCCATCATTTGCATTTTCTAAGTTGGGAACTTGAATTTTCTGATTATAGCATTTATCAAAAGGTTGCTGAAAGTAAAAACTTACATTTGGATACCTGGATCACAAATATAACTAACAAAGCCCGTATGAGAAACACATATGAGGATTCAGTGTAGGCTCTGAATAAAAGCCATATATGTAGGATACAACTAAAGGAAACTAAAATATATTGAGACAGACATTCTAGATAATTGTTTACCTGAAGAATTAGATTGTTTACTCTCTTTCAAGTCAGCACATTGGCATAAACCATGCATTTTGTGTTAATTACATAACAAACTGCTGAAGCATTTACTCATTATCAGAATCACAAATTTAATGTTGGGTGTGCATGTAATAATCAACTCTTTGTTGATCACTAGTGTAATTTCTCTGACATCGCTACACTTAACTCTGAATGGATCTCTGTTCAGTTGAAAATAGGTGACAATTTGAAACTGGGAAACACAATTAAACTGTCGAGTGTATCCTTTAATTTATATAATTCATATCGTTAAGACCTCTCTTGATAAAATTGCTGTTTCTTTTGGGAACTCTTTTTTTCCCCTTTTTTTTAAATTTTTTATGTCGCTTTGCTGTTTTTTGTAAATTATCAATCGTCTTTATGTTCTTTCCAGTCTGGTGTTTGGGAGGGTGACAATCATCTTCAAGATCTTCTTCACTATCATCTTCACAACCTTCACGTGCAGAATCATCTTCATAAGCTTTACCATCATCTTCATCTGAAGAAAATTCCAGAGTTTCTACAATGTCATCCTCTCCAACTGCTGCTTCATCATGTGAATGGGACTTGTGGGGCATTTTGGAGTCGGAAGCAACATCTCTGAGACAGTTTTTAACAAGAGAAATTTAAATATTGTGGCTGTCATTCCAGCTATAAATTTTAGCAAATATTTTCTCTTGGACCTAAATCAGAGCTCAAAATCTGTTTTGTTTCTCTTTAACCAAAATAATAATTGAGAAAGAAAAATGAGGAGGATAATGAATCAGTCAGCAACAACTTGAACAATATAATCCATGTCCAAGGTAATTGAGCTTACTTATTTGACTTCTTTTCAGGCAGCCAATTCTTGCTGAATACTATAGCTCCATCTTCAATATCATCATGATCACTTTCATCACTAGCTCTAGAAATATCCTTTGTTAGGCGTGTACTTTTGTCATCCACAATATTAACACTGTTGACAAAAGAAAGTGCTTGTTAATGATTCGGAATTAGTTCATGTAGTTCTTACAAAAATATTAACATAGAGAATAATCAATAATGCAATGCACAATAACCTGACCAACCTGGATTCTCGTAGATTTGCTTTTCTTTGCTCTGACCTTTGTTGCAGAATAATAAGGTATTGTGACAAGGGACTTGCACCAGCTTTCTTATCCGCCTACCAATATACAGAATATTGAAAAGGTTATGATATCAAATTCAATCAAAGTGAGAGAAACAAGATGACAACAACAATTGTAAAAGTTTTGTAGTGTACACATTTATTTGAGGCGAAGTTCAGGTAATTATATTAATAAAAGAGGGATGCTACAAGAAGCGCAGTCCCCAGAGAAAGTAAAAAATCAGGGAACTGGACTTCTGTTGAGATAGAAATACATCATTACAAATACCTCTACTCCGGTGCATGATCTAGTTACAGTCAAATGCTCATATATAGACAAATAATATCCATAGCAGCATAGTATCCTCTAGGGAAAAAATTGGCAAAACAAAAAAGTTGGGATTTAACTTAAAACACTCGAAGTTACAAAAAAGAGCACAAGAACATTTGACAAAATCAAAATATTTGCATTTTGGAAAATTGCTGTTTTTCTTGAATGGGATGAATCTAATTTGCACAAAGGACATCTGTTGATATAAGATAAGTAGTGTTACATATTCTTTCAATTTGTTAATGAACTACAAGATTTTTTCTTTAAAATTTCAAAAAAAAAATCTTAAAAACAAGATTCAAGATTTTTATTTTTAAGTATCATTCTTTGTTTTGAACATTTATTTATTAGTTGATACATACAAATTTGTAGTTCAGTGCAGCATTCAAATTCGAAATGGCCACTAATTCAAGTTGAGTGCAGGATTCAAATTCAAGAGCTCACGTAGTTGAGTGAAAGCCAACTATGACATATAATTGGGTGTGGACAAAAAATATGTGAGGGGCAAAACAAGTGCTTGCCAAAAGTGAAAACTGTGGCATATAATCTTTTCTGATTGCACAAAGTTGTTCAAACTCCTACAAGCTAGCAGGATATGTGGCTTTGATACAACTGTAATGTGCTGGGTTAATATGGTTGCACTTTTTGCAATTATTTGATAGAAACAAAAAACTCATACTTCAAAATGAATATTTAATAAGATTAATTAATAGCACATAACAGACCATTCCATTTTCATTTACAAATGAGATATTAATCCAATCTTTAATTAAATGACTACATGAAATTTAACCTGATTGTTGTTTCCAATACTGTAGACAAATACATTTGTTGTCCATTGTATTTCACCAGTTCTGCAGAGATAGACCTGACAACCTGCAAGCTCTGAAAATGTTGCAACCTGGAACTAGAATGGATGTTCTCTGATGCTATATGGCAGCAAACTTCTTTCCTTCATATAAGAGCTTGAATGGCTTCATGCTACTAGTTGTCGACTCAAAATACTCCCATTTTTAATTTGTAAACTTTCCTTCAACAAAGAAATCCTATGTGTTTTTAGTTTGCCCACAATAATAGTCAACATGTTTCCCATAAACCCTCCTAGTGCACAAGCAACCTCTATATTGAAGTCTAATTTGTAGGGCATAAACACCAAAATAGGGTTTGTTCTAGTTTTTAAAGGGGCTAATTTTGCAAAAGTGTTCCATGAATTTCTTAATGCCAAACTTTGAAAACTTGATTCAACGTGATCTCTCAAAAATGGCAGCTACAGTAGAATTTTATTATCAATTTTAAGACACCGCATCCTTTCCTTTTCTGTGGCATACTAGAAATCATCTTCAACAAAATCTGGACATAAAATTCCCAAAATCTCCAAAATTGAGATTTTTAATTACAATTTTAAATCAACAATTGTTACAAATGTAAACGGCGGAATACTTGAATGAATTAATCAGAGATCAAACTGATCTATATATAAAAAGAGGGGAGTCGAATAGAATAGAAACATTCTATTCTAGACTACACCTAAATATTAGAAACATTCTAATATTTATAGAGATATAATAAGATATAATAGTGAGCATTAAAAAGAAACATGAAGGTTATTTTAATACCCCCCCTTAATGCTCAATCTATTTACTACACCAATAGATCCCCTGAATTTAACAAACTTGTCAGGACCAAGGGGTTTAGTGAAAATATCTGTTGATTGCTCTGAGGTAGGAACATAGCGTAACTGAATAGATCCATCTTCTACTAATTGTCGGATGTAATGGCAATGAAGCTCTATGTGCTTGGTTCGTTCATGAAACACTGGGTTCTTGGCAAGTTTGAGTACGCCCTGATTGTCTGAAAACAAAGAAGTCGAACCTGCTTGAGGAATATGCATATCTGCAAGCATCTGCCGGAGCCAAATTGCTTCACAAGCTGCCTTGACAGCTCCTCTATATTCTGCTTCTGTAGAGGAGAGTGCATGTGCTTGTTGCTTCTTACTGGTCCAAGTAACTGCTGCAGATCCGATACTAAACACATAGCCAGAAGTAGATTTCCTATCATCAACTGAGCCCGCCCAATCGGAATCAGTGAATCCACTGAGCTGAGGAGTAGTACTCCTTGTGTAAAGAAGACCATAATCTAAAGTACCATGTACATAGCGTAATACACGTTTCGCTGCAATCCAATGATCAGTCTTGGGGTTTGTCATGAACCGTGAGATGTAGCTGACTGCAAAACTGAGATCAGGTCTAGTAGTAGTATGGTAGATGAGACTACCTACTAGCTGCCTGAAGAGTGTTTCATCTACAGGAGGAGAAAATGATTGTGCGGACAATTTCAGACCAATCTCCATTGGAGTGGAGGCAGATTTGCAATCCTGCATTCGAAACCTATCAAGCAAACTTCTGGCATACTTGGACTGGGGCAAAAAAATACTATTGTCAATCTGCCAAACCTCAATACCTAAACAATAATGAAGCAATCCGAGATCTGTCATATCAAAAGTTCTGCATAGATCCTGTTTGATTTCTGAAATCAAATGTTCTGAATTTCCAGTAATGATCAAATCATCCACATAGACAACAAGAAAAAGAATATCATTACCAGAGTGTTTAATATATAGATTACTGTCTAATGGACTACGCTGAAATCCTTGAGCAACCAAGTAATGATCAATCTTTATGTACCAAGCCCTAGGGGCCTGTTTAAGACCATAGAGGGCCTTCTGGAGTCTACATACTTTGTGTTCTGAACCGGCAACCTTAAAACCTAGGGGCTGCGTCATGTAGACTTCTTCCTGTAATTCACCATTGAGAAAGGCGCTCTTCACATCCATCTGATGAACTTTCCAACCATACTGAGCTGATATTGCAAGAAGAATGCGAATAGTGCTCATCTTGGTTGTCGGTGCAAATGTCTCCTCATAATCAATGCCTTCGCGCTGGGTGAATCCTCGAGCAACAAGTCTAACTTTGTATTTGTCCAAGGTACCATCTGCATGGTACTTGACCTTATAGACCCATTTACAGCTAATGGGTTTCTTCCCAGGAGGGAGATCTGAAAGAACCCAAGTGTGGTTCTTTTGAAGACTCTGAAGCTCAGAATCCATTGCTTGTTCCCATTCTGGAATTCCTTTGGCCTCTGCATATATCTGGGGCTCAGGGATACTGTGGATGTTGGCCATAAGAGCTATATTAACTGTGTTGTGCTGAAGGCTCTTATTTCTGGAGGTTCTACCCTCAATGAGTTCATCAGGACGAAGATCACTAATCGTTTGAGCCCACCATTTTGGCCGAAGAGTCGAGGAGCCAATATCAGATGCTGACGGAATAGCTGGATGAGAAGCAGGAGCAGGAGTTGTATTATCTAGAAGTGACTGAGGTGGTGTATCAGTAGCATCAGATGACTCATATAAAATAGAAGAACCCAAGTCAGAGATTGCTGAAGACTGAATCTCGGAATGTGGTGGGGGGTCAGAGAGCGGAAATGGTCCAAATTCCTCATCAAACACAACATCACGACTGAAGATTAAACGATCAGTATTTACATCAATCAGTCCGTAGGCCTTATGTGTGTGACTGTATCTTGTAAACATAAGTTTCTGGCTTTTGGAATCCAACTTAGTGCGTTTGGCATCAAGAATCCATACATATGCCAGAGAGCCAAAAACTTTCAAATGGTTGATCCTAGGTTTGCGACCAGACCAGGCTTCCTCAGGAGTCTTATGATTAACTGCAAGGGTGGGTGACCGGTTAAGAAGGTAGACAGCTGTGGATACTGCTTCTGCCCAATATTTTCTGGGAACATTTCTATGTTCTAGCATAGTCCTAGCCATTTCTGTGATGGTACGGTTTCGACGCTCTACAACACCATTTTGCTGAGGGGTGTGAGGTGTGGTGAACTGACGTCTAATGCCATGAGTAGTACAAAAGGCAGAGGAAGCAGAAGAACAGAATTCCCCCCCATTATCGGTCCTAAGAGTACGGATGGAGGAACCAGACTCTTTTTCTACTAGAGCTTTAAATTGTTGAAATACAAGAAAGGCATCTGATTTTTGCTTAAGAAAATATACCCACATTTTGCGACTGAAATCATCCACAAAGAGTAAAAAATACCTGTTCCCAGTAATAGAAGGAGTATTCATAGGACCACATACATCAGCATGGACTAGCTGGAGTACTCTGTATGCCCGCCATGATTCACCATTCTTAAATGGTGTCCTATGTTGCTTCCCTGCTTGGCAAGCTCCGCAAACGCGATGGTTCTGGGTCTGAATATTAGGTAGGCCATGGACTAAATTATCTCGAGCAAGTTGTGCTAGATATTGAATGTTCAGATGATTGTATCGCTGATGCCAGAGACTGCTGAGAGCGGATGATTCGGCGATGAAGGCATGCTCAAGGGAATCGCCTGAATCTACAAGCCTATAAATACCATGATCCTCAAGACCGAAAGCAAGGGTAGTGCGGGAAACACGATCAATAATCAAACACTTATTTCCACTGAAAACAACATCCAACTGAGGAGAGTGCTTCATAATTTGACTAACAGACAGAAGATTATGTTTCATGCCAGGAACATAACATACATTGAGAAACATGAGTCTTCTTCCTCCAAACTGAATCTGAACATTGCCCTTGCCGACAATATTGTATTCTTCACCGCCTCCAGAGATTACTGAGTCAGAATAGGGAGTGAATTCAACAAACCAATCACGCCTATGAGTGAAATGTCGGGAGGCACCAAAATCGATGTACCAAGCAAAAGATTTCACATGATTTGCAGGTATGCTGGCCATAAAGGCATTGTAGATAGATTCTTTCTGCTCTGAGTGTTGGGCAGCATTGGCGTGCTGTTTAATTGAGTCCAACTTTTGATGCTGCTGATACAGATGCTTATAATATGTGAATATTTCAAATGGCACAAACTTCGAGGTGAGAAAATGAAAGACCCAGAAAAATTGGAGAAGTAACCAGAAAAGAGCTCGAAAAACCTAGAAATAAAATGTTGTCGAAATCCAAATCCGTTGGCTCGAAAATCGAGGCACAAAAAACAAGGCACCCACAAAAATCTGATGAAGACCCATTTGAGATTTCAAAAAACCCACCAAGAATATGTGCTCAGAAAATTTTTCCAAAGTCAAAAACTAGGGTTTCGAGCAGAATAACAGTCGGCGGCCAAAAAAGGTCAAAAAGGCAGAAAAAAGATGTTTGCAGGTGAAAAAAACAACAAAACCCAGCAGCTGAAACGCGAGCAGAATATCCAACAAGGATAGACAGAACTGTTTTTGAAAAAAACAACCAAAAAATTCCCACTTTTTGAGATCTGGATGTGAATAGATTTGAAAAAACGACCTTCAGATTTGTGACTTACAGACTAAGCTACGGGTTTCCAAGAACGCCAGTAGCTGAAGACACAATTTTTCAATCGATTTGCACAGAGGGTTTAAACCCTAGCTCTGATACCATGTTACAAATGTAAACGGCGGAATACTTGAATGAATTAATCAGAGATCAAACTGATCTATATATACAAAGAGGGGAGTCGAATAGAATAGAAACATTCTATTCTAGACTACACCTAAATATTAGAAACATTCTAATATTTACAGAGATATAATAAGATATAATAGTGAGCATTAAAAAGAAACATGAAGGTTATTTTAATAACAATTGTTTCCAAAATTTGGTCAACCTTGATTGAATTCACTAGAACTGGCTAAGAAGAATCCCTCCAAAACTGATCTACACTCAAAGTTTTCATCCTAGGGTTTTATTGGAGTAAATTGTCCAAACTTCTCTATGAGAAATGAAAATGGACCACGATGTGTTATGTTCCCTTTTAGGACTCTTTTGCTCTAGAATTCAAAAACGGGGTATGGATTATGCTTGGGGTGTACATTGTCAACTTAATATCTTGATTTAAGTCTACAACCAAGTTATTTATTGAAAATAAATCAACATATAATTCAACAATGTTAAAAATAGAATTTTGATCATCATAAAATATTTTTAATGTAAATCTGAGATTCCATTAAAGCTTTCCCTAATAAACTAAACCACATCATGAAGCACCGTGGGAGATCATATAAGGCGCCTCAAGCATGTCCATCAAGCTTAGGAGCACGGAATGGCACTTGACATTCAGCCTCCCAGCCCCATCCAGTGTTAACCAACTCGAATGAACCCTCATGTTACTTGAATGTCATGCCCCTGCCTGAGATTAGGGTTTTATAAGTGACAAATTGTAGCATTATAAAGTCTGAGCGATTAAATGAAAGGGGGGCCAACTCACGAATAAAAGATAAAGAAAATTTGTCACGGCCGCCAATCTAAAACAATCACAGCCCTTTTTTATAGCAAACTCGGACAAAGGATGTAATGCCAACATTTAGTATAGGAGGGCAATCTAGGATAGAAAATACTTTTATCAGCGAAGCAGGTTCCAAACCAGGTATAATAAACATCCATAAATCTATTAAGGGTGACGAATAAAGGAAAAATAAAAAATTGTTATGCCTGCCAATCTAAAAAATATCATAGCCCTTCTTTATACCAAACTCAGGAAAAGGATATAATGCCAGCATTCAATATAGGGGGGCAATCAAGGATAGCAAATACATTTATCGGCAAAACAGATACCAACCTAGTGGTAATAAACATCCATAAATCTATTAAGGGCCAACCAAAATTTATAATTAATAAAAAGGACAGGCGTATAATTAAACAAGTTAAACTTTTGGCATGCCATGTACTTCAAGCCAACAGGGTGCATCCCATGTAAAGGGTGTTATGCTAATAGGGTTGTTACTGTCCACTCCACCATGACGGATATAAGGAGAGATCAAGGAATATTATTACAGGTGACCAAGAAATAATATTACAGAAGACTAGAATATATCTAGAGCTGACATTAACATTTATTATCACATACAAGAATATATATTTTGCTGAGAAGATTTGGAAGGTAGAATCTGCAGATCAAAGAAGTAGAAAAAAACATTCAATCGAGGAAGAGGCAGACTCAGAATTAATACAGTAAACAGCCATCCATATATTCAAATATTATAGTGTGAGGCACAGATGGAAAACCCTCAATCGGTAAAAACTCCCCAAGCTCCCCCCGCCGGAAAAAAAAACTCGGGTTAAATTCAGCCAGTTAAAAACAAACTTGCGGAAAAACTCAGGAACCTAAAAAATAGATTAAATTTGATTAAAAATACATTTGTTTTGCAAAATTTAATGAGAAGATGCATTCACTGAATTAATTAATGAGGACACAAAAGAAACAAGCAGAGTTTGGATATTTTAAAATGCAAAGTTGGTACAAAATCGCATTCTCATGTTGAATGTTGATGGCAGGAAGCAAAATTATAAATAGTTTTTATAAAATTAGAAGTAAATAGATCATTGCAGTTACTTTCTATAAAAGTAGAAGTAAAAACATCATAGCAAATAGTTTCTATGAAACTAGAAGTAAATACATCATAGCAAAATAGTCTGAGAGTGAGTTTGAGTAACTTTGGCCTGCTAGAAAGTAATGCTTGTCTTGGGTGTGAGCAAGTAGTTAAGCCAAGTCTGTCCAAACCATAGCTACACCGCCCTGGGGGACAAGGGGATGGGAGAATAGAGAGACAAGTTTTCAGGACAGCGGGACAAAGGGACCTTAATTTGGGGATGGCACAGGGACGGAGAGGTTGTAAATACTATACATATATAGTACTTAAAATGCTCGTTATGAAAAGATTTAGTGCAATATAAGATATAAAAACGTCTAAGAGTACATACTTAAAGATTGCATTGAATTGGAACATCGAACATTGAACATAAATAGTCAAATCAGCAAATAGTTAACACCAGGACGTCCCCCCATCCTCGGCGGAGGTGGTGGAATCTGGTGGTGTCATTGGGGACAGGAGACTAGAGTCCTCGGTGTGTCCTCACCTCGGTGCATGTGGCAAAACGGTGGGGGGACGCATCCCCGTGTTACTATGGTCAAGACTTAGAAATATAGAATTGAAACCAAGTGATTTGTGAGAAAATGAATTAGAATCATTAGAAAATCCTTGTTCCAACTTCAATTTATCCTCAAATAGCCAAGAAAGGTTGTGGGAAATAACAATGTTGAAGGCATGCTAAATCCTGAAATTTGGCTAAGCCTGGAATTTTTTGAAAACCCTCAAAATCTAGAATTTGCACTTCAACTCCTATAAAGCTGAAACCTATCTAAAACATCCTAATAGTATTTATGCAAATATAACTTAAAGTATAAGCTTATACATAATGTTATATTTGTATAAATCCTCCTCCCTTTGAGCTGAATAAATGACTAAATCCTCCCACAAATAAGAAATGAGCTTCAAAAATTATGTTATTTTGCTTTTAGATGCTGAAAGGAACACTAGTGAGAGCTTTTTTCAAAAACTTGCTGAATAATAGGCAAATTTTTGGCGAGTTATTCTAAAAACTCGCCCTCAACCTGCGAGTTTTAACTACTCGGCGAGTAGTTTGTGATTTTCCCATCTTTGGTGTGAGTATAATGCATTGCAATATAAATTGGAAGATCTATTATGTGTCTTCCATTTGGTAGGAAGTACAAATAAATGTAGATAATCTATTGCTCTAATGTGTGCATAATTAATAATGAAGAAGGCATGTATAATGATGATGAAGATTCCTTTTAAACTTTTGTCCAATCAACCATTTCATTGTGGAGGGGAGATAGGGCATTTGAGGAATGCAATTAGCATAAGGGTCCACTCAACTAGTGGTAATCTCAAGTGGGTATGGGACGCTAAATGGAACGTGTCATTTCATGCTCTTAGGCTTTGTGAACAAGCTCAAGATGCCTTATATGATCTCCCATGGTACTTCATAAATAGGGATAGGTTTTTGGAGAAAGCCTTATGGGAATTCTACATGCCCATTAAGATAGAGTACATATAAGGGATGCAAGTAGTACCTAAGTTTCAACCAAGTAGTGGCAACCCCAAGTGGTGCTATGAGGTTGAATGATGGGTGTCATTTTTTGCTCCTAGGTCCCTCCGAGACCCAAATACCCAAGAAGTTCACTCGCACCAACAACCAAGAGACACCACCTAAAATGCCAAAAAAGGAAACCAGCAAAACAAGAGAGCAAGACTGCTTCAAGACAAATGAAACCAAAACCTATGACAATTGCAAAGGAACACTTAAAAGACGAAAAGCAACCACTCCCTCTCCATAGAAAAACCTGCTACATCCACCTCAATATTCTCTCCATTTATAGCACCTCCTTTTGCGAAAGAAACCATAGCACCTCTAGAACCCATCTTCCTGCCTACTCTTGCCGTTTGAATGTTGTGGTAATGGGTAACAACAAAAAGCAATTGTTATATCAATATTTTTAAAGTAGTATACATAATAACTTATAAGTTATCACCACTAATATGTAGATAAATGCAAATGGTATTTAATGTTGATTTATATATGATGGAAAATGGAATAAGTAATATGTTCTACTTCAATATTTTAAGAATATTTAAAAAATTATATATATTGAAATGTTTGATAAATATGCCAAGTAATTGCTGAATTTCTCTCGAGGTCTTTGGTGAGTCTCAACTTTTAAAAAAAAATTGAGTCACCCTAATCATTGTCGAGTCTGAGTTTTTAAACTATGCTTGGAATCGTACCTCTAGCACAAAATCTAGAGCATTGGAAAAGAAGACATGAAATTGCATTCCTCATATAAC
This sequence comes from Cupressus sempervirens, assembly GCA_028749045.1. Classification (NCBI taxonomy): domain Eukaryota; kingdom Viridiplantae; phylum Streptophyta; class Pinopsida; order Cupressales; family Cupressaceae; genus Cupressus; species Cupressus sempervirens. Next base: position 218,729,841 of record CM053787.1, read on the forward strand.
TTATTTCCCTCCATAACAGAAAAATAAATTGGATTAAAGTTTATAGGAATCATTATATCTACTATATAATAGCAAGAATAACAATGTGTGTGTGAATATATCTAAGTTATCAATTTGGGTGTGGATCTGAATGTGGATGCAAGAATCAGGTGTGCGAATGTGAGAGAGCTTTTTTGGGGGGAAGCGGATGGATTGATGGATAGATAGATAGATCGATGGATTGATGGATGGATACATGGATAGATGGATGGATGGATGGATAGATAGATGGATGAATAGACAAATAGATAGATGGAAAGATGGATGGATGGATGGATGGATGGATGGATAGATGGATCGATGAATTGATAGATGGATGGATTGGTAGATAGATAGATAGATAGATGGATGGATGGGTGGATGGATGGATGAATGGAAGGATAGGTTAATGGATGGATATATGGATAGATAGATTGATGGATAGATGGATGGATAGATAGATGGATGAATGGATAGATGGATGGGTGAGTGAGTGGGTGGATGGACTGATGGATAGATAGATATATGAATAGATAGATTGATGAATAGATGAATAGATGGATGGGTGGGTGGTGGTTGGGTGGATGGATGGATGGATGGATAGGTACAAAATTAAAACATTTGATAGTATGATACATTAATAAGTAGGAGATATTTTCCACAGCAAGTCATATTGTAATATTGTTATCAGGATTTAACTATGTAGTTTGTGAGTCAAACTCATTGGTCCATATTTCCAATACATTTTCAAATTTAAATTCAAATAACTAATAATTGAGTATTCAAAAAGATTATAAACCATATCATATATGTATATGTCCACGATCTCAATGTGCAATTCATGTTCACGTTTTTGTTGTACATGGGCAACATGGATATGCTTGATGTTTTTCGTGCCCGCTGATATTTGAAAGGTATGTTGAGAATGATGAGTACACCTTGCCTTCCATTTGTGTGCTTGCATATGTTGTGGCCATCTTCCTATTTCCACCTCATTGTGTATACAGTGGACTTTTGTTATTTCTGAAGAGGTCTTGATTTTGGGCGATATACTGTCTTGGCTCAGGTTTTAGTGTTTTTCTTCAACGATGAATGATATGTAACGTCACTGTGCTATTGTCGGGAGTGTGAATGGTTCATAACATCAGTCTTTCTTTATTTCTCTCATCTTGTCTGTAGCATGTGTAATGTTCTTTTCAGTAAGCTGATCTCAATTCTAAAAAATTTGAAAGGATATTTCATATACTTTTTTCTTTAGCATTATATTCTTGTTTTCTCACATTATGTTTAACGTATACGTTGGATGGACTTTCAAAATTGACTGCTCAGCCTAAGGTTGTGCATGCACCTTATGATTGTCGGGCATCATTGGGTGATTCAAGTTGCAGAAGGTTGTGCATAAGAGAAGTTTATGGTGTATTGAAGACTCTGGAATCTTTATCCAACTTGGTAACCTAGTTGCCAACATCATCTGTCTATATAGATGTTTGCAGCCAAGCATTAAATCTTCAGTAATCTCAATCATTCATCTCTTTGAGGGGGTCAAATTATTTAGCAAGTTTTATCTGGGCATTTATTCTATTCCCATTTAATCTCACACGACAATTGCAACAAACGTGTGAATGAATGCATTTTACATAGATAATTTGAAGCTCTGCATTACTTTAACGTGGCTGCATACTCTTAGAAAGTCTAGACGGTGAGTCTTAATCAATTGTTTGTGTTTTATGTCTGACAGTGCTGGGCGACAAATTTCAGGTGATATAAGGATATTTTAAGGAATCTTTGGAATACATGTCATCAGGATTCATATTCATCGAACTAGTTGTTAACTGTTATATGCTCTCAGATCAATTTAGGATGTCATTGATACAATGAGCAGGAGTCCTGTATTGTATGAGTTGTCAAGGACTCCCAATACAGTCAAAAACTGCGATTCAGATTAGTAAATCAGTCTGAGACAGTGTGCATATATATACATATACTTAAAACCTTGATTCCTGGCTTGAGTAGTGTTTGTAACTTTTTCTGGTCAAATTTGAGTTCATTATTTGCAAGGATGCTAACCACAGAGCAAAGCAATGAGATGAAGATTTCTTTGTATTCAGAGGGAGAGTGCTTGCTTCACCATCAGGAAATTTCAATTCTGTTATGTTCTTGTTCAAACGAGGTGCAGAATGACAGTCCTGCTGCTTCAGAACTCAGTGTATTGTTTGCATAAGAATGATAACAGTCAGATGACAATAAAAAGATAAGTATTGGCTGCTTATATTTTGTTTTGTTTTTAAGGCTGTTGGAAAGGATATGGATCTTGAAATAGAAAATTACCTAAGCTGGGTGCTTCTAGTATGCATAAGTATTTCTTAATAGTAAAAAATAAGTACTTCTTAATTATACCTTTGAATATTGCTTATGAATTTATGTAGTTAATTCATTTAAGTTCATACAGAAGAGTGAATAATATATGCCCTTTGCATTGTTCTCTATATTTCGCTTCAGGATAAGTTGATTCTATGAACTTTTAGTGATCTCTCTTGAATGGCTGCAGAACATACCAAAGGGAAATGGGGAATATTTGGTGGTCTAACGAATCTTGAAAGAGATTACTGGAGGCTCATATAAAATTATTTTAAGATCGGTATAGATGTTATGGAGGACATGTAGAAGGGTCTCTGCCTTTTTTCTTTGAAATTGAGTGGCATGTAGGAGGTGAATTCTCAGGCACATAATATTATGGAGGATCAATACCGGAATCAGCTTCTTTTGTATCAGTTGGATCGTGCTATTTGATTGATTTTATTTATGAGAAAAATCTTTATATGGACAATCTGGGAAATTCTTGTGTTGTTGATGTTTAGAAATCTGGTTGTTCTATCTGGATTGCACAGTTTCCTGCAACAATCATTGATTTCAAAAGTTCATTTTTTCTAAGGTGTTCTCATTATCTTCATGGCTGGAGGCTGAAGAAGGAAGACTCGGGCTATAATGAGATCACTTTTTCTAAGAGGTGGTGATGACATTTAGAAGGAGCTTGAGTGCAGAAGCAGAGTATCAAATCCTTTTGTGAAGTAACAAGCAGCTCATGTATCAGTGTAACTGCTTGTTTGGTTTGGAGTAAACTCTATTTTGTTATGTTAATCAAAACAGTGAGAATGTTGCCCCAGCTGAGCAGGAATCTTCATTCAAAGGGAGTTTGATTGACCATCACAAGCAACCTTGCACAAAGGAGGTCAAAAGATTAATATGTATCTCAGATAGAGTCATGTCTAACAATGCATTCTTCTCTGGGAGAAGTTTGAGATGAAAGCCCTTGTTCTAACCTTTGCAAGTAGGTATGGTGTACCAACCTCTGTGAGTAGGCATGGTGGAAATACATTCTTCTCTAGGAAAAGTTTGAGGTGAAAGCCCTCGTTCCACCTTTTGCAAATATGCATGGTGGCAACGCATTCTTCTCTAGGAGAAGTTTGAGGTGAAAGTCCTCAATCCACACTCTGTAAGTAGGTACGGTGAACCACCCTCTCCATGTAGGCATGGTGGAAATGTATCCTTCTCTTGGAGAAGCTTTGAGATAAAATCCCTTGTTCTCATACATTTCTATCATAAATAAAAGAGATATTTTGCTAGTGTGGTTGGGTTTTTCCCTTCAAGTAGAAGGGTTTTCCCATGATAAATCTTTTGCGTCTTCTATACATTTTCTTTAGTTTTCTTATGTTGTTTATCTAATTTATGGGAATAAAACTTAACATGGTATCAGAGTCAGGTTAGATAAGGGTAATGATTCAGAGTAGATTGGTCGGTTCCTAATGTTATCTATTGGAGTATTTGAATATTTCAATTGGTTTCTGTTTTTCAATCTCCATTCTATTTTTCCCAAAAAAAGAGGCTTTGTAAAATCACACTAATGAATACTCAGTGCTAGAGGCTATGTTTGCACATATATTTGATGTGGATAAACCATATGTCAAGGCTAATAATTTGTAGAAGGGATATCTGTATCGTCTACAAATAATATCATCACAAATCGGCAGAAGCGCTAGAAGTTACCAAATGACTTTATCGAGCCTAGTTCGATAACAACAAAATAATGAGTTCAGAGTGTCGTATGATGAGATTCAGAGGGATCTAAGAAAACTATTGGATCGTAGAAAATGCCTTTTCTATTGGAGATCTCAATGTGCAATTCATGTTCACATTTCTATTGTACAAGGGTGACATGGATATGCTTGATGTTTTTCATGTCCGCTCATAATCAAAAGGTATGTTGAGAATAATAAAAACACCTTGACTTCCATTTATGTGCTTGCATATGTCGTGGCCATCTTCCTATTTCCACCTCATTGTGTATATAGTGGACTTTTCTTATTTCTAGAGAGGTATTGATTTTGGGCGATATACTATCTTGGCTCAAGTTTTTATTGTTTTTCTTTAACAATGAATGATATGTACTGTCATCTTGCTGTTGTCGGGAGCGTAAATGATTCGTAACATCACTCTTTCTTTATTTCTCTCCTCTTGTCCATAGCATGTGTAACATTCTTTTTGGTAAGTTGATATCGATTCTAAAAAATCTGAAAGGATATTTTATATACTTTTTGCTTTAGCACTATCTTCTTATTTTCTCATCTTATGTTTAAAGTATATGTTTGATGATCTTTCAAAATCAACCGCTCATTCTGAGGTTGTGCATGCACCTTATGATTGTCAGGCGTTGTTGGGTGGTTCAAGTTGCAGAAGATTGTGTAATAGAAGTTTACGATGTTTTGAAGATTCTGGAATCTTTAACCAACTTGGCAATCTACTTGCCGACATCATCTATCTAGATTCTATATAGATGTTCACAGCCAAGCATTAATCTTCTATAATCTCAATCATTCATCTCTTCGAATGGGTCAAATTATTATGTGTGTGCAAGTTTTGTTTGGGCATTTATTCTATTCCCATTTCATCTCACACAACACTTGCAATGAACATGTGAATGAATGCATTTTACAGAGATATTTTGAAGCTCTGCATTACTTTAATGTGGCTGCAAACTCTTAGAGAGTCTGTGTGTTTTAAGTCTAACAGTGTTGGGTGACAATTTTTAGGTGAGATAAGGTTATCTGAAGGAATCTTTGGAATACATGTAATCAAGATTTATATTCTTTGAACTAGTTATATGCTCTCAGATCAATTTAGGATGTCATTGATACAATGACCAAGAGTCTTGTATTGTATGAGTTGTCAAGGACTCTCAATATAGTCAAGAAACTGTGGTTCAGATTAGTAAATCACAAGCTGAGACACTGTTCTCTATATTTCTCTTTAGGATAAGTTGATTCTATGTACTTTTAGTGATCTCTCTTGAATGGTTGCAAGACATACCAAAGGGAAATGAGGGATGCTTGGCGATGTAACGAATCTTGTAAGAGATTGTTGGAGGCTCATACAAAATTATAATGCTAGGATACGTGTTATGGAGGACATGTAGAAGGTCCTGTCTTGGGTTTTTTTTTTTTTTTTTTTAAATTGAGCGACATGTAAGAGGTGAATTCTCAAGCCCATAATCTTATGGAGGATCAATACTAGAATCAGCTTCTTTTGCATCAGTCAAATCATGCTATTTGATTGATTTTATTCATGAGAGAAATATTTATCTGGACAATCTAGGAAATTCTTGTGTTGTTGAAGTTTGGAAATCTGGTTAATGTGTCTGGGTTGCACAATTTCCTGCAACAATCATTGATTGCAAAAGTTCAATTTTTTTGAGGTGTTCTCATTATCTTCATGGTTAGAGGCTGAAGAAGGAAGACTCGAGCTATCATGAGATCACTTTTTCTAAGAGGAGGTGATTACATTTAGAAGGAGCTTGAGTGCAGAAGCGGAGTATCAAATCCTTCTATGAAGTAACAACAAGCTCGTGTACCAGTGTAACTGCTTGTTTGTTTTCGAATAAACTCTATTTTATTATGTTAATCGAAACAGTGAGAATGTTGCCCCAGCTGAGAGGGAATCTTCATTCAGAGGGAATTTGATTGACCATCATAGGCAACCTTGCACAAAGGAGGTCAAAAGATTAATATGTATCTCAGATAGAGTCATGTCTATCAATGCATTCTTCTCTAGGAGAAGTTTGAGATGAAAGTCCTTGTTCGACCCTCTGCAAGTAGGTATGTTAGACCAACCTCTATAAGTAGGCATGGTGGAAATACATTCTTCTCTGAGAGAATTTTGAGGTGAAAGCTCTCATTCCACCCTCTGCAAATATGCATGGTGGCAATGCATTCTTCTCTGGGAGAAGCTTGAGGTGCAAGTCCTCGTTCCACACTCTGTGAGTAGGTATGGTGAACCACCCTCTTCAAGTAGGCATGGTGAAAATGTATCCTTCTCTTGGAGAAGCTTTGAGATAAAAGCCCTTGTTCTACCCTCCACGAGGAAACATGATGGATCACCCTCTACGAGTAGGTGTGATGAAAGTCATGTGTATGACTCCATGACTCTAATTTTATGTGTTTATGAAGCAATTATGGTGAATTACGTTATGTTGAGATAACAAATGTTATGTTATAAGAATATATAATTGACATTTCTTGCAACTATGTGTGCCTGCCTCGTTAAAGAGATCTCTCTTGCTAAGAGGGAGTGTTGAAGTTTGTAGCTACAATAGAGATCTTTATCTCTGCTCTTATAAAATGAAAATATGTTTGTTATGACCATTATGGTCAGCTTCAATTACAAGAGATATTTGTGACTAAATTTAAGTTAATATTATGCAGAAAGACGTGTCATTCGTCATGCGAAGAGGCATGCGAATGGAAATGTGAAATATTGAATATGTGGAAATATGAAGGGTCTTACGTTTGGGACTCAAAGAGACCTTCATGTGTAAGATGAAGAGTCTTATGCAATCTATTTATATGATTGCTTGGTATATTGTAAATCAATCAAGTGAAAAGCCTTGTACTCATACATTTTTATCATCAAAAGAGATATTTTGCTAGTGTGGCTATGTTTTCCCCTTCAAGTGGAAGGGTTTTCCAAGGATAAATCTTTTGTGTTCTGTACAATTTATTTATTTTTCTTATGTTGTTTATCTAATTTCTCAGCATAAAACTTAACATTATCATCTGTGATTATAGTAAGAACTTGAATCATTGCATCCATGTTCACAAACTCAAGTTCTACATCCCAAAGCTTGGCTGCCCCTTCCTTGTAATGATCCTCCTTACATGATAGAAGACGCAAGATTGTATGAATGTAAACCAAGTCTTCAGTTTTTTTGAGCCCAATCGCTTACATTTTACTTTGTGGATAAAGGAGTATGTGCTCCAGTTCGATTTAGTAGCAGAAGAACTTGCAACGTGGACAATGTTCACAATTACGAAATTAAACTAAAACATAAAAATAAAAAGCAATTTAAAGAATCGTAGAATACAAGTGGTAAACAGAAACAAAAAAAAATTATGAGAGCATTTTGATTGCAAAATTTTGTAGATGCTTAAATGGTTGACCATAGAGGTATCAACATGTGACAGTGCCCATATCACATTGTTCCTTTATTGGAATTGGACTAAGTTTTGCTCTCAAAGAAAATAAGCCAAATATCCTAACATTTTTTTGAATGTCATCATCCACAAAGAGTCTTGCAAAAGCTTTGTAGCACCCACAAGTAACTTCATCATTTGCATATTGTGTTACTCTATCTGGCATAGCAAGTGGTTCCTCACTATAGTACCTTGGAGATAAGACATATGCAAGGAGGTGTTTCTAGCTGATTGCAAAAGGCTTTACATGTGTGGGGTCATTCTCATGTGTTTGTATAGAAAGTTTTACATTCTCTACCATTGTGTCCATGCAATCATAGACATCCCCCAAACAAGGCAAATTTGTATCAACAAAGCGGAGCATAATCATGACAGGGTCCATGAAATCTAATACAACTTTGCACACAAGCCTGTCGTCATCCAAGATCAATGCCTTGATCTTTTGTGCCCTCATTGAATTCAGAGCCTTCTGTGTACCCCACTGGCTAGAATTAACCATTTGGCTTAATGGCCCTTGTACCTTGACAAGTCATCTCATAACAATAGTATGAGATGCAAATCAAATTTAGGCCACAATATGTCAATCATAACAATAACAAAGTCAATAAATATTTAGCAATGTTATAAACAATTTGATAATTGAATATGACATAAAATTTATTCAAATTAAATAAATAAATAAAATTCAATAATTACAATTTCCTTCAACAACTCCAATTTGGAGAATGATTTAAATATCAATTATGACTAGTGTTGGTTCATCGCAAACACTTACATTTCCTCCCCCTCTTGGCAAGTTTGCTTCACCCAATCTATTTGAGTGCCAATTTGTTGTGCGATGCATAGTGTCCAAAAACGATGATCATATCGGCCCTCAACCAAAGCACCTGTACCCCCACTATTTTTAGCATTGTTTGTAATCACCTGGACCACATGCTCACACCTACCATCTCCATGGCATCAATGAGAGTTTAGGAAATGAATATTTCACTTCCCCTTCACAATCAACTGCCTTCAAAAACACTACCACGTTGGGTGACATTACAATCACATTAATCAATGGTCAGTTTTTCATAGCTTTCCATACATTCGAAACAATAGAAACAATCAAAGTTTTCCATGAATTTTTATATGGTAATCAGCCAGTGCTTTATTTATGGCTGCCACAATTTCCTTCCAATATGGTGATCTCGCCAAGTTGAAAGGAAGATCAGCAGCATAGAGCCAATGTGCAATGACTTGATCAGCAAGCTCTCTAGCCTCCAATTTAAATGTGGTGCACAATGGAGCTCTTTTGTGAGTGGTAGTTTCTACTTCTACCTCTTTCACTCCCAATATAGGTACTTGCAAGAATGGATGTTTAGAGGATACAATTGGTTCCATGGGTAATTGCATTGTTTTCTTTCCAGGTGCAGGTTGATAAAAACCTTTCTTTAATCTTTTAACAAAATTATCAGAAGCTTCTTGTTCTTTTTCATATGAAGTTATTTGTACATTAGACATCCCCTTACCATTTATGCCTTAGCACATTGCCATTCCTTGGCCAGAAGGACCCACAAAATGAAGTTTGACCCGAGAATAAGAGTTATTGATTGTTTTCCTTTGTTACTTTAACAATAATTACTTTTCCAACGATATGAGCCACCTCTAAAACTTATGAGTATCTTGTTGTATGTCTACATAAAGGAGATCCTACATCAATTTTGAAACTATAGGTTCCTTGCCCTCCCACTGATCTTTGACTACCAGCAGCGACCATTCTTGCACAATACAATCGAATTTCTTGCTATAATAAGAAATTAAATAAATATAAATTAGAAAAAAACTATGAACATCAAGCATACAAGTGCAAAAAAATGATACAAAACTACTAAAATACATAGCTAAATGAAAAAACTTGAAAATTTTACTCACAAACTTGAAAAAAATCATCAAAATATCAAAAAAATCATTTAGACTCGAGAGTTGGATCGAATGCTTACCTTGGATGTTTAAAACTCCTTTGTGGAAGTTATCACTTGCCCTACGAACAATCCTCTTCGAAAATATTCACCTTGCCTTCAAAATGCTGAAATGGATACCAAATGAAAAGACAGTCTACCTGCAAACAAAATGAGATTAAGAATGGATGAATGGCCTCTTTTAAGGCCATTTTAGGGTTTAGGAGCAATAAATATATAAAAAACTCTTATTTGCACATGTCAAAAGTCATTGAAAAATGTCTTTTGGGCTTGGGCTCTTGGAGGCGTCTAAAAGCAACTGGATGCCCTATGGGTGCCAGGGTGCTAGCCGGAAGCACCTACCAAGCATCCGAATGCACGTGGATGCCTCTAGGAGGCATCCCCATGCATCTGGCAGGAAGCCTCTGGATCTGCTCCCGCCAAGGAGCGTGAGTCGGTAACTAAGATTTATCAGTTGCAATATGTGATATCTATATAGTTTTCCTCTTTCATATCAAATGGAATATAAATAACAGTTCAGTCTAATCAGAATGTCAGGCCTTTTACAGCATATCAAAATTCTTTGACCAGTATATAGACTGCTGTTCAATTTAATCACAATCAGACTGCCAGCTCTTGCTCAATCTGATGCTCATTTCTTGACTTCAATGCTTATCAGTCTGCTGATTAGTAAATGCAGATTTGTATGTTTGAACTGCTACCCTTGATTGCATTTCTCCAAATGAAGTTCTTCCTTTTATAGACCTCAAAGAGGACGAATAGACACCTCCCTTAGCTCTTCCCCAAATGAGGTGCCTTTTAAATCCTTATATTTCTATTTTTAATAGCTATTTTTCTGTTATTCTTTTCTATCTCTCACACACAAATGCAAACCCACCTTTCACATTTCTTATTTCCTTAATGTTCAGATATTTTATTCTAATTTCCACTTCCCCTTTTCTCATTTTCCCGAGAGTAAACCCACCCTATTAATAAATTAATAATACCCCAAAATGAGATTAAGTGTCACTCACACAAGACAGAACCACACCCAAGTGACAGGTCCCTCCATTAATTATTTCCTTCAATCTAACTGATGCCTCCTTTTAATTATGAATAGTTGTCTTTATGTAATCAGCACTAGACCCAAGCAGTGTTTTATTAATAACCAAGGCTGCAGCTGAGTGTTATTGCTTTTAAACCTGAGATTTTCTCATTCATTCAGTCACTCCAGCTTTATTAAAAGTAATACATGATTTGTTTTCAGTACGGGGCATAGCATCTTAGTTTGGCAAGCTGCATGACAGGATGTCTAGTTCTCCTTTCTGGGTCTAAGTACTCCTCTTGCAGACGTTCGAGAGTGATATTTTATTTCTCCGTAGAGTGATTCCATTTTATTTCATTTTTTGGCTCAAGTCAATAAAATTCTCCATAAAATAAAACTGAAGACAATTTAATTTAACCAGTTAAGTATTAGATTCCCAAACACCAGAACTAGCCTAAAAGAAACAAATAGGCCAAGTGTCCCCTTTGACACCCACTCTTGAGAAGGGGATAGTGCAATCTCCTCTTATCAAAATCGCTTATCATCGGGCAATTGCAAAATTGAGTGCTAACAAAACTGTTCTACTTCCTATGTGCCATCCTCTAAAGGAAAACTTTTTCATTGAACCACCTATTCCTCCACGCTTCTATTTCTCAATCTCTTTTCCCTGACATCCAAGCTAGCCTCAAGCACTAGAGCTAATTTTCCTCTTAATCCAATGGAAGGGACTCAGGAGAAAGTGTTATATGCTGCCTAAGTGTCTTTTTAAGGTGCAAAAATAGGCATGCGTTACGGCTCTTGATCTGTTCTAGCAACTCCAATTCACACGACTTCTTCTGTCCTCCTCACAACCCTCTACAGCCCATTATGCCAAGGCTTTGGCTATTCCATTTCATACTTCTTAGAGACATTAATAATTATCGTTTATAAGGCTAGAATCACAAGAAAACCATGTCATCAATCTCAGATCTCTCCACACCATGCCTATCTATATAGATCGTTGATTAAATTTTGTGCCTGGGAGATTAGCTTTTGATGTTTTTTGGATGACTTGACTCTCCTATACCCAATGTTTGGCCCGGCTATCCTATTATCAACAATGAACAGGTATTTAAAAGATGTAGCATCACTCCCATACAATACTTTGAAAGATTCATGCCGAATGACATATGATGGGTGGTGCTGTAACAAGACTCACCCAAACACAACTACCTAACCAAAGCATTTTGCTGCCGTGAAGCATACTTACACAATCTAATTAAGGAAACAACTCTAAAACCTATGGAGCTTCAAAAGTTATAGCAAAGATGTCAATTATGAGAAATATGCAACATTTTCCTTATGCCAATGAAATTCCATAAGGAAATTCATTGACACACTCATTTCTACTCAAGAATCTGCAGGAGCTGCAATACACCTACTGTGAAGGTGATTTGACTTATTCTACTGACAAGGCAAAATCTATTTAACATATTACAAGGCATCATGCTTGTCTTTTCAAGTGAATCCTTCTCTTACTGATGCAGAGCACGGAAGGGACAACTGCAAAACAATTACAAACAACCAATCTTTCAAACCCACAAACATCCAATGGTAGTTTTCTCTTGCCATCCTTCAATTCTCCTAGTAGCCCTTCACACAAGATTTTTGCACCATAACGTCAAGAGTAGGCGTAATATCAGAAATGAAAGAATAGTTCCAAATACTCATTTGGACTTTGTTCAACATATCTCAGAATCGGGATAGAGTACTTTGTGTGAAATGCCTCAGAATTCGATTGCCCTTCTGCCAATTAGGCCTAAAAGAGCTAATTTAGAACCTAGCGAACTAGGGCATCATCACAAAGAGGAACTCAAGAGATCTTCCAACCACTTCTTGACTTTGATAGGATCCTCACACACCTAATAACAAGTTTCACTTGTCAATAATGCATTTCCAGACTCCCTTTGTGTGCAAATTGCTATTCTTTTCATGGTTTATTGGCCAAATGCATGAAGATATCAAACAAGCAGTCATTATTAACTTTTACAAAACAATCAAATAAGGTAATTGCTTGGTGAGATGGTAGATAAACCTAAAACAAACATTCCCTCCCATTTGCATCAAGATCCAATAGTGGAAACAAAATTTGTGATGCTTTTGTCAAAAACTGGAAACCCTAATTTCTAAATAGTGTTGTTAGGAAGACCATCTTATTAGACCACTCAAACAACACTTTCTTCAGGATTGGTAATAACAAAAAACATCCGAAATACAATTATCTTTCCAACCATATAAGGTTTGTTCCCGTATCAGGCCGTACCAAACAAAATACAAACTGTGTACACAAGAAAAACAAGGAAAAAAAGGTGCCAAAATCAAGTTTCTTTCATTCCATCCTTTACCAACCTTTGGATCTTAAATGGTAAGCCATGTTTATGCCTTCACAGCCAATTCCAACTGTTACAACCAACCAACCATTTTGTTATTGATTACAAAATTTTTGACAACTTTCATGCAACTTTTACAATTTGTAACAACTTGACCAAAAACTTTCCAAAATGGACCAAAATGATCCCAAATCATCTCAAGGACCTTAATAGACTTGAATCACCTAAACAGCTGAAAAAACCAAGAAATGATGAAATGGCCAAAATGGTATCTATGATGCTCAGCACTGAATTGTTTGTATGGTTCCAAATAACTCGGATGGTCTACTGATGGCATATCATGGATGGGTCCTGTTAAAATGTTATCATCGATGTCAAAGGTAAGCAAAACTAATAATCTTCTTTGGTGTGGCTGACTTCCGTTTCTTTGAGCACTCACCTTGGTTAAGGTAATTCAAACTAAGCAAAATGTTACTTTGACCACCCTATATGAAGGGTTACATCCATTGGATTAAGGGGTGTACTTAGACATACAAAAAGGACTTCATTTGGGGTTCAAATCATCAAGCAATTCAATGAATATCTCCCTATTCATAGCAGATCTGGAGCAGACCTCAGAAACAGATCTAAGGAGAATATAAAAGCAGATGTGAAGGTGAAATATTGCAGGACTTTAAGAGTAAATTACTGGAGACCTTAAGTGTGAATTATTGCACACCTAAGAGCAGGTTTGCAGAGGAGAATCATATCTGATTCACGAAGAATATAAAACACCTTCCACTTTATTCTTTTAAAGGTTAGTGACTCCTTTTCAAATAGATTGGTGTCTATTTCTGAGTTGGTGCTCAGTTGTGGGGATTGGTGTCTCCAGTGCATTGGTGCTCATTGCCTATGAATCATCTAAAGGGTGTTTGTGTTTCCTGTGGGTTGGTGCCTACAAAGATTATAACAAGTTTCTAATACAAAAGCAATATTTTAACATGTTTCTTTCCCACAAGCATTTCCATTTAAATTGCAATTTCTTGTGTTTCATCTTGTTTAATGTTGCATTTGTAGTTGATTAAGTTTTTAAGTATTGCTGCTGTGATTAAATTAAGTGTAGAAAAGTAAAGATTTCTTAATATACTGATCCCCCAGCAACTCCAATCATGTGATCTTCAATTGGTATCAGATCTGATTCCTTGTGATATAGCCTAGCCGCTTGAAGGTAGATCTATAAGAGCACTGGTTGCTGAGAAAAAAGGACAGAGTTTCCCATCAAAAGGGGCAGCATTCTTTGATGGGACAAATATGCCTATTTGAGCATAGGGATGGAAAACTACTTGAATGCCCTTGGGTTGGCAATTGGTGGTACACGGCTGCAAACCCTCATCAACTTCCCCAACTGATCAGATCAGACAGAAAGAAACTAAGTATAATGGGAAAGCCAAGCATGTGATTTTGTTCAATTTTCTGAATCCAACTTTGCATTAGAATCTTTGTTCCAGATAACAATCTGGAAAAATCTTGGACTGTGACTTCAGGAGTGAAATATGCATTATCAATAGCGACATTTAGGCGCCAAAATGTCTAATGTAGTATTCCTGCATGACACAGCAAGGTGGCTATGAATTGGGGTTGAGGGATAGCCAAGGTCCATGCTTGTAGAGACCCCAAGAATATTGATATGCCTGTCTGACTTCATTCAAGAACTACCTATCTTTTCACCTATATCATGAGAAGAATTTGATAGCACCCTTTAGCCATATGACTTTTTACAAATTTCAACAATTTCTGAGTCATGCTTTCAAGTTCACAGCATTTTCAATTTCATGGCCGATACTCGGTGAACCCTATGACTTAAGTAACAGCCATTTTCTTTTTCTTATGCAAAGGCATTTAGCAATCCTGAAGTGATGATCCACTAAATGCAACTTCAAGTATTGAAGATCTAGTTATTCTCATTGAAGTCAGGAGACACAAAATTTTGATTTTGATTGAGTACTGGTTCTTTGAGACAAGGCCGTAGCCAATTCAAGGAGCTCCCAATATTTAATCAGCCTTTGTTCAAAAATTAATCTCATGTGTTTGGGTAGGCAGGCGCATCCTGTTGTGCATCTGTATGGAGCATAATCAGAGCTGGTAAAATTGTGTTGTCTATATGACTTCTGCTAATGTTCCAGTTCCCATGTTTCATGTTTCACTTCTCTGTTTTCTTCAAATGGAAAATGAATATTTATGATGTACACTCATTTGTATTGCCTGATATAAATATTAAATATACATTAAGACATGAAAGGAAGCTTCTAGAAGAATGAAACCTCTAAAGTAAGATAAGTAAACATAGGAGATACATAATATATTTAATAATGTACAATTCTTCTACAATAATTAGAAGAAAAAAATTCTGAAAGCAAGGAAAACCATAAGTGAACCTGAAGAAATGTTGCTACAGAAGTCTGATCCTTTGGTGCAAAGGAAATTTCTCCCCGCTTTGTTTCAATATAGTCAATATTTTTTTCAACCTGAAATGTGAGAGCAAAGGCAACAAATATTTCAATAAAGTAAAAAGCTGATCAGTAATGTATTCAAAAAACACTACTAAAATGAACTATACATTAAAGCTTCATCAAATAGCTGTATTTTCCTGACTGCTGAAGAAATATTGAACAAAATAAATGGTCACCACACTTTTGGTCGTACCATTATAACTCAACTAGAAATGCATGCAATAGATTGCATCCAAAAAGATGATTAACTTATTCAAGGTGTATTCACTACCATAGTTGGAAAACTCGATGAGTACTTGACAAGTTTTGAAAATTGTGATATTGCTATCAGGATTTAACATTTATTCTCATGAGAGATGGATTCATGTTGAATCACTACTCATGAAACATGGGTCAATGAGTTTGACTCAAAATCACACAATTAAATCCTGATAGCAATATCACAATTTGGCTTGCTGTGGAAATTATCTCCTACTTAAGTTTTGAAAAATCGCAGAGTTTTTTTGCTCTGCGAGATTTTCCCCAAAAAACTCACGACTCAGCTTGGCAAAAAATCTGAGTTTTTGCCAAAAACTGGGCGAGTAATCGATAAGTTCAGGGTAAACACTCCCCTGTGTAGTGAAATTAGAGGTCAAACACACAAAAATGTCATTTATTTATACCAGTTTGCATTTGCAGCATTATTTAGTCATTTTTGCAGCTCAGGGGAAAGAGGATTTATACAAATATAACATTTAAGAATAAGTTGTATGCTTTAAGTTATATTTGCATAAATATTGTTAGGATGTTTGAGATAGGTTTCAGCTTCATAGGAGTTAAAATACAGATTTTAGATTTTGGGGGTTTTCAAAAAAATTCAAGCTTAGCAAAATTTCAGGATTCAGCATGCCTTCAACCATGTTATCTGCCACAAATTATCCTAACTATTGAGGTCAAACTAAAGCTAGAACAATGATTTTCTAATGATTGTAACTCATTTCCTCACAAATCACTTGGTTTCAATTCTATATTCCCAAGTCCCGACAAACTTAGCTCAACCACTTGCTCATGCCCAAGATGAGCATTAGTTTCCACTAGACCAAAATTGCTCAAAACTCACATTCAAGTTACTTTTATTATGATAAAAGATAAACCTCTATTATTATTTAATGGTAATCTATTTGTAATCTATTGTAAATATTAGAATGTTTATAATATTTAGTTAGTTGTAGTTATCTGTTAGCTTTTTTAGCTTTCTTTTAGCTAGAATAGAATGTTTCTATTCTTTACGATTGTTTTCTAAAGAAACATCATTTTATTCTTTTGTATATATAGACCTCTCAGACTCTATTAATAACAAGCAAGTATTTTACCAATTACTTAGTAATATGGTATCAAAGCCAATATTTTTTAAAAATTGAAAATTTTATAATTTCTTTCATAATTATCTGCTACAAAATTTTGAAATTATTTCTGAGTTTATTAAATACTGTCTAGGGTTTGAGGATCTTAAAATCATGATTTTCTCCAAGCAAGAGCAAAATCACAAGCTAGGAATGACTCCAAATTGCGTCTGTTTTTTGTCATCTCTTGTCTGAAAAATCGAGTTTCTCTCTTCCTTACTAGCTTGGAATTGGAAGCTTCTACGCTTGGTGATTTTTTTCAAGAAAATCGTAACCTCAAAATCACGGATTTTTGTGTATACTCTGTCTTTTCATAGATGGCTTTGCCCTTTTTAAAATGCCTGTGACTGCAAAATCCGCCATTGTTTGGAGTTAAAACACTAATCTTCGACGCCGCCTCTGCCTATCGTGATTTGTGATAAAATCGACATTTTTTTCCAAGAAATCAACATTTTTTCGGAAATTTTTTTCCTCAATGGGTGCCAACTAGGGTTTTCTTCGAAACCCTAATTTATGAACTCAAAATTTTTTTGATTCCCAATTCTTGCTGGGTTTATCGAGAGCTCAACTGGGTTGTCATCCATTTTTTCTGGGTGCCTCAATTTTCGAGCTAATGGATCCAAAAATTGACAATATATTCTTTCTAGGTTTTTGAGCTCCCTTTCTGGGTCATCCTTCAAATTTTCTGGGTCTTCCGTTTTTTGCCTTGAAGAACGTGTCTTCACAGATTTTCATGTTTTCTCATTGAAAATGTGCAATGGCATCTCTGACAAACATTCTGCTCAAGAACAACTCAAAATTCAATGGTCGAAATTATGGCACTTGGTGTTAATTTTATAATTCTGATATCAAAACTAATCTTAACTACAAATCGCACAGATCTAGTAAAGCATGAATATCCTTAATAGGATTTGCCTCTTTAATAACCCTTAAAGATTAACCTAATCAATGGCTTCCTTGGGAGCATTTAATATTGTTCCATTCTGCATAGTTGTTAGTATTATTACTAACTAATTACGAATTCTGAGAGACGTCGATCTTGGAATATCATTATTAGTTTATACATAAGGGCTGACCTAGAAAGAGTCATGTCCTTTCTAAGGACATGCCTCTTGGGTGCTATATAACCAGAGTAACGAGAATCGCCTAAATCGGCGATTTAGCGATTAAATTCAGCAATGGCGATTTTTTTGGAGTCGGAAATCGCCATTGCCGATTTCTTCAGGTGAATCGCCTGAATCCTCGATTCAGGCGATTCATCCAAAAAATCGCATGAATCGCTTGGAAAAATCGGCATGAATCGCCCGCGGCCAATAAAGTATAGAGTTGTAAAATTTAAAAAAATTGCTTGTTTTTTTTACTTTGTTTTTGACCTATTCTCTTTGTTATAACCCTAAAGGGCCTTCTATTTGTTTAACATGAGTAGAAAAGAGGAAAAGTGACAGAGAAGAAGAGAAAAGAAAAGCCATAGGTTTCTAACCGGCAAGAAGAAAGAGCACAAAAGAGATCAGCAATCCATTTGGGGAGGCCATCAATTGCATTGGAAGCATTAGGTAGCCAATCTCAACACTCCTCAACTGATTTGCAAGAGGTAAGTGCTCTTTTTCTTTTTTGCATGTTAGTGTATTATGCATTTTTTGTTAAATTTTTATAGTTTTCAAGATTTTTAGTTTAGATCTTGAATGTTCTTTATTTTTACTAAGTTGCAAACTAGGGTTTGTTGTTTTGTAGCTTTTATTAGCTTCAAACTTTGATATTTTACATATAAATTTTTATTGCAGCAGCCTTTGCTTTCATTTTTTGCAAATTCACAATGGGTAGAAAAGATGAATGTTGGAAATATAACGAAGAGTTTCCTGGAAGAACCAAATATCAAACAAAATGTATTTTTTGTAAAGAAAAAATAACTTCTGGGGGTATTTATAGATTGAAATACCACATTGCTGCTATACCTGGACACGATGTTACAATTTGCACTCACCAAACTCCTGAGGCAAAACGCACTTGCTTAATGGCATTAGAAAAAGTTGAAAAAGACAAAGCCAATAGGAAAATGCAACTTGAAGGGTTAAAGGGTATTGGCTCCCATGTTCCCACATCCACATCTGCAGCCGCATCCACATCTGCATCTGCATCAGCGTCTGCATCTGTAGGTTGTGTTGGAGAGGGTTCTTCTAGGCCTCATTTTTATCCTACTTCTTCTGCTCGTGCTAGTGCTAGTCGGTCACATACTAAGACAGAGTCCCACACCAACCTATTGCAGCCTAGAGTGCGGAAAAACAGAATGGATATTTACTTTGTGCCCCGCACTACTCCTGGTTCCCAACCCACGCTTGAGGGCATGGGTTTGAACAAGGAAATTCATGATGCTGCCAGAAAGGAGATATGCAAATTTTGGTACTTTTGCAACATTCCATTTATTGCAGCCAGGTAATTGATTCTTTTTTCGTTGTTTTCTTTAAAGTTAAAATTAAAAGTAAAAGTAAAACTTTAATTATATTTACTTGTTTTATAATTTGAGTCTTTGACATCTAAATTTTTATTTGTGACAGGGCTCCTTATTGGCAGAACATGATAGATGCGGTTGCTATTTGTGGTTCGGGGTTTAAAGCCCCAACTGAGGCTGAGTTGAGCGGATACCTCTTGGATGAGATGGTAGAGGACATGAGGGCTGAGCTCGAGGAGAACCGAAAGGAGTGGATTGCAAAGGGTTGCACCATCATGACTGATGGTTGGACAGATAGGAGGAATAGAACACTCCTCAATTTTCTTGTATCCTGTGGAGGTAATTGATCATTCTACTTTCCTACATGCATAATTGTAAATTTTGATTTGTTGAATGCTAATTTGTTGATGATCCATTTAATTTTAATATTCTAATTCGTTGTTTTGTTACTTGTAGGATATACCATGTTCATCAAATCCATTGATGCTTCCGCACATGTAAAAAATGCCACATACTTATGTGAGGCTATTGAGGAAGTCATAGCAGAGGTGGGAGAACAAAATGTGATCCAGGTGGTGACGGATAATGCAGCAAGTTATGTTGCTGCAGGTAAACTTTTAACTTTTCAAATTTTGAAAATAAATTTATTTGAATTTTGAAATTTGAATTTCTAATTGACTTAAAATTGTTGTAGGTAAACTTTTGATGGAGAGGCACCCCACCATATTTTGGTCCCCTTGTGCAGCACATTGCGTTGACCTCATGTTGGAGGAAATTGGCAAACTTGAGTTTGTCAAGTCATGTGTGGAAAGGGCAAAAAACATATGCAAATTCATTTATAATCATTCATTTGTCCTTAGCACAATGAGGAAGTACACAGAAGGCAAAGAGTTAGTTCGCCCAGGTATCACGAGGTTTGCCTTGAATTTCATCACCTTGCAGTCCTTGTTGACATCAAAGGATGAATTGAGGAGCATGTTTGTTGGGCGGGAGTGGATTTCCTCTTCCTATGCTACGACCACTGTAGGGATAGATGTGGCGGATTGCATATTTGATGAGGATGGTTTTTGGAAACCCGCTAGAGAAATCCTGCAGGTAAATTTATTGCAATTTAACATTTAATATTTTACTTTTACTTTAAGTTATATTATTTTATATTTAAGTTTTGACTCAAGTTTTTTGTTTTACTTTATATGTAGGTCACTGAGCCCCTTGTAGCTTTGCTACGAACTGCTGATGGGGAGAAGCCCTCTATGGGCTACATTTATGAGGGCATGGATAGGGCCAAGGAGGCCATCAGAGCCCAATATGCATGAGTGCAGGAGAGGTATGGCCCTATTTGGGACATCATCGATAGGAGATGGCAGAATCAGCTCCATCGACCCATCCATGCAGCAGCTTACTTTCTGAATCCGGCATATCGTTTCCGTCCTAAGTTCAAGGCGGATGCGGAGGTTTTCACTGGCTTATACACAGTGATTCAGAGGTTGAGTAGCGATGAAGATAGCGCTGCTGCGATTGTTGAGCTGGACCAGTTCAACAATAAAGAGGGGCCACTTTTCTCTGGCAGGATGGCCATAAATGCTCAGACACCACTACAGCCAGGTAAAAATTAAATAATATATTCAATGTTCATGAATCTAGATTCTAATCTTAAAGTTGATTATGTAATTTTAGAGTTAACTTGTAATTTGTAAATGAGACTAATTGTTTCTATTTTCAATTTTTCCCTTATTGCAGATAGATGGTGGCAAATGTTTGGGGCCACAACCCCAAAACTTCAAAAAATTGCCATTCGTATTCTGAGTCAGCCAAGCAGCGCTTCTGGATGTGAGTGCAGTTGGTCCATGTTCGAGCACATCCATTCGAAGAGGAGAAACAGGTTGACAGTACAGAAGTTGAATGATATTGTCTTTGTTCATTACAACCTCCGTCTTAGGATCAGACAGATTTTGGGCACTGACTCCTCTCCGATCATTCTGGAGGAGATTGATCCAGAATCAGAGTGGCTCACAGAGGTTGTGGATCCAGTCTTCACTGAGGAAGACCGTGTGTGGGTTGACCAGGTGGATATAGAGGCTGAGGCAGCTAGAGCACGTTCTTCAAGCATTGGTAGACGCACACGTGCACGCACAGGCACAGGCCCTAGCGACGTTCATGAGCCCATCTTACATGCGGGAGATATGGCTCGGCAGTCCTCTAGGACCTACATTAGACGCCTTGCTACTAGGCAGACTGGATACTCAGAGGCTGAGGCTGAGGCTGCAGCCGAGCTTCAGGATGATGTTGAGGATGATGATGATGACTATGAGTCTGATGCTTGAGCTGGAGCCTTGTTTTTATATTTTGTTTACAGATATTGATACTGAATCATTGATAGACATATGTTTCAAACTTTCATGGATCTTCATCTTAGATTCTTACATACATTTATGATTTGATGTCTTATGGATCATCTTACATACATTCTATGATTTAAATCATTGTGATCATTTGATTTCTATTTACTTCAGCTAGCCTACAATTTACATTTTAGATAACATAGTTACATATGTGATGGATTTTATGTTCCATGTTTATGTATGTTAAGTTTTAACTTCTATTTGATGATGTTATAGTGTGTTTAAGTTATATTCAATAAAGGGTGCATGAAATAAGTTTTAAATTGTTAAAATCTTTAAATTTAAAGGGTTTTTTCAAATTTGCTGATTCATTGCCGATTCACGATTCGATTCGGCCTTGCCGATTCCGATTCTTGTTACTTTGTATATAACTATGAGGTAAGAATGAGGATAAAGAACACACAAAATACAACTAAGTTTGTCCCTCTACATTACTGCCTTATGCGATTTATAGTAGGGTTAATAATAAAACATTTTAGAATAATTATTATACTCCAAGTAACACTTCATATACAAGTCTGTATATTCAAGTCCATCTTCAGCACGAAGAAAGGCATTATATCAATTTGATTTATAGCAGAATTTGCAGAAACTTTACACTTGGAAGCAGCAGATCATAGCAACTTTTAAATACTAGAATATCGACCAAATTATTCTGGGTGTTACAAAACATCTAACTCATCAGGATTTATGGGATCTAAATAATTGAGATGCAGTGTTGCTTCTGAAATTATCTGTAGCTGATGATCAACTCTCTCAGACTCCATCCAGCAAGACAGCTACCAAGATATGGGCAAATCTCAAAGGTCTTCATGAGACTTCTGACAAAAGAAGAGCTTTCTTCTTGGAGAACATTGTTTTCTATTATCA
Organism: Cupressus sempervirens; assembly: GCA_028749045.1. Classification (NCBI taxonomy): domain Eukaryota; kingdom Viridiplantae; phylum Streptophyta; class Pinopsida; order Cupressales; family Cupressaceae; genus Cupressus; species Cupressus sempervirens. Next base: position 218,752,325 of record CM053787.1, read on the forward strand.
CGGATGAGCGAACCTTGCTCAAGAATCACCTGAATAGGATTTAGGAAATCCATGATTAGTTGCTTGCCATCGATCGCATAATGGAGGAAGAGGACATTGTGGTTATCACTCTCTGGAGTTTACCAAAGTCAAACGAGCATTTTATCAAGACTATCAACATCACGTCTTCTAGTGTTGATCTAAAGTTCACAGATCTCTGCACACTTCTGCTTTAGCAAGATCGGTGAAAACAATAGTAAGGTAGGAGCTCCGCCACCACCTCCACAGAGAAAACCTTTGCTCCTAAATCCTTTCAAAAGGATAAAGGCAAGGTTCAACAGTCTTCTCAATAGAAGTTCACTGCCCCATCTGCATAAGGCTCTTGGAAGACCATTCAATGCAACTATTGCCACAAGCTTGGTCACATGAAGCTTGAATGTCGGAAATACTTAGCAGCCCAATCTAAGCAATCAGGTTTGCAACCCAAAGCGAACAATGCAGAGCACATTGAGTAAACAGAATCTTCCTTTTACACCTTCGTGGCTAATAGACTAGCAGACCATGTGAAGTCATCTGCCTGGTACATTGGCAACATTTAAATTCAGTCTGCTAGGAGGAATCTCATTTCCTTGATGTGTACTATGTTCCAAGGATGGAACTAAATCTAGTCTCAGTCAGTCAATTATTACGACATTCTCCACACTTGGATGTCACCTTCAATTCACATCAGTGTACCATTACCGATAGGGCGACTCAATCAATTGTTGTAGTGAGTCTTGAGGATCAAGGTCTCTTCCGACTTACTAATTATGGTGATTCTAGAGACTTGGCTATGGCTACTCAGTGGTCTTTTGTTAGCACACTTTGGCATTAACAATATGGGCACCTAAATGTGCATTTATCTCTCTCAGCTTGCTCGGGATTAGCTTGTCCTTGGATTGCCAGAGATTCAGACTCAACAGCTTGGAGTTTGTAATGCATGTCAAGCTAGGAAGCGAAATCGCACACCTTTCACCAATGGCAATTCATGGTGCGCTGCTCAAGTACTTCAGCTTGTTCATGCCGATATATGTGGCCCTATGGCCACTCCTTCTGTTCTTGGGTACATGTATTTTATGTTGTTTGTTGATGATTTCAATGGAAAAATGTGGGTGTATTTTCTTATAAAGAAATCAGATGCATTTCCTGTATTTCATAGTTAAAAAAGAGTCTAGGAAATCTATTATTACACTTAGATCAAACAATGGGAAGGAATTTTGGTCTAATGAATTCTCTAGCTTATTGGATAGTCATGGCATCAAACACCATTTAACCACACCCCACACACCATAACAGAACAGTGTAGTTGAACAACGGAACAAAACAATCACCGAGATGGCTCAATCCATGCTAGAACACAAACATGTTTCGAAGAAGTTTTGGGCAGAAGCAATCAACACTGCAGTTTACCATTTGAACCGGTCACCCACAGTGGCAGTCAAAGGTAAAACTCTGAAAGAAGCTTGGTCAGGTCGCAAGCCCAAAATCAGTCACTTGAAATTTTTTGACTCCTTTGCTTATGTTTGGATCCCTGATGCGGCACGCACCAAGTTGGATGCCAAGAGTCAAAAACTCATGCTTGCTAGATACAATAGTCTTCACAAAGCCTACCACTTGATCGACACTGAAACATCTCATCTCCTGTACAGTCGTGATGCAATCTTTGATGAGTAGCAAGGACCATTCATGCATGTTTCTCCTATTCCTAATCCAGCAGAAAAGCCTATGAAGGCTCATGATTTGGGAGTTAGGCTTCCATTAGATCCACCTGATTGGGAGACTCCAGTAGCTCCTACAACTCCAGTTATACAGACAACTCTAGCTTCTCCTGTAGGATCACTTCAATTTGTAGATGCTTCACCAGAGTGTGATCCAAATTCTTCTAATGAGGAACCTAATCACCAAGAACCTCTTGATACTAATGTTGGTCGTTCTCCTCTTCGGCCTAAGTGGTGGGCTAAGACACTTGTTGATCTTAGTGATGATGAGCTCATTGATGGGAGAACTACTCGAAAAAAGAGCAAACCTACAGACTCTGTTAACTTTTCTCTCATGGCCAACATTCATAGTGTGTTTGAACCTCAAACATATTCCAAGAATAAAGGAATTCCAAAGTGGGAACAGGCCATGACATCTAAACACCAAAGCCTGCTGAAGAATAACACTTGGGTCCTTTCTAATCTTCCAATAGGGAAGAAACCCATTGGCTGCAAATGGGTGTACAAAATCAAATACAAATCTGATGGTGCTTTGGATTAGTACAAAGCTCATTTAGTTACGAAGGACTTTTCTCAGCGCCAGGGCATTGATTATGAGGAGACCTTTGCTCCTACTACAAAGATGAGAACAATCAGAGTAGTCCTAGCCATGGCAACACAGTTTAGCTAGAAGGTCCATCAGATGGACATGAAGAGTGCTTTCCTAAATGGTGGTCTACATGACGCAGCCTCCTGGTTTCAAGGTTGCTGGTAAAGACCATCAAGTTCTCAGAGTGGTGAAAGCTCTCTATGGCTTGAAGTAGGCCCCTCGGGCATGATACATAAAAATTGCTAATTATCTCAGTGATCAAGGCTTCAAGAGGACTTCTTCAAACTCAAATTTGTACATCAAAACTACGGACGATATTTATGTGGATGATTTGATCATCATTAGCAGTTCGGCATCTTTGATTCAAGGAATCAAACAAAGTTTATGCCACTCTTTTGATATGACTAACCTTAGGCTCATGCATTATTGCATAGGTGTTGAGGTTTGGCAACAGTCTTCCAGTATATTCATCTCTCAGTGCAAATATGCCAAGGCTATGTTTGACAATTTTTTTATGCAAGATTGCAATCCTACGCTACACCCATGGAGAAAGGTCTCCAGTTATTGGCCAAGTTTGATTCTCCTCCAATTGATGATATTACATTCAGGCAACTAGTTAAGCAACCTCATCCACCTCTCTGCTACTAGGCCTGATATCAGCTTTGCAGTCAGCTATCACGCTTTATGACAACTCCTAAGGCTGATCATTGGATGGCAGCAAAGCGTGTGCTTCATTATGTGAAGGGCATGGACTTTTTTACTCTCGAAGTTCTAATCCTAGACTCTATAGGTTCACAAATTCAAATTGGGCAAGCTCTGTTGACGATGAGAAGTCAACTTCTGGATGTCTTCAGTTTGAGATTCGATGTCGTCCCATGGACCAGTAAGAAGCAACAGGTAGTTATTCTCTCCTCTACAGAGGCCAAATACAAAGGGACTGTTAAGGCAGGATGTGAAGTTGTTTGGCTTCATCGGATACTTCGGGATATGCAAATGCCACCAACAGGTTTGACTAATTTGTTTGTTGTTAACAAAGGAGTTATCAAGTTAGCCCGAAATCTAGTCTACCATGAATGGACCAAGCATGTGGACATTCATTGTCACTACATACAACAGTTGGTTGAAGACGGAACAATAGATTTACCATATGTTCCTACCATAGATCAAACTGCAAACATTCTCACCAAGCCTCTTGGTCTAATAAGTTTGTCAAATTCAGAGGACAACTTGGTGTTGTGGATAGATTAACCATTAAGGGAGGGTATTACGATAATAGATAAATGTCTATTATTAGTTAATGGTAATCTATTTGTAATCTATTGTAAACATTAGAATGTTTCTAATATTTAGCTAGTTGTAGTTATCTGTTAGCATTTTTAGCTTTCTTTTAGCTAAAATAGAATGTTTTTATTCTTTACGATCGTTTCCTAAGGAAACATCGTTTTATTCTTTTGTATATATAGACCTCTCAGTCTTTGTTAATAATAAGTATTTTACCAATTACTTCGTAATAATTTTGCAATAGTGTTTTTAATTCTAGCTTTAAAGAAACTATTTACTATGATATGTTTATTTCTAGTTTTATAGAAACCAACTACAATGATGTATTTACTTCTAGTTTTATAGAAATCATTTACTAGTTTGTTTCGTGCCATCAACATTTTGCATGAGAATCTGATCTTGTACCCACTTCGCATTTATATATATTTAAACTCTTACTTGTTTCTTGTGTTCTCATTAATTAACTCATTGGATGCATCTTCTCATTGGATTTTGTAAAAAAAAAAAGTACTTTTAATTAAATTAAAATTGGTTTTAGGCTCCTGAGTTTTTTCATAGTTTTTTTCTAAAATTCGCTCAGTATTTCTTTTTTAAATGGGTGAATTTTTATAGAGTTTTTTTTGGGCCTGGAGATTTTTTGCCAAGTGAGAGTTTTCCAACTATGTTCACTACCATATCCAAATAAGAATGTTCCCGTTACAAAAGCAAATAAGGAATTTAAGGAATTGAAGCAATTATTTACCAAAATAAGAGTCGTATAGCAACTCAAATCAACTATGACACAGAATCATGTAATTTGATGGCATGACATTATTTTGACATACCAAAATGAATAAATATAACACCCCTAATCAAATTCATTTGGGTAGAAAACATAGTTCAATTGTTATGATGATCCACGAGGATCTAAACCATCTAATCTTGTCTGTCGTTAACATTTTTCCACTTCGATCTATTTTGTTCTATTTTTTGGCTATTTTTTTATTTTTATTCCTCTCATTCTAATCTTTGCATGCTCTAACCTTGCCAAAAGTAAGAATTAGGGTGATAAAAAGTGCTAGCATTTTAGTCAATTGTAAAAAAAAAGAGCCATCTATCCTACCATGGGCATTTTAGGCTGAGGTTTAACACATACATGGATTCCTAGAAGTTTAGAATACCGTTGTAATTATCTATTGTGCTATTTCTTCAAGTTTTCTAAAAATTCTAGTACGTTTTAGTTATCATGAGCAGTTGCGTCATTTGTAACACTTGACTAGGTCTATGGAATATTTTGAGCTTGGATAAATAGAAGAGCTTCTAAGAGTGAATTTGACAAGCACCAAATGAAGGTTTGTGCATCCCCTTGGTTAGCTCATGTTCAAATGGATTGATAGATAAAGGGGAAGGAAAGATTCAGACATAAGAGATTGATGATCATCTCAATTAGCTAAGGCACTTGCAAAATTGAGAACAAAGGTATCTCAATGGCCAAGCATAACCTGAAAAATTTTCTCGCTCAGCATACAAGTCAGTCCATTTGAAGAAAATGAGAAAAAGGCTGCAAGATCTGTATTAATCAGCTTTGATTTGTTGTTCAAGGTGGGTTTAATATGATTCAAGAAAGATCAATAGAAGAAGGAGCAAGCCTACTAGTCTGCCTTGAGAGTTGAAGAAAAACAAGTAATAAGGAAGCATAGCATCTCTGGAGGGAAGATCCTTGGGAAAAGAAAACAAGTTGTTGAATACAAAAGACCATTGAGTAATGGAAGTGAATCTAGCACTGCTCATAACGAAAATAAAAATTCAAATACTAGTAATACAAGTCAATTTTACAGCATGATGAAGCTGAGGGAGAGGATAAGGTAGAAGTTTCAATAATCGTTGATGTCATAAAGAAGGCCAGAGTGCTTATGAGCGTCCACAAAATCAGATAATTATGGAAGGTATCATGTTATCGAAAACTACAAATAATATCAAGTACCATCATGACATGTAGAAGAACCTAAACAAGGGGAGGACCTCGTGATGAAGATGGTATTGCTCAAAATTGAGAAGGAAGAACATTAACCAACACAAAGGAAGAACTTTTTTATATATTTGCAAGTCCAAGTAATTGTTCCAAAAAGAACCTTTTTTTTTATATCTGTAAGTCTAAGTGTTGCAAGGTAGTAACTGATAGTGCGAGCATGAACAACAAAGAAACTCGCACAGAATGCCAAGAGGTCGTTGTTACACCCATGATGACAACTCTTCAATAACACAACAATAATGTGCTTCCTTCAACAGTCGGCAAGACATAAATGCTGCCATGTCGTCAAATAAGAAACAATGAATAGAATAGACATAAATTATAAAACAAGATTAATATATATGAAGGAAATCCAATCACATTCATGCAGCTCAACCATGGTAAAGAAACAGATCGAACACAATAAGGGAGTGATATGGTGTCACATAGCTGGACGGAACCAACAATGGAACAATGTCAAACCTCTCCAAATAAGAACAATGAATAGAAGACAATATCGTCTTCACAGAAGAAGCAGCAGTTCCCGAACAAAAAACAGAAACAAGAATCTATGAAAGCATCCATATAGATGAACGAATTAAAGTTATGACGATCACAGTCCATCATCACAAATATACTTCTAAAAAAACCGATGTTGATCAACACAGGCATTAATGGTCTCTCATACAGCTACTAGATCTTTAACAAGATGTGCCACTAAATGATGATTCTTTTCTTGCATTCTATGACAATATTTGCACCTTTCCGCTTTGACATCAATGACAAACAAATCCAACACTACTATATTCCAAAACTTACTTAAAATGTATGGTCGAAAGAGAATAGGAGCATAGTGAGAGACATGATGATGATAAATCCCATGCAGCCATATAAACAATGAAAATAAAATCATTGAACTTTTCTCTTGTTAAATTGTTAATGCAGAATTTGATTGTATATTAATATAAGCCAACAACAATGAGAAACATGATTCAGGGTTACATGGCCTAGGACAGTTCTAGCCCACTAGATGCATTCATTATCAAGGGTTTTTTTCTCGTCAACTCTGCATAAGATTCCTAGGATGGCATACAACGATTTTGTATTGAATACTTCTATAAATTACTACTAATTAGTTTTGTTCAGAAGGAGGAAAACAATATCAATGATAAAAACAAGCTATGCTAAATGACCAAACCATATGAATTATAAGAAGACTCCAAATAGCACAACCTGCTCTATCAGTTGCTTTACTTGTCGACGAAACCTGTCAGCTTTGGTATATTTGTTGAATCGACGCAATCGAACAAGAGGAATAAATGCCAACTCGGGGAAAGATACAGAATAACTCCATTGAGTCAAATGTTCAGCTAATTGGTCAAGTACAGATAAAACACACTCCTCTTGGAAAGCACGTGTTTTCAGGGTTGATTTTGGAACCTGTTGCAGCAACATTTAGTCATTTTTACATGTAGCGATGTAAAACAAAAACAAGATGTAAAACAAAAACAAGATGTGAACTAAGCAGATATTGACCTTCAGGATTGTTGAAAAGTCAAGAGCTTTCCCAACTCCTCCAGTGGGTGGCCTACTTAATTCTTTGAACTCTAGCATATCCAAAACAAGAGAAGCAACATGAATATATGTCTCTGTAGCTGATCCAAGCCTGTTCAACATTTTTGCACACTGCACCCTCAATGGAAAGTAACGAGCAGTGGGTACTAATCGGGCAACTCCACCAATTATCTGAGCTACTGGATATGCCAATGGCTGAAGATCATCCTTCCCTGTGTACCTACAAAGCACCTTTACCCAAAGTTCAAGGCAACATATGAACTTCCAGCAATAAACTTGCTTGAATGCTTCCTGTACATATCCAACCATATAATCAGGATTGACAAATAAGACAATATGCAAACCTGGAAATTACAATTTGAAAAGGGAAAAAAAACAATTATAATTCATCAAAAATGTTAGGTGCAATTTCAAGAAAAAAAAGTGTAATTTAAGTTCAATTCTTTGCTTCCAAACATTAAAAGTTTGTTATATAGTTTTCTTCTTTTATCAACATATGTCTGTGTCTATGTCAGTGCTTCAATATACATCTATGAGTCATAAACTTGTAGATCTTATCTTCTAATACTAATCTTGTTGAGCTTATAGTTGCGGTGCATAAGCAACAGGAAGTGTATTGTCCACAAAGATATATCTTTCTTTTCTGTTTGTGTTATGTGTGTTGAGGGTTTTTCTCTGAAGTTTGGTGTGTTTGTGTTTGGAGCATGCGGCATCTACTGTATTAATGCAAAAGCCCACGGTTGAGACATTGGTGCTGCATAGACACGCAAGCTGAACCAAGTTCTTTCCTTAAAGAAAGACAGTATCAATTTCTCAGAAAATCCCATACATCAGAGTATGTCACTTGGGTGTCACATATTGCTCATAAGCTTCAAAAAGACATTGGTGACACAAAAGCACACAGCCTGAAGCAAAATCTTCCTTTACAAAAACAGATTATCAATTCCAATGGAACCACATGGATCAGAATATTTCACTCGGGTCTCAAATATTGTTTTGCAAAATTAATAAACCCATGCAAGATCCAGTCCACATCTCAGAGGATGATTGCATGTAGAGACCATCCAATGAGAAATACTCCACATCAGTTATGTCAAATTGTGTACATTGGATAGGGCATTCCAGAAATGATCAAATAATCAGGGAAGACAAAGATGAAGCTACAGCTTTGTGAAATCCTAGAGCTTCAATTATCAGAGAGAGAGACAGAGAGAGATTCTGCAACTAAACTGTATTCTCTCACTGATAATTTTATCCTGCTGCCATTGGAAACTAGTTGACTGTATCTTATTCTGCAATGATAATAATCAAAGACTGTCAATGTTATGTGTTCATCTTGTAATAAACGCAGACCCTTCTCCCTGTATTTATATGTGACTGTGAAGTTCCATAAACGAGGGGTCATGACTTCATAGTGGAGTCACGATCCACTGTGGATGTGACTCCACAATAGGCAAAGGAACATATTAACTTATACGCCGATTAGTGAATAAAGACCATCGGTCAAATAGTCTGTCAGTCGGTCAATTGGATTATTATTTGATTACTATAATGGTGTTTATAATTATGTGTGTGTGTATATATGTATGTATGTATGTATAAATAATATCTCTCGAATCATTTTACAATACAAGAATTATATATATATATATATATATATATATATATATATATATATATATATATATATACGTTTTATCTCATAGAATTTATCCAACTGAAACTACAATAAAATTAACACTCCCTCTTAGTTAGGCAGGATAAACATAGGATTAGATATTACCCCAATGCAATATCAAGAATGACATGTTTAAGAATATCTTTGCTCACCATTTGGATATCATCTCATGATATTAGGAGTAATAGCCTCAGAATATCAAGTCACATGATTTTCACCAAGTACTCCGAGTAATGGCCTCTAAATATCAAGTCGCATGATATTCACCAAATACTGAAAATGTCCACAAGGTATGTGCACAAGTATCACTTTATGATAGTTACTATAGGAACATTATATTCATATCTATACAATACAACTCATAGATATCTATGTGATGACATCTATCTCTTAGTTGATTGATTTACATGATATGATCTATTATGATCTTCTTAGATACCAATCATATTGTATCCATTATAATATAAGGTTAGACTATTGTAAGATCATCACCTTACTATAGTAACCACAAAGAAACATCAATAAAAGATCGTCACCTTCCACGATGTTTCCACAAAGTCATGTACTACCTCACGTGACATCCACCATGAACTTTTCCGAAGGGTGGAAAAAATGCTTTCACCTCATACTTCTCTCTCGCAGAGAAGGATGCATTAAAGTACATCTCAAGTAATCACTAATGTTCCCTCTCACTACAGGCACTGATCCAAAACTCCAAGCATATCTTCAATAATGTACAAACTTCACTTTGGCAGAAGGCGAGAAACTATCAATTGTCAGATCTTCAATGATAATGTACTCTGAATGAATAGTGTTCCAAGTATCCATCTACAGATTAAGCATACACATAAAGGCCTTTTAGTCTTCATATATGGAACTTCATCTCATGAATCATAGTCCTCTGACAATTACAATTTCTTGATCACTGTAACATATTAACTAATACACAGATTAGTCAATAAAGACCATTGGTGTGTGTGTGTGTGTGTGTGTGTGTGAGAGAGAGAGAGAGAGAGATAATATATATAAGTTTTGTCTCAGAGAATTTATCTAACTAAAACTGCAATAACATTAACACTCGCTCTTCGGGAGGTTAAACACAGAATTAGGTATTACCTCAATACAATATCAAGAATGGCATGTTTAAGAATATCTTTAATTAGAAAATACTAACCATTTGGATATCATCTCATGATATCAAGAGTAATGGCCTCAAAATATCAAGTTGCGTGATTTTCACCAAGTACTCTGAGTAATGGCCTCTAAATATCAAAATGTCCATAAGGTATGTACATGTATCACTCAGATACTTTCCATAGGAACATTAGATTCATATCTATATAGTACAACTCATAGATATCTATGTGACGACATCTATCTCTTAGTTGATTGATTTACAAGATATGATCTATTATGATCAGCTTAGACATTGAATCATAATATAAGGTTAGACTATTGTAAGATCGTCACCTTACTATAGTAAACACAAACAAACATCAATAAAAGTGTGTGTGTGTGTGTGTGTGTGAGAGAGAGAGAGAGAGAGATATAATATATATAAGTTTTGTCTCAGAGAATTTATCTAACTAAAACTGCAATAACATTAACACTCGCTCTTCGGGAGGTTAAACACAGGATTAGATATTACCTCAATACAATATCAAGAATGGCATGTTCAAGAATATCTTTAATTAGAAAATACTAACCATTTGGATATCATCTCATGATATCAAGAGTAATGGCCTCAAAATATCAAGTTGCGTGATTTTCACCAAGTACTCTGAGTAATGGCCTCTAAATATCAAAATGTCCATAAGGTATGTACATGTATCACTCAGATACTTTCCATAGGAACATTAGATTCATATCTATATAGTACAACTCATAGATATCTATGTGACGACATCTATCTCTTAGTTGATTGATTTACAAGATATGATCTATTATGATCAGCTTAGATATTGAATCATAATATAAGGTTAGACTATTGTAAGATCGTCACCTTACTATAGTAAACACAAACAAACATCAATAAAAGATCGTCACCTTCCACAATTTTTCCACAAAGTCATGTAGTACCTCACATGACATCCACCATGAACATTTCCAGAGGGTGGAACTATTATCTTTAAAAGTTGCACCCGGACTGAGTTCTAAAAAACCCAATCACTTCGAGAAACATGGAAATACTCCTAGGTCTGTGGGTTACCCAAAATGGGAGTAAATCTTCGGATTCTAGGCTAGTTCCTTATGATACTTCACCTAAAGTCCTAAAACTAAACATTTTTTGAGGAAAAGGGATAGAAGGATAATAGAAACGAAATATAAACTATGGTGATGCACCTAAAAGTATCCTTGAGCTTTAATAGATAACCAACACACAACAGAAACTGGTAATACAAGAACCTTAGTACACAACCCAATCACATGGTCTTTGCATAAATAATTTATAAGATGGTTTAATAAGATCAACCCTTAGGAGAAGAAAGATTTTCTCACACACTAAAACTGATTCGTAGGATCAACACAACTTATAACCTGCAAAAAATTGTATCTTTCTGCATAAAGGCATCTATGCAATACAACTCCAAGGATAGAACATCACATGAACTTGCATCAACACTAAGTACACAATAAAATAGAAAATGAGAAGGTACACAGTGTGTATTACTGCTCAAAGGTGTTATAAATCTGCATGTCTCAATTGAGTTACAAGAAATATAGCAAGAATGAGAAGGACTAGGAAATATCACAAGTCCCCAATCTGCACAAAACTAGAACCTCTTACAAATGAGCCTTCAACTCATAGTAATGCCTTTTTCCATCCAACTACGTCATTAATGCAAACAAATCCTTGGTCGAATTCAACTTTCAAGGCCAATTTTGAACCTCTAAAAAGTCTTCAAAAAGGTGTAAATATGGCCTAAAAGTCATGCCTCTTATCAACATAAAGACCCCTCATTGATGCACTCTTATCTCTCAAAATATCCCACAAAAGTCTTTGAAAAGTAATCACTTTCTGACCTTCAAATCCCATCAATATGACCATAGACACCTTGCCATAACTCTCCAAAATATAATTATTAAATAACTTATAATCCATTTACTTAATAAATATCAATTAAGTAATGAATTATAAAGTATTTAATACATTTATTTAACAACTATTAGGTAATTTATAATTTATTGTTTAAACAAAATTAATTATATTAATAATATTTATTGAGTGATAATTAAATCACTTAACAATATTATAAATATAATAATGTTCATTAAAAATAATAGATTATAAAGTATTTAATATTTTTTTATTAAAATGATAAAAAAAAAATTTATTTTTATTTTAAAAGCCAATTTTCATATTTTGTATTTTTTAAATAATATCAAATAAATGATTTTTAAAATATTATTCATAAATATTATTAAAAAACATACAATACAAACTTACAAAAATAAAAATAATATCTAAAGCTTGTTATCGTTTCTAGAAATCTGGAAGCTCTTTGTTGATTTCTCTTTAGATTTGAAACCTTGGGGTAAAGTTTAATACATAAAAACTCTGCTTCCTCTTACAATTGTTGCAGATGTACTTTTGTTGATGGTATTTGATACTTAAAAATGCTTCCTTTACTGCACTGCCATTGATGGTAGAGTTTGTAGCTACTACTTCATTTTTATTCTCTTTTAAGACCAAAATGATGTATTGCATATGTATCCTTGCTACTTTGTAACCCTTCAATTTGTTGCAAATCTAACTCTTGTATTTGGTTCAAACATAGAATGCACCATTGATTGACATAACTATGACTCTACTTGAAATGAGTCGGGGAGTGAAAACTTAGGTAACAAGAACAAGGCTTTCACCTGAAACTTCTCTCTCACAGAGAAGGATGCATTAAAGTACATCTCAGGTAATCACTGATGTTGAGACTCCCTCTCACTAAAGGCACCGACTCATAACTCCAAGCATGTTTTCAATAATGTACAAACTTCACTTTGGCAGAAGGTTTCGTGAAACTATTAGATGACAAATCTTCAGTGATAAATGTACTCTAAATGAATAGTGTTCCAAGTATCCATCTACGGTTTAGGCACATGCATAAGGGCCTTTTAGTTTGCACATATGGAACTTCAGCTCATGAATCATAGTCCTCTAACTGTTACAATTTCTTGATCATTGGAGAATCCATCTTGACATTGTCTACTCCATCTGAAATAATTTGACCAAGATCCTCAAAAGTTGACTGAAGCATATCCTCTATCTACTCCCTCTGTCGTAGAAGCATACCTTGATTCACAGTAACATGAGTGAAAGTACTAAATTGTGGATTTATCACCAAGTTTGGTTACATCAAACATTCATACTAAAGAGGCTCCCTTTTGAAGCTCCAAGTTCATGCATCAACCTCTTGACTTCCAAGTTTACCTCTAACAAATGTACTTGACTACATCTTGTCATAGAAGGATGCTCATTGTTACCCCACTTTTACGCAATGTCCAATATTGTTGGCCAAGAGTCCTTTTTGTAACTTGAAGTTGAACTTGAAGTTTTAACCTACTTCAAGTTGAGGTTCAGCTCCACCTACTTTTCGTCACCCTGGCAAAGTCTTTATCCGTCGGCCCGAGTCCACATCCTCGAAGTTGAAGTTGAAGTTGAAGTAGGAGTTGATTCAAAACTTCAACTTCAACCTCGACTTTGTAATTTTATGATGTTTGCTTGTTTTCTCACAAGTAATGTACTAGAAATCATGAACTCAATTCACGAGGCAAGAAATGGGTCCCACTCAGTGGCAATCTTGAAGACATGAAAGGCAATAAATATGACAGCTAAGAAAAATCGTGCCAAAGTATGGTTGGTTTTATGGGAAAAGGTGGAGTTGGGATTTTGTGATATCATGAGATGTAGATCTACGTATGGATTTGCTGGGCTTTAATTGCAAATAAACTCGCAAGTCTTGTTAGGTACAGGTGACACGCTTGTTATAAATACCTTCGCCTGCTCATATATGTCTTGAGATTTTCAAGAAATCATTTCCTAAAATTACCCATCTGGCTAGTATAATTGATCATTTAATCATTTTGAGCTCTTGGCGTCGAGTGGTAAGCAAGAGAGCTGGAAGGTTAAGCCTGTCAAGAACTGTAAGTGCATTATCCTCTACTTTGTCATTTTATGTTAATAAAATTGAATGTATGCCCATTCTTGAAATTGATTGGAGTAGAAAGGAAGAAGATGATTTGCTTTCCTGTACTTCAAAAGTGTTGAGAAGAACTGAAAAATGGTTGAAGTCAAAAAATGTTAAATCAGCTACCCCTAGTGTCCCTAAGAAATACTCAAGAGCCAAACATAAAAAGGCACACTCAAAGCCAAAGGCCATCACTAACCCTAGTATTAATGATCCTATTGCAGGTTCCCCTGAAGTTGAAGCTGAAGTAACTTCGTAGCAACTTCAACTTCAAGTTCATAAGGAGGTGCCGAAGGTAAGAAGGGTAACCCGCTTGAGTACTAAGAAAGCAACGCCAAGCGAAGGAAAGTATACAGTGACAGTTAATCTAGATCCTGCAGAAACAAAGTCAAATCCAAAGTAACCTCCCAGTTCTCCCATGGCAGATGATGCATCAGATCCTCAAAAGTTACCTGAAAGCGTTGGTACTCAATCACGTACCCTAGCCTTAACTAAGGTTTCTCCCATGACGGGCAAAGCTCTACCATGCCCAAGTGGCTGGAGACTTCCATCAAGAAGACAAGAAGCATGGTGCCCTTGTCGATGCCTATTGATGACTTGGTTAGCAAGTGTTTGGGAAAATCTTTGAAAACCAAAAAGGCCAGAATTGAATCCAGGATAAAGTTCGATAAAAGTTCAGGGCATTGGTCAGTTGAGATTGCCAAGCCACCGGAAGGCAGCTCCGATGAAGATCTCACTCCTCAAGATTATCAAGCATCAAGGATCGATCTTGGGAAGGGAAGCCGTGCAATGGATATGAAGATTTTTGAAGCTTCAAACAAAAAGATTACAAACAGAGTCTGGAAAGATGCTCAGGATAAGCAAGATATGAAAGAGGCAATGAGTAGCATGGCGCAATACATCAATGCTATCCTGCACCCAGAACCTAAGCCTTTAAATGAGATGTCTCCAATTGTGGATGTATCTTCTTTGGCCAATCAGCAGTTTCTCGATAATTTGCAGAATGTAACATTGTTGCAAGGACATCTGAAGAATGATTGCAGTATGTCTTGAGTGAAACCGTGAAATAGATAAGTCTTTTAGACAAAGCTTCAAAGGAAACTACTGCCATCATCAAAAAGGCGGAATCCAATAATGAAGGCTTTGAGAAAGAAAGAAAAAATTGGGTAAAAGTGGTGCTCTAGATAGAGGAAATTCAAGGATTTGGGTTGTAGAGGTTCCAAGTTGAATGCCTTGTGGTTGGCTTGGATGATAAGACTTTGTATGTGATTAAAGATTGTATCAAATGGTGCAATGAGGCACTGGTCTAGGTAGCAATTGAGATAAAAGAAATCCTAGATGGTCTCAAGCTTGTGGATGAAATCATCCAAGCTGATCTAAAGTGGTTCAACAAGCATTATGCGGGTAAGGAAAATGACTACATAGCCAAGGTGGACGAAATAATAAATGAAGTCCAGAAGAAGTTTCAAGAGATTCAAGAGAAGAAAACGCCATGCAAACAGGATTTTTCAAATGTCACTCATACTAGGGCTACGTTGATAATAAACCTGAAGCATTTGGAAATGCATGAAGAAAAGGTAACAGAGCTGAAGAGGGAAAAGGAAGTCTAGAAGCAAAGAATTACCTACATCGGTTTACCTCATCAGTCAGTTATTTCTGCATTTACCACTGCTTACAAGACATGGAAGGCCGCAAGAATCGCGACTAGTGCGGACAATTCTTCCTGACATGGCATGTGTTCATTGGGCAGTTGCATTTTGTTTTCTCCTGTTTATTTCTTTTTATGCAGTTCGGTTAACATGGTTGTGTTAACTAAGAGACGATTTACTCCTGGCGGGGTAGTTTTGGATAGTTATCTAGCCCTATGACGTATAAATATGTAATAGATAATATCTAATAGAGTTCATCTCTTCGTAGACTGAGACAGAAATACTTTGTTTTAAAGTTCTACATTTTGAATTTTGAATAGAATATTTCCTAGATTAGTAGCAAGTTGAAGTAAAATTCTATAGTTTTATGTGTTGAAGCAATCTGAAGTAGATACTGTTGTCTTCTTTATGATAATTTGTATTCTTGGGGGTGTATGTTATATGTGGAAGTGAAGTTACATTTGTTGTGTGTTCTGGAATTATTTGTTTTAAATCTTGAAGGTTGAGGGAGGTGGAATCTATATTATTTCTCTATCTATCCTTTATTTTAACATTCAATCATGTGGATGATATTGATTGTTAAAATCAAATGGTTTTTCAGTATTCACATTTATCTTGTATTCATGAGATAACTCAAAGCTTTTCAGTATTTTCAGTAAAATACTTATTGGGAAGATTTTCCCTCAATAGAGGATTTAACGATTATCTTTTCATAAAAGGTTAGCTGCACCTTATATAAGATAAAACAAATCTCAAGCAGAGAATTCCTTATCTGTAATTAGGAATTCAATTTGTTAGTCTACAAGTATTTTCCCTTTTCAACAACTGCCAAAAATCTTCGGAAATGTTGTTTACTAACACTTATAATTCTGATCATAAGATTGAGTCCTACACAATATTCCGTAGCATGCCTAATGAACCATTCTTCTTTCCATACAAGAACATCCCTGGAGAGAAAGGAGAAGATCAAGGCAAATAGCTCTTATAGTATGTATAAAAATACAAATAAGAGAGACTACAGCGAGTAGATAAATGTGATACTTAAGGATAATAAATAATTATCTATACATCAAAATCCTTGATACAAGTTGCTCCAATGAAGGTCCAAATACATCAAATCAGAAAATGGCTCCATATAAGCATTTGTCGAGCAATGGGAATGGAACATTAGTTATTATTCCCCCCACAATGTAAAATTCTCACTCTTGTATCATTGAAAATTTATTTTTCTCTTGGAGAGTTATTCATCGAGACTCTAATTTATCTTTTGCTTCTTATTTCAATCCTGATATGCATATTATTAATTGCAACTTTAGCACCAGAACATTGTGTCTTCATGCCAACAAAGCACACAACACCATACAACAACACTTATATACTCAACACAATTATATATAATATTCTTCCCTGTCCTTGCTTCTAGACTTTACATGCGAAGAGATTTCCATGATTCTCAAGGGCAATATCCATTTGTAGAAAGGTCCATTTGTAGATTCCTTTCTGAGTTGCTCTGCAATATAACAATATTATCTACAACATACCACCGACACATAATTGCAATTTCATTGACGATTCACTTAGCTCATGTTAACAACTGATCTAGTGTCAATGTCATGAAATTGCTGACAATTTGGAAAATAAGTCAGCTCTTTCACTGAGGACTTTTGTTGTTTCCTTTTCCTTTCGTCATCATTGTCGTGAATTGATTTTATTGCTCCACTATTTTGCCATTGTCCATGAATATAATTATATGTTGCATATGTCATCAATTCATTTATTGCATCCGATGTTAAATACAGATAGCATCATGTATTGTGTATTTAGGAATGTTTTTAAATGCAAGACACTATGTTAAAGTTTAATCTATAACAATTGATCTCATGCCTTCAATGATCATATTGACACGCAGATGTTTCTTTAATCCATTATTGACGTTGTCTCTCCCATGTTTCCATATTTCATATGTTGACCACGAAATCTTGCAATAATAATGTCAAATGTAAATCTTCTAATAACATTTTGAATTTTGACCAGTGGGCTATCTATTTGTATACATACCTTATTTTCTTTTCCCTCGTGTATATTCCTTGTCACAATTGGAATTTCTATTGTCATAGGCTGAAGGCCCATGATCTCACTTCCTCAAGGGTGATATAATTCTACTCTTTTAATTTTATATTTTTAGATATAAAATCAAGGATTGTATCTTTGATTATATTGTTATTCAATAATGTTAAGTTTGTGGAGGCAAAACTTGATTGGGTTTCAATCTAGGATAGATCTAATCTCCCACCTATTAATCATACAAAAAAATTGATTATTTCTATTTCAGATGTATTCTCTGCAACAAAGTTGTTATTTATTCATAATTTTTATTAGATCTTCCTATTTGTGACAATTTTAACAAAGAGGACAAGAACTCTAGATCTATGTTTTTTCTTTTCTATTGTTATAGCAAAAAGCCTTGTAAGGGTGCTCAAGATACCAAACATCATTGGCACCATTCGACTGAGTCAATTGATCTATTTTGCAAGAGGCATCATATGATTGAGTTGGTGCTTATTATAGATGTCAAGGAATTTCTCTATAGATAAATTGCATGTTCTTCCAACACATGTTAGTGTTCTCCCTGTTGTCTATGCCCTTACCCTTGCCTCTGCACAAAGTTGTTTAAATGGGATATGTACCCAAATTTGATCAATCCAAGTAAGAATCTGATTCAATTGGGCCCAGCTAGTAGTACCCAATGCCTGTGGACACAAATGCATATGTAAAGGTAGAAAAGACATCAATTACAGGCTTAGGTAGCCAATCCACTAACAAAAGCTACAGTTAAGCCCTATCTACCTTGGGCACTAGTGTTGATAGAAACATGCATTACAGCCACCAACAATGGGAAAACAAGCACCAGTAGCAACACATCACCTCACCCGCTATACCTTCCATTGTGACTCTTGTGGCTAATTGACGTGTCTCCTACTTCTGCTTTTTTGCTTTTCCATTAAGTGCCTCTTATTTCCTTCCCCTTTGTATTTCTAGAATCACCAGAAGCTTCCACGCTTCCAAAAAGTTCTCAAGACATTATAAATCCAACTACTCTTCCTACGAGTTGAGAAAGTTATGAATTTATTTGTAATAAAAATAAATTTCCTCCTTGCTATTTTTCCTCTTATCCAATAGAAGTAAAGATAAATAACTATTTTAATATTTTTTAAATAAACATAAATCTATAAACATAGGATATATATTTATGTAAATAAAAACTTTCAACGTTATTGGCGGAATTAATTACTTATTTGCAAGGAATGACCGTGTAAGTATCCTGCCTCAAGAACTAATAATGAAGCAGACTTAGGAAAGACGGTATTATTTATCCTCAATGGTAAAATATTTGCAACTTGGAGATATCACAATCGAAGCCAGCCTTATAAAGCCCACATCATTATTGTTGGCCATTTTTCCATTTTTGCCCCCCATTCAGCCCATCACTAATATCCAATCAGAGAAGCTTTCAATGGGCTAGATTCTTTGCAGGTGACATCCACGATTATTGTGTCTTCGTGTTTGGCTCAGCAGGTTTTCGGAATTGCATCACGCTGCCACGCATCGCCATTCAGGCATTTCCTCAAGTTGCAATGTTTTGGGAAGGCTCCAAAACCCAAAATTGTGCCATGTGGTGGAGGGTCCCATCTTGGGCACTTAGGTTAGCCCAACACGCACATGCGCAGATCGACGATGGAGATTCAATGGAAGATCAAAAGATCGCCACCTATTCTATCAAACAGAAAAGCACATTAATGGCATGCATGTTTTCGTGAGATGGTCTTCTTGTCTCACAAAAGTGTGAGATGCTACCAAGTGTCGCCATTCTGGTGTTTCTTCATACTGTAGTGTCTCCGTGAAACTCCAAAGCTTAGAATTGCGCATGATATTGCCAAGTGTCGCCATTCCGGCATTTCTTTATACGCCAATGTCTCCGCGAGATTGTGAAGCCTAGAATTGCGCGAGATGCTACCACGCATCATCAACCCGATGCCTCCGCATGCTACATTGTTTCTTCAACACTCCGAAGCTTGGAATTTCATCACTTTTCCATGCATCACCATTCCAACGTTTCCTCACTCCGCAATGTCTTCACAAGGCTCCGAAGTCCGAAATTCTACCACGTAGCAGATGGTCCCATCTTTCATGCTATCCATTTCCTTTGTTGGGAGGAATCTCTTCGCTGCATCTTAGCCGCCCACTAGAAATAAACAGGATCTACATCGATGGTTGCGTTTTAATATCTCATTGGGGAGATTCCCTTGCCGTCTGGGTTGTCCATTTTAAAGGGAAGATCTACATCAACGGCCCATGTGTTTTTGTGAGATGGCCTTCTCGTCTCACGAATGTGTGAGATGCTGCCAAGTGTCACCATTATGGCATTTCTTCATACTGCGGAGTCTCCATGAGGCTCCGAAGCCCGGAATTGCATGACAGTCATTGGATCTAGCACATCTTGGGGGTTTCCTCATTGCATCTCAATCATTCATCTCGAAGGGAGAATCTACATTGACAGTTGCTTCTTAATCTGTACTGGGGAGATTTCCCGCAACATCTGGATCATCTATTTCAAGAGATGACCTACATTGACGACCAACATTCAATTTCGGCAAAATCAAATCCCCCCACCCCCATGGTCAACCCTGCATGTTGCAAGTAGATAACACGCTTTGTTATCCCTCCCTCCATTTTTTGCTAGCAACATGAATTAGCTTCGTGTGGCCATGACATGCTATCAAAGCCAGTTCTTCAATGCTAAGTGACTTCTTGGGCCTTGATTGGCACAACACCATTACACTCCATTCCTCTTTAATGCACAAAATGATCAGATTTTTGGCAATTTGATCTCTTACAGCTGATTGCCTCGTCTCTTGCTCTTCTTGTCAATTCCAGCAGTGATTGGACTTCGTGATCAAATTTCTTTATGATTCTCAATTATTGCTCGCCCTTGCAACTCAACTCTATTGTGGTTGGAGTTTGAACTCATAGTTAAATCAAAGTTATGCATGAACTCTATAAAGGCAAGCTGTAAATATTTCTTAAGACTTCTTCTCCAGTTGTCTTTTGCAGCGGCATTATGCCTTGCAACTTTTGCGTTTCAATTAATGAAATAGCTTTATTTCTTACCTCTTCTTACCATTCATTATTTGAGTATGTATTCTTCCTTGTTTTGAATGTTTCTTTCCTACTTCTAGGGTTTACATGTCATGTTTAATCTACTGATAGTTCTTGTATTGTAAAGATATCCTTCCTTTCAACATTTAATCAATTCCAAACGTGCAGGAGAGTTCTTTGAAGGTAGATTAGAGTCAAGATCTGTGTATTCAAGTGTTTCATTGATGTTGTGTGCAAAGTTGTAATCTCAATTCTATCTCGGAGTATCACCCCCCTTTCCCTTTCTGCATATTTAATTTCAGTTCACCTTCTCCCTTTTCCTCTCAAGCAATAGTTTAGGTGCACCCTAATAGTCAAGAAGTTTCTCCTTAGAGCGCAAGTTCCACACTTGGAGGTCATTTCCATGTTACACAAGGTTGCTTGAGGGTCACACTTCAAGCAAGGGTGCAGACTTTTGTGTCAACAATTATCAATATCAATGCCAAATCACATGCAAAATTAACTTTAATACTCGACTTTAACCAAGCTCAATGTGGTTAAGTTTGTAATAGTCCACATTAGTTCAATAGAGATAATAATAATCTCCGCAAAAAATAATTATCTAACTTTATAATAAATTATCCATAAAAATTTCCCTGGCTCTAATTAAGATTTCAAAACTGCAACAAACCTATTGTTCCATCTATATACCTGTAACTCAATTCTGATGAAACCTCTCACAATACCAAATAAGATGGCAATTCTGATGCTTTGATACCACTCTAATATCCCTAATTGGATATTTGCCCCAAAACCCTCAACAAAATCTCAGAAATTATAAACAAATAAATCTATGCAATGTAAATCAGATTTCAGCCATTAAACCCAATTAAATCTCCAGCAGAAACACAATTTCATAAATAATATTTCATTGAATTTCTTCAAAAAAATCAAAATCTAATCCAATCTTGGAGACAGTAAATACAACAAGATTAAATAACAGAAAAGATGAACCTGGAATAAAATGTGAAACACATTTACAATGTCTCCAACTAATAATGGGTTCCCGCCCATTGTCCAAGATCAAAGGTTTCTATCCTCTCGCCTGCTGAAAGCTGAAGCTTTCAAAAATAACTCTCCAAGAGAGAAAATGAAATCCAAACCACAAAACCAAGTATGCTGAAAATGAGCTCCCTCTTCCCATTTTAAGCACAAACAAGCAAATCTTCACATTCCCTTTTCTCTTTTTTTATTTCCTTTCTAAAATAACACTTTCCCACACTTAAGGAAATAAAGGGCCCATAGATACTAAAGTGACATTAACAATATGAACTTGAGTTATAAAGTCACTTTATAATAAATAGGTAAAATCTTCAAGCATTAAAATCTCTAATCAAATGGACTCGGATATGGCATTGTAATAGCTCATCGGAAATTTCTCGTTAACAAGCTCCTAGTCCAACCTTGAAATACCAAAAATGCTAAGACTGTTGACTTCCTAAAAATAGTAAGTGTTTGGAAACCCCACTAAAACAACCCAATTTAAAAATATAAGAAATTTCCAATATTCATATGATAAGGCATTCATCATATCACCATATTATGAAAAATTGAGCTGAATTGAGAGCATGCATGAGTTAGCATACAAATTAACAACATTTCAATGTGTAATCATTTGAGTTTTCATTATCAAAGTATATATATAACAAAATAAAATCTAAGTCGCTACCAATATGGGAAGCTGCCTCATCCAATAGAACCCCCAACTAATTCCTTTTGTGCCTCCTCTTCATCAATTTGTATGGCATCTTTGAGATTAAGATCCAATTATGTAGCCAGAAGTAATTAGTTCTATAGTTTATTCCTCTTGACAAACAAAATAAATTTGTATATGGACTGATTCTTCTCTGCAACAGAGGAACTGACACTTGTGAAGTGTATCTAGCGACAGGCATCCTCAAATCAATTGCACCCCACCACGCCATGTTCACCATCCAATAAATTCGATTTGAGCTAATGTAGTGCTATTTGACCATGCCTCTATTTTGTCAAATGTTGGACCCTGAAGACTGGCAAAGCAAGCCACTGCATTCAACGTAAATTTATTTTTTCTTTTGGTTGTTTGTGTCTAGTTTTAGGTTTAGAGTTAATGTAAACCCTGTGTCTTCCTCTAATTTTCTCATTTTGGAGGTTTTTTAATTTGTTTTTTTTTAAATCTGGGCTATAGGAGCTGATTAGCCATTCCCAAAATAGTCCTGGGATGCCTAGGCATCCTCTAGCCATCCTACCATTTCCAAGCATTTTTTAAATGTCCAGGGATGATTCAAATATTTTTGGGTGGTAGCTAAGCGATGTTTTCTACCGATGTGGCTAAAAGCATAGCAGGTGCATTTCAAAGGTAGGTACATATACATACATACATATATATACACATCCCAGTTCAATACACAAAAAGAAGAATGGCTATGCATTCCTTAATACAACTTTCAGATCAAAAATTATAATCCATTAAAGGAAAACAAGTTACCAAATGAGCAGAATATTCTTCCTAAATTTATCTTTAACTTTATCTGTGATACAATTAGTATAGTACCACAAAACTTTGAGCATTGTACTTACCTTAGTTTTCATAGTGATGGCATTCCTTAAAATCATTGCCAATTGTCGAATGAATACAAATGCATGCTGGTAAGCACTAGCTAAGTCTACCCCGTACAGCTCAACCACACAGTTTCCAAGAAACTGAATTTGTTGCAACTTTGCTGAATTTACAAACTTGCAGTTTGCAATATACGCTTTATAGATACCTTTCAAACAGGCTTCAAGACAATCGGATCCCATTCGTACAGCCATGTCACGAATAAATAAAAATGAGACCACAGAGAGAGCTCCTTCTCCACTACCCCAAAAATGCAATGCAGCCTGCAAATGGAACAAATAAAAACCTAGCACCAATAGAATTTCCTTCCTTACAATGAGAATCATATATAAACAACTAAGATGTCCTACCTTGACATACTTGCGTAATAGAGTTGGAAAGATAGCTAAAAATATAATTGATGATCTAAGGCGACGAATTGTAAACGAAATCATCTGATTGTCAGTCATTTGATTTAGCACATGAAGAGAATTACTGAGATACGATTTTACAAGAGAGCCAATTTTCGCCCATCGTCTTGTTTGCTTCAATCCTAATATGGAGTCCTTTCCAACAGAGCTAGAAATTCCCAACAACTTTCTGAAAATACCATCAACTTCTGTAAGAACGAACACCATAATCTTATTAAATACATTACTCGTCATGACCCCTAAGTTTGGACCAGAATCATCTGTATCACTATCACCATAATGGCATGCTGTTCGAAAAGCTTGCATAAGTGAGCGAAAAGCTCCCAAGCTTTGATCCTCCAATATTGCTTTGCACCAGCCATCTACAATTGTGGTTGTAATGGTCTTCCTTGATAACTGCTTAAAATCTTTACTGTCACTCATTTGTTCTTCACTAGGCATTGCTAATTCTTCATCCTCACTTTTGTCATCTTCTTCAAATTCCTACACACATCACCAAATCTCATAATAGTCTTACAAAGACCAAGATATAAATCATTTTAGCTTTTACAGACAAATGAAAAAAATTATGACTGTTCAACAAGAAGACTTAAGAAAGAAACAAAGAAAAAAAATTTCCCAGACTACGTATTCACACACATCATTATCTTCATCGCTAAACTGAAGAAGTTCCTTGTCGTGATCTTTCAAGAACTCAAAGAATTCGGGATCCTGCCAGAATGTAAAGATATAAAATGTAGTTAGTAATAAACCAAGACTGCTCTAAATCTATTTGGCATGCAAAGAATAAAATATACGATAGCATTTACTTTTACCTGTAATGCATAGTTTGCAAGCTATAAATAGACCAAATAAAACATAGAAAGACTGGCCAGAAATCTACATAAAATATACAATCTGCTACTATTGAAGAAATATAAAATAGAAAATAATTGTCAACGGCTAGGTTATAACATTCTGAAGAAGATATAACTTGAGAGGGTTGAGCAATATACTGTGAAGCAAGATGTATGAGGAAATACCATTATGGCATGCCTAATGTGGAGATACACAGAAAAAGTGAGTTGATTTTCCATGCTTAATACAATTCACTTTAAAAAACTGTACATTGAAAAAGCATGCATACAAGCTTATGTCATTATGTTAGTGCTTAGAGTGAAGTCAATGGTACAAACACTTCTCTTCAGGCATCTGTTAAACTTCAGCCTGTTACAGTTGTATCAAAGCAGCAATAGGTCATTGCCACTCCTCAAACTGTTGTACTGTTCCAATCCTGCTATGGAGCTATTAAATACATGATCTTTTGATGAATATGAAAATCCTTATTTACCAAAACATATAGCTTTCAAACCCCTCGCAAAATTTGAAGAAATAACTAAATATCAAACCAAAGGCACAAGAAGTTAAGTGTCTATTGTCAACCAACTGAATGCAAAAAGAACGCTGAGTCAGATCAAGAAATTTCCAACTTCATCACCATCAATGTTGAACCTCTCAATGCTTTGGAGCATGAGGTATTGAAATATATGCCGGCCAACATAGCAAGCTGTCACTTAAAAACTGATTCATTTCAAAATAATGTAGAAAGTAAATTATGAGTCCTATAAACTATAAATGCCATATTATGTAACTTTAACTGAATCCTCCATCAGTTTCATAGATGAGCATTCACAAAATATAATAATATCACCACTTGTTTGTTTCCATCACACATGCTGAAAAACAAACTTCAAAACTCTTTTGGCAAAATTTGAGAGACCCAATTTTGATAGAGACTAGGCAGCTTAACAGGAACTCAAAAGAAAAAATGAGTTCATTTTCCATGCCTAATACAATTCACTTTTAAAACTGTACATTGAAAACACATGCATACAAGCTTATGTCATAATGTTAGTGCTTAGAGTGAAGTCAATTGTACAAACACTTCTTGTCAGGCATCTGTTCAACTTCAGACTGCTACAGTTCTATCAAAGCAGCTATGGCCACAGGAAAACCCTCAAACTGTTGTTCTGTTCCAATCCTGCTATGTGATTAATAAATAGATGATTTTTTGGTGAATATGAAAATCCTTATTTACCAAAACATATAGCTTTCAAACCCCTCACAAAATTTGAAGATAAAGATCTAAGTATCAAACCAAAGGCAGAATAAGTTAAGTGTCTATTGTCAACCAAAGATCCAATCCTGCTATGGGGTTATTAAATACATGATCTTTTGGTGAATATGGAAATCCTTATTTACCAAAACATATAGCTTTCAAACCCTTCATAAAATTTGAAGATAAAGATCTAAGTATCAAACCAAAGGCAAAATAAGTTAAGTGTCTATTGTCAATTAGTATATAGCTCTAGAAAATAAGGAGAGACCAAATATGTAAACCCTAACCAAGTAATTTACGAAAATATCCACAATAATCATTTGGCAGACTTCAGGCCAAGTTGCAGTGTCAATATGATGGTGAATTTTAACAAATTTTAAGGTTTTTGTTATAAATCACTGGACTTTCAAATTTTATTGAATAGAATCCAGCACATTCCGTTGACTTAGCTTATAGATACAAAATATTTGAGCCTACAGTTATAGGATTCAAAACATTTATGCCAATGGATAAGCAATGAAAGAATTTGAACTGTACTGAGATTCTTCAAATTTCTTTGGTTGTCAATGATAACTCAAGCATCTATTATCAAAGAAAAGAAATTCAAAGGACTTCAAAATGTAAATCAATTATCGGTTTGTGATTTGCACAAACGCCACAATAAAATGAAACAGGATGACATGCAGGAATTCCAGTAGGAAACTTAGTATTTAAAATTGATTAAGTGCACAAATCATCTTCCCTAAACATTTGAAGAAAAAAATCTCCAAAAATTCCCCATTTATCAAAATTCTGCAGATATTCTATAATTACTTGATAAAGTTCATTTGTAAGGAGTCAATTGTGCTTGTCAATTTAGACATCCTAGATGTATCCAACCATGTGTCAAATACATTAGAAACCTAACCTTCTCTTTAAGTCTCTCTAACTGTGTCTTATGCTTCTTTGATTCAGATAGAAGCTTCTTGTTTTGGCCTGGCATCGCATTATCATCTTCATCCTTGTCTGTAGTTAAATCATTTTCCTGAAAATTAATCTGATCTGAACTTGGAATTGTTTATCCAAACAACACATACATGGTATTTGACTGTTGAAAGACTTAATAGGGGAGAGCATTTATCCATTTTGAAAATAGGAAAATAAAAATATCAAACCTTCAGAATCATCCTCAAGTCCATCAGGTGTAATATCAACATAATCTTTACCATCCTGTACGCTCAAAGCAAAAACAAAATGAGAAGGGTATCAATGTGCAGATTACCAGACTAAACAATGTAAGCAAGCAGGTATGGCAGCACGAAATCATAAAACCTTAGAATGCATGTCACCATTACTGGAACCAAGTTCTCTGTCTTCAGTCCTTGTGCTATCCATAAAGGTACCCTCCATTAGCTCATCCACATTCATTTCTCCCAACTTTCTGCAGTATGACATTTTGAACATTGTATAACAAAATCTGTGAACCCCAGAGTATATTTAAGAGATGGAAAGTGGAATAAATAGCTTATGTTCATGTTAGTGCATACTAGCCACAAGTTTAATGCATAAATCCATAATAAAGTATGCAGAATAAACACACATGCAGTATAAGCTAACAAATTTAGCGCAACATAATCTTATGATATGAAATCTAAAAATACTAAATACTATACTACAAGTTTGTATACCTATTCCTTGGCGTTAGGCTTTCCTGGACCAGAACGACTACATCGAGGATCATATTTTTCTATATAAATGATCCATTTGGTAGAATAATAATAATTTGCATTCATGTAAGTTTCAAGCACCTCCGTAACTTGTAAGATAATAAAAATCAAGTTGAACGGAACCAAAAACAAAAAATGTTATTTCAGTTTGAAGCATAGTAACATACCGATACACTAATTAATCCTCAAAATAATTAAGAAAGACTATATAAATTGGTTGAACAGATCATCAATAATTCTACTAATGGTTAAATCATGGCTCTCTTGCTATGACTTTTCACAAGTAAGCTAAAATTGTGTTATTAAAGGAAAGCCGCTTTAAAATAAAATAAGCAAGCACCATCTAAAGCACTTTAAAAACAAAATATTCAAGAACCATCTTAAACCCTTTAAAAACAAAATAAAAACATTGACAAAATTTTCCTATTTCTTTTATTTTATTATTTAGATTTAAATTTAAACAATTTATAAAATTTAAAGGGAATCTTTGTTTTTCTTGATAATAAATTTATTTAGTTTTTTTAATTCAAGTTTTATAGTATTTTATGATTTATTCTAAATTATTAACATTAAAAGGATAGGTTTGATCATGGGGAATGAGGAGTTCTAAAATTGTATCCATGTTTTAGTTTTAACAGGCGGAGCAACACTTCTAGTGGCCATGGGGACATCTAGAGGTAGGTATTACACTTCACACAATACATAGACAACTCGTTCTCATATATGTTTACCACCTATGGTTAACTAGTTTAATGCATGGTATTGTATGAATTTTATAACAAAGATGGTAAATGCAAATGAATATCAGAAAACCACAGTGCATTCCATTACTCTACTTCTAGTTTACATCAGTTTTAAATTTAAACAATTTATAGATTTTGACCCTAAGCCACTAACAACTCAACTAACAACCAACTTAACCCATTTTACCGACAATTACAATTATGCCGACAACATCATCCCTACAAAAAGAAAGTCTGACTGACAACAAAAACGGAGACAATGTTTGACAAGTATATACATCGAAAAAATAAGACTAAGAAGGAGGGGGTTGAAGGAGTGTCCCTAAAGATAATGGTTGTGATGTCGTCGAAGAAGCTAGGCATGCTTCCAACTTGTAAACCTGTTGAGTTCATGCCTTCAGGTCCTACTCTGCCTCCATCTATCTCTCCAATATCATCTTCGTTATAAAAGTAGCCTCCACAAGTTCCTTCTCTTTGGTGTCTAACTCCTTGGTCTCCTGAGCTACCAAGTCTGCAATAGACTCCTCTTTGTCCTCTCCTTATCCAACTATTGTTGACAAAAGGTCATCTCCTCCACCATGCGAGCCTCCAAGCAGCTCAATCCTTCCTAGCGGCCTCCATCTAGGCTACCAACTTTGCTCTCTCGACCGCCCAAGTTGTTTATTGGTTGGCTAACTCCTGCGTCTAGTGAGCCAAATCCCCCTCAACTGTCGCTAATCGGGTGGCTATCTCTCGAGCTCTTTGTGTTACTACCTGATCAACCTCTCGTCATCGTAAAGCATAGTATGTCTCTCTGAAGACTTGCTCTATCTCTCGACTGAGGATCTCCACTCAACTCTCTACTAATAGCTCATCCACAACCTAGTCTCCATGGTTGACCATCCACAAACCTCAAAACAAGTAGCAAAGGCAATGGAACAGCCTACTCTCATGAACGCCAATACCCACTCCAACTCCTAGACAACCCCCTCCAAAGCCTGGACATATGCAGAGATACCACCTTAGGCTACCACACCTGCAAGGTATGTCTCAACATCCTCATTACGTAGGTACCTCGACAACTCAAGGTGTATGAAACTCGTCATGTGAAACCAATGGTGAAGCCTGAAAGGTCTCCACTACAGCTTGAGAGGAGTCCAACGCTAGCAATCTCTTATCCCCCTGAACCTCAACTACATGACAGTCTCCATCCTCCTATGTCTCAATTGTGGCTGCAGGTGTGACAACCACTATATAGTCTCCTTGTCCCACGGTGACTCTATTTCCTCCAAATCCACAACCTTTGGAGGTGGTGCATCCCTATCAGGTGAAAAGATAACAACTTCAGTAGGTGGCAGTGGTGTCATCTTGAACTGCAGGGTGAGCCATGTGCTCATACTCTCAAGCGAAGGGGTTTGGCTCAGAACTACGACAACCACTAGAACCTCCATAGCTGGTTTTGCTAGTAATGTCACATTTACTGTGACTACTACATCTAGTCCCAAAACATCTAGTCACACCTGAGACTCTCTCAATTCTATAGGTCCCTCGTTGTGTTGCTCTACCACCTCCAACACCCCCTAAGGCATTGTTCTATGTGGCAACCCATCTGTCCCCAACTCTGCCACCACCTCAGCAACCACTACAGGAAGTCCCTTTGCCACACCCACTCAAGGTGATGCTAGTGCCACTCCTACAAGGGTCATGTCTCTCTGCCCTAGTCTGCCTAAAAGCTAGGATGGTTGTGGTGTTGACTTTCACTACGGGACGCTCTGCTTGACCCTGTTAGTTTACTTTTGACCAAGTCCATTAGACATCGCTAATGCCCCTCTGCCACAAACATTTTTTGTATCCCTCATCCTTAAGTTGCAGTCGCTACTGAATCCATTTTGCCTAGTGTAAGTTCCCAATATATTAACTTTATTCAAAACTTCTTTTCCTCCCTTTTCATCTTCTTGGCCTTCATTTTTATCTTCTTCCCAGTTCAACTAAGAATACAAAAAACTTGTGTAAACTTTACGGATCTAAAAGAGATGGTCAAGTTCCTCTCACGATACCAAACTGTGCCCGTGCATGAGTGCATCTCAAAAGTCTCCAAAATAACTCGTAAAGGACCCTCATAGTCGCTAATGGCGAAAACCAGCATATGGATGGCCCAATGCACCTCAACCTTCTTTAAGTTTGGTTTCATCAAGTCTGTCTCGGCACCACTTCCTAGATTCCAAGCCCTTGAGCCCTTCAAAGGCTACTGATTTGTTGTCACTGTATCTTTTCCTATTGGGACCTTTAATGATAATTTCTCCTTTTCAGTGTTCCTGCTTGCATCTATTCATCCTCCACCCGTAACTCTTATTCCTAATGGGAGTGTGTAGGCATCCTTGTCCACGTTTGAATTTGTCTGCAACTGCGCTCACCACTTCCTCTTTCCTATTGAATCCATCAATAACTGTCTAACTATCTCTTTTCTTGTCATTTTGTGCAAGGTGCAAAAAAGGGTTGGGGTTCCTTATTTGCATGCTTTTGACATATGGTATCTATGCCCTCAACCAATGCCATCTTCTTACTTTCCCCACACCTTTATAATTGTATGGCTTCCTGCAGTTACTACTATGTGGTTTTTCTTTTGTCACCTTTGTGTTTATGCCCTCTCCTATATGTGTCTTTCATTCCACCATTAAGAATTATAAATGTCGCCATCAGCCACCCTTCGGAATTAACCGGTCTCTTCTACTGTGTGGCTTCTTCCTTCCAAGTCTACCATGGTGTTAGGCTTTGCCTTGCGGTCTTTTTGTTTTGCTTCCACAATTTTTCTCTGTATAGCGTTACTCTTTGTTGGTTAGTAATATCGTTGGTGCAAGAATCGAAGCCTTGGTAAGTTGATGTTTCCTATGTACAAGCTTGATTGGTGTCGTGGTGTGATATTCCCTTTTTGCTCCATGTGTCTCTCACCATTTTCTGACTTTACCCTCATAGTCCTCCTTTTGGTTCTAGTGGCTTGTATTTCTATAGACTGTGTTCCCGCCTAAGACCCATGGCTTGTTTATTCACTAGCTCAAGATCTTTTAGGGTAGATGTCTTATGCGACAATTATAACTCCCCTGCCTGTAATCTCCAATGGATAAGTATGTTTCTTTGCTCAAGACCATACAACTTTCTCTAAAGCTCTACCTTCTAAGACTATATGACCTATGTGTGTTCTCTATCGGTATTTCTACTATGCAGCAATTATGATGTCCAATGGCGTGTTTATGCCTTCGTAGATTTAAGTCCTTATTATAGTACCGCACAACATTTTATATCCTATTACAATGTTGTCTTATCTCCCATCATGTTGTGTTGTTGTCATTGTGTGGGGTCTTCATTTTCGTAGTATGTCACCTTCAGAGAAGTCCACCGTTCAACGAGAGTCCACCATTTGGTGGTCTAGCTATTGGTTTTTTTCTTTCTTTTCCAATTTTAATTTTAATTTTTTTCTCTTCTCTCTCTAGTTTTTTTAAGTTGTTCAGTCTTGTCTACCTGGGCCTACACAGTTCTCTCTTTGATTGTTGTGCCTCTTGTAGTAGACCTTCGGTTTGGAGCCATTAACAGGATGTGTCACTTCCTTCCCACCCAAAGTCCATAACTTGATTGCACCATTATCTGAAACCTCTGGCACTTTATAGGGCCCAAGCCAATTTCACCTTGAACTTGCCTAGCTTAATCTCATTTCGCTCATTAGATTTTAAAACAAGTTGCCCAAGTGTGAACCTTGTCCGCTTGAAGTGTTTATCCTGCCACACCTTCCTTAGTTGCTGGGCTATGTCGGTTGCCCATTGTGTCATCATTCGTTGTTCATCCAACATATTGAGAGTGTAGTCTTTCCCTTAAACTTCCATATCTCCCAACCTATTTTCTATGGCAATTCTCAGACTTGGCACCATGAATTCAACTGTTACGATAGCCTCTTATCCGTACATCAACTAAAAGGGAGTATGTCCAGTAGTTACTTTATACGTTGCTTGATAGGCCCATAATACTGATGGTAATCTCTCTTCGTAGACTTCTTCATTGACTCCGCATGATTTGTTGATTACAAATACCAATATCTTATTGGTAGCTTTTACTTCATTGTTTTCTTTCCAATATTAAGGACTCAAGAATGAGTGGAAAATCTTGAACTTCGTAGTAAGCAATTTTATCGTGTGATTGACAAAGTGCCCCCCTTTGTTACTAGTGATCTATTTGGTTATGTCATACCTTGCAATTATTTGCTCGTAGAGGAACTTGGTCGTGTTGAAGGCTGAATTATCAGGTAGGGCTTGTGCCTCGACCCATTTGCTTAGATAAATATACCTACACGTGTGTGCCCTACTTGCCTTAAGCGGCCCAACAAAATCAAGTCCCCATCGTTCAAAAAATTCTTCCACATTGGAGGGGTTCAACAGCATGAGGTCTCTTTTTAAAGGCTTCCCAGCACTCTGACATGTGTCACAACTCACCACTTATTCTCTTGTATCAATGCATACCTTTAGACACAACCCTACGAGTAGGACCTTTCATGAGATTATGTCAGTCTCATATGCCCTCCAGCAAGACCTTCGTGGACCTCTCTTAGAACACTTGGGACCTCCTCCTCCATGACACATCGTCGAAGTACTTGATATGGTGTCATCTTGTATAGTAATCTTGGTATGAACCATTGCACCAAAACCCCAAGATGCTAGTGAAGGTTGCCCACTAGGATCATAACATCCCACCATGCTCCACAGTCCAGACTCTAGGCTGGATGTGCGCCCATACGGTGGGCCCTTCCTTGGCCATATGAGCCCTGGACGAACACTGCAATGCCAGCATTGCCACCCGCTCTGAGACTCAAACCTAGGTGGAGGCTTTGATACCATATGGTACTAACCATTGCACCAAAACCTCAAGGTGCTAGTGAAGGCCACCCACCAGGATCACAACATCCCACCATGCTCTGCAATCCAAACTCTAGGTTGGATGTGCGCCCATACAGTGGGCCCTCCCTTGGCTATATGAGCCCCGGAGGAACACTGCAACGTCGGCATTGCCACCCGCTCTAAGACTCGAACCTAGGTGGAGGTTCTAATACCACATGGTACGAACCATTGCACCAAAACCCCAAGGTGCTAGTGAAGGCCACCCACCAGGATCATAACAAATCCATTGATTAGTTTGAATGTTCTACTTCTTAGGACAAGTTTACTTCTCTCACTCAGTTGCATTGCCCAAGGGAAATGACTTGAAGAAAGATATTCTCTGATACTCATATACCAAGACGGTACAATTGCAATTCGGAAAAGATAGGCATCCAAAAAGTCATTCACACGCTCTGGCAGCTCTCCGGATTTTATATGAAAAGGTGGTTTGCACTCACATGGCTTTCTTAGGCCAAACTATAATGGTAAATGTGAACTCTTGTAATAAAAGTAGCCATTTGCTTACTATTCCCAAAGTTTCCCTTTCTACTGTGTTGTAGATCTCTTCAGTCTTCGATAGAAGTCTTCTCTCAAAGTATATCGGATGGTCCAACCCATGGTCACCCATCTATGCTAGTGTAGACCCAATTGCAAAATTGGATGCATTGACGTAAACATGAAATTCCTTATCCAAATTGGGGTATGCCAGAATGGGTGCACCAACCTTGTCTTGAGTTCCTCAAATGCTTCTCCTTGCTTTGTTTCCCAAGTGTATGACTCCACTTTTCGGGTCAGCTTATCCAATAGAAAAGACACATGGGCAAAAAAATTAATGAACCTTCAATAATACTAGTTGTGCCTAAGATATGATTTAACTTCGATAAACATCCGTAGGTGGATCCACCTTAATATTCACCCTTACTTTGCCTAGATCTGTCTTAAGTCTGGCCTTGCATACAATATGTCTAAGTAGGTTTCCTTGAGGTACCATCAAGCTGCACTTCTTGGGTTTAAGTGCAAGTCTTGCCTATCTGCATCTCTTCATGCATTCTCAAAGGGATATCAAGTGTGTGTTCTCGGCACTAGATATAGACCAATTGTCCAAGAAAGCCTTAAAATTCCCGACTGAAATTTTATCAAAGATATGCAACATTATCCTTTGGAATGTTGTCGGAGCATTATAGAGTCCAAACAGCACCCAACTGTAAGCATATACCTCATCTTCCACTACAAAGGTTGTCTTTAGTTTGTCCTCTTCAACAATAGATATCTGGTTGTACACACAAAATTCATCCATGCAGGAATAGATTTCATGTCCTACGACTTTCTCCAAAATGTTGTCCGTAACTGGTATCAGGAATGGATCCTTAATGGTGACCACATTAAGGCACCTAAAATCTATGCATATTCGGATCCGATTCGCTTCTTTCTTTAACGATATGACAATGGGGGATACTCGCTCGCTCATTTGTACTTAGAATATTATTCCTGTTTCTAAAATCCGTACAATTTCATCATTAACTCGTGTGGCATAATCCTTTTTCATCCTGTACAACCGCTTTTGTATAGGTATCGCTCCTTGCACCAATGAGATCCAGTGAACACATAACTCCAATGAAATCCCCTTTAAATCTTTACACATCCTAGCGAAGATGTCCTTGTATTCCATGAAAAATTTAAATGCGGTCGCCATCAAGTCAAGGTTCCAATCATCACCCACAAAGATGTTCTTAGTGTTACAATCAAATTTGTGTGTTGGGATTTTGTTTACCCGAGCACCCCCTTGTGCTCTCCGTATTTGGTTAGGAATGAGTATTTTGCCTTCCCCTCATCTACCTGGATCATATTAGAGTGGAATAACTTGTAATCTTCCCTTTGCCAATGAAAAAACATGTTCATTGAATCTAGGTCATCTTCGAAGCACCCTTCCAGTTTGCGAATTCCTTCCTCATTAGAATCCATACATCGCTTTCCTCTATCCACCTCCTCTGCTTCAAACTCAGATGAAGACACGAAGTCTTCATTGACCATTTGTGTCCTTCAGTCGACAGTTAATTTTCGACCACTCCTTTCCATGGACAAGGTGTTCCTCTTCCAATCATGGTTAACTTTGGCTGCACTAACCAACCCCTACAAAGGATGGCATCATATCCTTTCCTTTTAGTAGGATGACCACGAAATCCAAAATGTTGAGTACTGATCATTACCCGTTGTCCCATTAATGTATTGATGCATCTGATCCCATGTTGATACAAGTGTACAAGTTGGAAGTTTGGCGACCACAGTGTAGGTCACCCTAGTCTCTTCCATGTTTCCTCAGGTAGTATATTGACACCCAACCCTCCATTGGCAATAGTGTTTGTCAAGATGGTGCCAAAAATACCCATCTTGACCATCGTTGGATGTCTACCTGTGTTTACCACCAATAACATCGGGTCCTCTAAGGTCCCCAGAGAGTTTTTTCCTCAAATGTAGGTTCCCTTTGGTTCAATCCCATTTGAAACTTTTGGCGATG
Organism: Cupressus sempervirens; assembly: GCA_028749045.1. Taxonomy (NCBI): domain Eukaryota; kingdom Viridiplantae; phylum Streptophyta; class Pinopsida; order Cupressales; family Cupressaceae; genus Cupressus; species Cupressus sempervirens. The sequence continues at coordinate 218,788,171 of CM053787.1, forward strand.
GTGTCATGTTTGATTGCTTGGTTCTCAGTTGCGACATGGCTACAAGGAGGTCCTTTAACTTTAGCGAGATTTCGGTCTGCATCACATGTCACAGTATGTCTTTTTTTGCTTGGCCTCTGAACAAGGTACTAGCAGTGTCGTGTTTCTCTCCTCTCCATTGCCTTCAATGTTGAGGAGATTCACCCCTGGCTTGGACATTTTGCATCGTCATGGTCTCTCCTGAATCATATAGCATGCGGCTTCGGCCCCCATTGTTGTTGTTATTAGTATTATTGTTACCATTACCTCTTCCTCCCCATCAATTGTTCTGATAATTGTTGGATGTTGTTGTATTGGTGTTTTGCACGTTCCTCATCCCCATCGTTGTTGAGGCGAATGATTCTTGTATCAAATTAACCAATTGATTGCTCTGTCTTCATAATGTACGAGCATTCCGTGGTGGAATGACCCGTTATTTGGAAGATGTCGCCGCACAATTTATTTTGGCATGCCCCCTTACTATGACCTTCCTTCTTATAGTCTGTACACAGATAGGTCCCCTTCCTCACTTTGGTTGGTGCTCCCTTTCATTGTTTTAAATTCCCTTCTCATGTAAAGCATGTCTTTATGGAGAGCTTGGATTTTCTTGTTTGATTCTTTACTACTGCTTTCATCGAAAGAATCCTTGCCATCATCCGAAAATTTACTTTGTTCTTTGTCATTTTGTTTTCGTTTCCAAGTCCATCACTCTATTGTCAACATCGTTGTACAATGTCGGTGGCACAATCTTAATTTTTCTCTTGGGGGAAGGTTTTAATCCCTCAATGAGCCAACGCTTCTTCAGCCCATCCGCTAGTTAGCTTTCCGATTTCCCAAGTAATTCCTTCAATCATTGACTACATCCTTAGACGGTTTCATTCTTTGCTTGTTTAGTATTAAAAATTTCAGCCACTATTTTGTTATTGTCGTTGAGCAGTTGGGATTTTGCCTGAAACTCCTTGTTAAGGTTTTCCCATGTGGTCATTTTCGTTTGATCTACATCAAAGAACCACTCCACCTAAGGTCGTTGAAAAATGTATTATTCAACTGTTTTGGTCTGTTACTCCATTAGTTGTTCAAATCATTTCACACATATTACAATGTCAAACGGGATCTTCCTTCCCGTCACAATCGACGGCATCACCTTCACCAACCACCTCCCCAGGTAGTCCCTCTATGAGTCTCCTAAACTATCCCCTTCTATCTTCTTCTTGTTGTAATAATATTACTTTTTGGGTAGCTTCCCACCCCTCTACTTTTTTCTTCAAATTCCTATTTTTATTTAATTGATTTGGCATAAATATTTTCTTTATACATCCACGAGAAAACAACACATGATAAAGTCAAGAAAACTTTATTCATTTAATGTTTGTATACAATCTATGTCACTGTACGGACATAATCATAACAATGTGTGCTCCTTTATTCATATTCCCTCTTGGAGTTCACTTCATAATTCCCTTACGACAGGATTTATCTCTCATCTTCCTCCATTTGTCGCTCCTCCCTTCGGCAGGAATACTCTTGGAGAACTTGTCATCGGTCATCCCGATTGATTTCCTCTCATTGGTTTTGAAATGCCAGGAATGGATGTGCCAGCAATCATGGGAGACAACACATCAAACAGTCTACAATCGAACTTACTTTGAGAACAATCCAGAGAACACCTTCTAGTATCCCTTGCTGTGTAGCTTCTCTTCGCACTTGTGTCTCAATAAATGCCTCAAGTATTGAGATGAAGTTTGTCATCAATTCTCGTTCACCTTCAAATAACTCAAGGTTCTCATCTTCCTAACAGCTACTCTCCCCATAGTCTATTGGTTGCCCAATTGCATTCCATTCAACATCCACACTTTGTTGCTTCAAGGAATCATAAAGAAAATGGCACTAGATGTTAACCGCCTACGATAAACTAGTTTAGTACATGCTACTATATGAAAGTTATAACAGAGATAGTAAATGCGAATGAATATCATAAAGCCACCATGTATTCCATAACATTGCTTCCAGTTTACATCAGTGAACATATCATTGCATGATATCCTTTATCCTCTCATCTATAAGGAGAGTGTGCATATACCATCCGAAGGGGTGCAACTCAATCGTTGAGCTCATAACGACTTACCCCTCGGCCACTGACGACTCAACTAACAAATTACTTAACCCATTCTCACAACAAGTACAATTATGCTGATAACAATGAATTGTCGTTAGGACAGCTTGAGGTATATTACACTGCAAACATATGAAAGAATAAAGCATGCCCTTATGTCTTCTATAAGCAGCTGAAGCTTACACCAAATATGCCAAACAGGATCAGGACTAGAGGTGAGAAATGAAAAGTCTCACCCCATAAATCCAAGATAAATCCCATGGACAGGGCATCCTATGTAGTGGCCATGGTAACACCAAGAGGTAGGGTTAATACTTGGTCAAAACATGGCCAAATGCACACACCTTTGTTTTTCTATGGAGAACATTGACACAAGGTCTCATTTAACTAAATCAAGGACCAAAGTCCACCCTCCTATCTTCTTTGAGTTGTCCAAAAAGTTTTGGACTAGTGTTGAAGACAAATTTTAGAGCAAAAACACAAGTTCAAATCATGAGGCAACGCATAGACCAATGCATATCATTGTGTTTCTCCATGGCGATACCCTTGGGATAAGGTCAAATGTAACCATATTAGGAACCGTGCCCAACCCCATGTCTTTGAACACCTACCCTAAATATGCAACAATTTGTCTTTTGCTTAAGTCAAGTCACATTATGGATATCTAAATGTATTTGTCCTTGATAGATGCATGAAGTGTTAAGGATGGAGCTCCCCTTGTATGGGCATAATTAAGCCTAGAATTGAACAATTTAAAAAATAAAATGTTTATATTTCATATCTTACCTCATAGTTACCAAGAGATTTATACCCCGCCCATTGGTACTTGTCTCCCATATCAAGAACATGTGCCCAACTCCGAAACTCATCTAGGACACATCCACATATGTAGAGATTTTAAATAAAATTTCTAGTAGACAATTATTTTAAAACAATGGTATCAACATAACTTGGATTACAATTACCTTTAAAAATAATAAAGCATTCAAAACAACCCAATGAGGAAATGTAAAAAGATTAAAATCCCAAAAAGGAATAAAAAGGGTATGAGATTCTACAATATAATGTGTTGATATTTGGTACCTTCAGTCAAATAAACCTATATATAATTATATATGAGTTATAAGTTTATTGTTATATGAGAGAAATTAATATAATAATGATATATATACATATATGTATATATATAACTATGATTATATTTATTATTATATTAATTATCAAATCAATGAATAGACATGTCTTGCTATCATTTTGAAAACACATACCTAACATGGCAGTGCTTCGTACATTTGTAGCGATCGTGAAAAATAACATGATATCACAGCTTGGCTATGTTGGCCTGTATTTTCACCTTATTTGAATCTTGAAAATTTGTTGTGAAAATCTAGTTTTCATTCTGTGTAGTTAGGGTTTGCAATTTTCATGTGCAAAGTATTCCCCAAGAAAAACCTTAGCTTCATAACCCGTATGCAAGTTTTTATGCTAGAAACTCTCTTTGTTTTTAAAATGAGTTTCGCACTTTTAGAAGACATCAAAAAAATCAAGGCGCCACCATGCGACCAAGGTAATCGCTCTATCGCTGCATGGTTAAGCTCTTAATCCTTTTATGGTGCGACAGTGCAATGCTGTCAAGCGCTCAACATTCACCTGGTCGCAACAGTTTATTGCAAATAGTTGATCGAGACCACGAAGGGGTGACAGTTTGTAAGCAGCTTTTGTAGGGTCACACGGTTAAGTATGAAGTAAGAGTTTTAAGTGGTGACCGTGCGAAAAGGGACTGACGCTTGGTCGCTACCCTCATAGCAGTTTGAAGATGTGACACATGGAAGCATTTGAAGGCAATGTTTATGTGTAGCATAAAGTTTATGGTGCAGCGATGCGAATAAAGGTTAAAGGGTTGTTCGCAATTATGCAACCTAAAGCCAAAATAGTCAGCATAAAGGATTGACCTGGCAATCTCTTTGATCGCGCGGTCGCAAGCTTTAAGGATGCAGTTTTATGAGATAGTCGCGATGGTGCAAAACAGTCAATGAAGGTAAATGGAATGCTAGATCGCAAGGTCGCACAATTAAAATAGCAATAAAGACATGAAGCCGCGAAGTAGCGAAATAATCAGCATGTTATGAAGTTTGCTTGACGGCTCAATCGCAAGGTTTAAGTTATAAAGAAACATAGAGACTACAAATTGGCGAATGCGGTTAAGAGCCTTTGAGCAAGCATTAATTGAGCGGTCGCAGAGTTAGAAGATATTGTATAAAGTGAAGCTGCAACCTAGCGATAAGCTTTGATCACACAATCGCATGGATAAAGATTGCAGTTAGTTGGATACCAACGACCTGGCGAAGCAATTAAAATTATGCATGAAATGTTTGATCGCATGGTCACACAATTAGAACCTTAAGATAAAATAGGTGGTGTGAACCAGTGAAACAATTAACAGCTTATAAAAATTCAATGTTCACATGGTCGCACAGTTAAAATAATAAAAAGAAATAAAAGCAGCGACCAAGCGATCACTCAAAGGTTTCACTCGGTCGCAAGCCTAAAATGCTAATGTTAAAGTCAGCCAGCAATGGTGCGATTAGTGGTGTTCGCAGCCTATGAAGCACAGTTAAATCAAAAGGGTGTGATCATACAACGCAATCAATAGATGAAAAGGTTTATATGGTCGCTCAGTCGCGTAGTTAAGAGCATGAAGCAAAAAGAAAGCTGCGAAGCAGCAACGAGGTATTTGAATAGTGCTCACTCGATCGCAAGGTTAAGGGGTTAAAAATGTAATCAGACAGCGAAGTAGAGACCAAGGGTTTCGCTCAGTTATAAGCAGAAATAAGAGTTAGAAGATAAGCCTTGCGAAGCCACAAATAGGTCTCATTTGTCTAGTATTTTCATGGTCGCAACATAAGACTTAAGCAGTAATATGATTGTTATAACCTCATGATTACCAAAAAGATGGGTTCTATCTAAAAAGCATAAAAAGGAATTTCAACATTGGCAGTACGAGTGCCATAAATCCAGATTGTGATGCTTTTTGAGTTTTTGAAATTTCTCATGCATGTTGACTTAAAGACACCATTAATGTTATTTCTATGCTCAACTGCTATTAAAAGGTGATGCAACGGATTTCCAATTACAGCATTCACAAAGTTTTAGAGCTAAATGAAATTTGAGCAGAAAGTTGTTTTAGAGAATTGAGTTGCAGAAGAAGTGTTTGAAGAAATTAAATTCAGAGAAATATGGCACAAGAAGAGGGCAAACTGATAGCACAAGTCAACGTAGAAGAAGCCACTCAAGGTGTTGAGCAATCCAAGACAAAGCTAGCCAGTGTATATGTTGAGTGGGTTTACTTTCTACCAAGGCCATCCCATGCCCAAATAGTAAATTCAAATTTTTTCTAAGATACATATAGTTTCTGTAGAGGTACGACCGTGCCAGAAACTAATGGCATTTAGTTATTCTGGCATTTTTATAACAATAGGTTTGAAATTCCACCAATCTACAACACTGGAACAAAAATTTGGCAAAGCTAATCATGCCAAAGGTGATAGTTGATGTAGACCTGGTGAAGGCTCTGATAAAATCCTACAACTCATGAATTTCATAGGAAGGATACGAGTCTATTGTGTACCTTGGACAGGAGACCTTTATTGAAGTTATAGAACTTGGAGGACCAATGACAAAAATCATCGAGCAACAAAAAATAGATGAGACATTCAAAACTCAGAAGAATTTCTTCACTGGAAGGGTTATGCGAAGGCATACCCCTAAGTCCAAGAAGGAAAAGGGTGAGCTCCCAAAAAAAGGTAGGAGACTTCATGCCCTTGGAATTTCTCAGCAGATACTTCCGGTATACTGTTTTCATAGTAGATAAGGTAACTAGATTGGATGGCACAATGAATGCTCCTGGAAATGTATGCATCATGGCCCTAGACATATAGGATTTGCACCATGATGTAGGGCATGATTTTGTGACTCATAAAATCAATGTGATGCACAATAAGATTACTACTACTCAGAGGGGAGAGATGGGGAATTTTAAATTCCACCAATACTCATTGTTGATGCACATCATTCTCTATAAGAATATAGGGCACATCTGTCCTAATTTCAATGAAGGGACAGAGGAGAATGGAGAAAGCTTGCCGATGCAACTATGGACCAGATTATGGCAAAGGTTTAATCCCTATTCCAATGCTATTGTTTTCTATAATGATTTTTGTTTTTCCAATTTCCAACATGTTAGCTGATATAACAGAGGGTCCCAAGGGGTGTTAAGATGTTGATTAGACCCTCTGTGTGCCTCTTTAAAAAGGGTTTATGGATGCCCCCAACCCCCTCATGTTTTGCCCAAATGCATTCCAAAGAGAATGGGGACAATAGAATTCTTTTGGCAATTAATAACGATGAACAGGGAATACCTAGGACCTACAATAAAAAAGGGTTCCTTTGTTTCTAGAAATGCCAAAGTAGGAGACTTTGTTATAGGCAAAGATGCAACTAAAGAAACAGATGAATTCATGAGTGAATTCTTATTGCCCTCAGCCCTTGCAAGGACCTATGATCCTAATGACCTTGTCAGGCATGCCCTCAAACAAATGAGAAAGTTCACTCTGCCAAGTAGTAAACCCTATTCGGAAGAGGATGTGATCATGAACTGCTTGGAAACGGAGGACTACAGAGACAGAACATTGAAATGGAGGGAAATCATGAGAATAGAAGAGGAGATGAAAAGAACCGATCCCTCCTTTAAAGGCTTCTACCATGAGGAGAGGTATCTTGATAGGTACAAGAAGTGCATCAGCAATTATGATGCTATAATGTCTCAGGTCCCTCCTAAAATCAAAGACAGAGCAGGTCCTTCCTGAAATAATGATGAAGTTATTGAAATTGATGCTGAAGAGGATCAGCCAGAGAGTTCAACTTGGGCCCCAAGGTGGCAAAAAGAAACAAAAGCTGATAGAAATCTCAAACAAGGCATGCAAATCTTGCCAAGGGGTACAAAGTATTTTGATGACATTAGGCATAATTTCCTAATAAGGCAAGCATGCCAAAATGAACAAATCCCAAATAAGCTTGAGCTTGAGGCAAGAATGTTGGATGAAAGAATAATCCAAGCTCAAGAATTTATGAAGGATGATGATTTCATAAATTCTGAGGAATTCAAATCATTCTCGTTTAAAATTAAATAGAATGAACTCACTATTGAACTGCAACCAGGAGACTCACAAGAGAAAGTTGTTGAACTGGTGTAGAAACTACAGGAGTATGATCCAAACAGTAAAAATCTCACTGTAGATAAGGCCAAAGAACTGGTAAAAAGAAGCGAGATGTTGCTCATCCGTGGATGGGAGCTCAACTCATCCATTATGTTGGACTAAATAAGGAGGCAAAGTAAATCTGTCTCATTTGAGGAGACTAACATTGTTGGAGAACTGCAGGGGTCTGGGTTCAATGTTGACTCCAAAACAATGGCAATCTGGAGCATGGCCCCTAAATTTGACAAGCCAACATTGATGGAAGTCAGAGACTCACCCCAAGGAAATATGATATTCTGGAATGTCACAACACCATCAAGAGACCAGTTTCACAACCTGATGAACACTGTTTCACTCATGGGGAAGAGTAAGATGGATATGCTTGAAAAATAGTTGTATCAAACATACGGCATATCCATTAAAATAAGGAAGAAGTACGAGGAGGAATTGAAGAAGACCTATATACTGGAGCAGAAAGTGGCTGCCCTCGAGAATGAGGTAAGAACTTTGAGGAATGCAACCAGACCTATCATAGAGGTCAAAGATCAAGAAAGCCAAACAGATGCTGATATAGCAAATATGGGTATGGATCAGCCAATGGAGGTGGATGAGCTGGAAGCAGGAAAGGAATTTGAAGTCAGGACTATGGAGAGCATGATGTCACACAAAATAAATATCCTCAAATAGGCTTCTGCAAATCTCCACAGCAGCTATATTACATTGCAAGGAGCAGAATATCAGTGCATTGAGGCACTATCCTTTCTTTCTCCATTGTTTACTAAGTGGGGCCCCTACATTCCATTTTTTGACAGATCAGTCCCAATTTTGGCCCAAAAGAAAGAATTGCCCAAAGAGAGCATCATTTCCACAAGGAAAATGGTAAATAAGGTCAAAGATTTAAATGCATTCTTTTCTAGTAAGTTGTAGTTACTTAACAATAAAATCCAAACCATTGCCAATGGTACACCTGGCTTCATTCAGAAAATTGTTGATTAATAAAATAAGCTAAGGGAATGGCAAGAGTGGTTAGACTCTTTTGATAGCATTTTGATCATGAAAGGTTTGTTGCCTACAACAATGGAGAAATTGACATTGTAACAATTTTTGATATTGTTGATATTTTGTACAAGCTGGAAGCAGAAATAAACAAAACAGTTGCAGAGGTTAGAGCATTCATAGATGCAAAATGGAATAAGTGCCTAAATGAATTAAACACTATTAGAGGAGCCACCTGGCCAGATGAGGAATCAGATATTACCATCTAGGAGGTTATAGTAGACATAAAGGTAATTCCATATGGAGATAGCAACTAGGCATGCAGAGAAAAGTCAAAGAACATGAAGAGGGAGGACAACTACTTGATAGGGATACCTTATCTTTGCAATTCAATTGATGTGGACATACTCTCATTACAAAATACGAAGTTGATCATGAACATCCAAATTGACAGTTGTTCAAATTTTGGCTATCTCCAACATTCTTTTTGTAACTGTTTTGTCTGATATGAAAAAGTATTGTTGTATCTTCTTTTTTGAACATGTGTCCTCCCATCTGAAAATGGTTTCAATCCTTATTTCTATAAAAGGATTTCCAAGATGTGGAGTGAAGGTCCGAGAATTTTAGGCTGAACAGAGTTTTGTTCATGTTTTGAGTCGATCCATGTATACTGTATAATTTGATTCCAAAGTTTGAATGAAAAAAGTTAATAGTTGCTGGTCTAATTGAGTTGTCTTTTGATAGGGATTGTCATTGAATCTTATACATTTCAAAGAAGTTAATACAAAATGCTTTTCATTCTAGATCTTGTCTCTTCTTTTATTTCCATTTTGTTCTCTAAGATTTAATAAGCAAAGTTCGTTAAATTTCAGTTGTAATTCACTCTGAGTTATATTTCAATTTACTTTAACTAATAATCTAATAGATTATTGTTAGTTCGCGATTTTTCAGAGTCGCCAATTTTATTCTTTATTCTTGGTTTACTCCTGTTTTAAAGCATTTTTTATTTGAACCATTGGTTCTATCAAGAGTCAAATGTAAAATGAGGTATAATGACATTTTCATCTCTTTCCAACCTCATTCTTTTGGTTCATCCTTCCTCAGGCTAATTGTTAACAAAGTCCTTCTGTTGGAAAGCTTTGATTAGGAATGATTTATCCCAAAACACCATCTTATCAAAAGTTCAAAAGTTTTTTGGTGCAAGATGTAAGTTTTTCCATACTCCTTGAACCTTATTGGGCCCAATCAACATGTCACATATACACATGATGTAGAGGACAGGCAACAACTGGATGCCTCGTCACATATGACATGATCATGGATGATGTCATGATCTAAAGGTAAGTACAAGCAATTAATGGTTGAAGTAAGGTCATCATAAATGATTTCGTTGGAACCTTGATTTAAGAGTGTGGAAATAAAGATTTGGCACATGTAAAGGGGAGTAACTATTCAAAGTACTTGTCTCTCAGTTTAATGTTAGTACCTAATTTGTCTTGTCACCTTTCCTTCGTGGCATGCCAAAATTATTTCTGTCCTCCGCATAATTAATAATCATTTCCTCTTTTTCAAGAGGCATATAAAGAAGGTTTTGCCTTTAAAAAGAGGGCATTAAGTTTCTTGTCTTGTCTGAAATAATTAGTCTGGTTTCGCCTTTAAAAAGAGGGCGTTAAGTTTCTTTTCTTGTCCGAAATAATCAGTCGCAAGAAAATCAGAGAGAGCAAGCCTTCTTCCATATTTGTAATGGTTGTCGCTCTTCAAGTAATCCTTTTGTTTTTTGGTTATTTTTCTCCTGCCTGTTGAGTGAAGCATATGTGTGGTTGTTTCTTTGCTTTCAAATTCAAGTAAAGCTCCTAAATCATGAAGTCTACACTACACCTATTTGGGAATACTCGTAGTTTACAATGGAAATCCCATATAGTAGCTAATACAGACCTATTAGGGGTTGATTTGGGAGGTATTGCAGGAAGATTGTGTGAAAGACTTGTCAAACCTTTTTTCATTAAAGTGTTGGATACTAACCTCCTCATGGCCTCCACTTTCCCACCAGCTTATCCTTGCCCAGAATTAATTCAAGAGTGCATTCATATGTAAAATGTGTCTAGAGGGAATATATTGAAGAAAGATGGAAGCATTTTGTTGAGTGTCAATAGGGAGACCGTATCCAGATTATTCCACATGGAAGAGCAACAATTTGCTAACCTTGCTCCTGCCTTGTCCACGGGTAGATTTGCTAAAAAAGAAAAATTTTATAGGAACACCATAGCAAAGAGATGGACTTAGCCTTTCTACAAAGGTGATTCTAGGTTACCCAAAACCTTGAAGAAAAGCCAAATGACCACTCAAGTCCAGGATCTAACGGTTCTACAGCATAGTATTTGTAAGTCTTCTGATGTCTCTGTTTTTGAAGAATGGATGTACTTTTATATTCAAATCATGTTAAAGGGCCCACAATTTCTAGATTGGGCAGAATTAGTAGCTAGCTCTCTCAAAGATCAATTGAAGGGCACTCTAAATTTGAAAAAGAACTTTTTCATGTCCTCTTATTTGATGTGCATGCTAGCTACCACTCAGGATTTGCAGTATTTGCCACATGAACCCTGGACTGAGAACATTAATATATATAATTATTGTCCTTGTTGCACAAAGATAAAGTTTTGGAAGATTTTAGAAAGGTCCATGATGTCTTTTCTAGAAAGTTGTGCTTTGATATGAAAAGCCCCTTGTACCACAAATTATCCCCAGAGTCTTAAAAGCTCATTCAATCTTTTGGTAGCCTATACATCCAATTCTTGAGATTTACTTATCTAAGAGTAGGGGGTTTTGATGAAGAACCTATATGCCTTCCCAGATTTTCCCTTGATTGCTTTGTCCTAGCAAAGGTAGCTCGGCAATTAGTTGTTGTAATAAACAAATTCTCAGCTGAAGAGTCTTGTGATATTATTTTCCCACTTAAGCTAGAAAAATTGACATGTGGAAGCATGGAAAATGCAACGTGTATAAGCTCTAACTTGGTTAAATTTGGTTTTGGCTTCTATCAAGCTAGACAAGATTTTGACAGCAAAAGAATTATCCATAGTCTATTTGACACTCATGCAAGGACTATACATGTCCCTAATGTGGAAGATTTTTGGAAATATTGTACAGATGAGTTGGAGGTGAAAAGAAGGGGGTTATTCAGGTTCACCATTACACAAATCCATCTTTTTCAATTGAAATTGGGTGTAGATATCATAGACATAGAGGAAGACAGAACAGATATCCCAACTCCCCAAGAAATTGAACCAGTAAATTATAACATAGTTGCTATAGATTGGAGTTCTAAAGAAGAAAATAATATTCTTGAAAGAACGGCAAATGTGATTGAATAGACAAAGTCTTGGTTGAAAATGAAAAAAGACACACTTATTAATGACCAGATTGACCCTGTTTCTAATGTTCGTCTTACAATTGCAAGTAGTAGGTCATCAAGGATCTTAGATCCATAATCCCCCTCTTGTGCAAAAAGCTTGTTCTAGCAAGAAAACTAAAATGTTAGTACCAGTAAAGCTCCATCAAGTGATCTAGGTAGATGGCAAGCCAGATAAAGACCTAGGTGGTGAGCTCATTGATAACAACCAGAGAGTTCAAATAACTATGGGTTCATCCCCTCCAATGATACAAGTCCTATACACTCCTAAGAAAGGTATTGAATTGCAATGGGATACTACGACTCCTAACTGGCTTGCAGTTTCAATAAATAGTAAGAGGAGTTTGGTTCCGGTTTCTTTCCCTATGGATGACATTGTGAGCGAATATACCAACAAGGCCCCCAAACCTAAGAGGACTAAAAGCACCGCCAGGATAACCTTTGATAGTGCAACGGGAAAGAGTATAGCCAAGGTAGCCATCTACAATCAAAAAGAGGGAGCTGATAAGTTGGACCTAAGAAACTTTGAAATTACACACATAGATTTGGGGATGATGAACCGTGAAACAAAAGAACACTGGGTGGAGACATCTACCAAGAAAATTGTGCTACAGTCGCAAAAAGATGGGATTGAAAAGAAGAAGCTGAAAGCTAAGAATAATGCAATGGCCAAGTATATAAATTCACTAAAAGGTCAGAGTTCGGTTCCTAGTGACCAATCACAACTTACCTTTGATTCCAGTCCTCCTGAAAATGAACAACTGCTAGAGGATTTGAAGAAAGGGAAGATGTGATGTCTGTCGTGTTCAGTTAGGTTAGCCTAGTAACAAATCAAGTTGCTAAACTCATGCGAAATCTGCATGAGATTGTTTCTCTAGCTGGGGCCACACTTGAAGAATCTTGCATTCAGTCAGTGATTTGGAAAGGTGAAGTCAAGAAGTTTTCAGCCATCGTAACTCAATTGGTAGAAGTAGAAGACTTCGGGCCGAAAAAGTTTCTAAAAGAAAACCCCTACAACATGTGGATACGGGATTGATTCAAGTTTTGAGAAAGAATATAGCCTAGAGGGTATCCAATTACACTTCTACTATTTCCAAGATGCAATCATGTGAAAAAGAATTCAAAACGTTGCTAGAACATGTATGCAGGGATTTTCAATCCATCAACTCAGCCTTTTCCAATCCTCTCAAGGAAGGAGGTTTTTATGTGGAGATCATGATCAAACAGTATGAGGAACGCATGAAATCTATAAAAGATAAAAATGATCTCACATCGTTTGACTTCTCCAAGGTGGCTAAAAGCGAAGTAATGTCAGGGATGTGCACCCTGCGACTCCTCAGTTATCTACATAAAGACATCTGGATGAACCAACTGCAGAGCATCAAGAGCCCAAATACAATTGCCATGACCGAATTCATGAACGCGTTCAGGACATGGAAGCTAGCACGTGGATAGGGTGATACTGAAGATGAGGAGGAAGAAGAATCGCTTGACCAATCAGCTGATGATTAGTGTTTTCTTTTAAAATGCTTTCAAGACTTTTAGTTTCTATTTTTAAAAGTTAAACTCTAGGTCTGTGTACCCTTATGTTGGTTTTTATAACCACTTTTAGCTATCTAAGAATAAGGTTTTCAAGGAGATTCTCGAATAGCTCTCTATTTAAGTTTGAAACTAAGCAATGTTAGGGGTTGGCAGTTTTTGATGGTTATCATACCGTGACCATTTTTATCCAAGTTTATAACTATGCAAATGTTTTAAGTCTCTGGCATTGTATCTGAACAGTATTGTTCTTTTGGAAAGGAAATATTTGAATGTTCGAAGATGTTATGCTTTGAATTTACTCGTTATTGATTTGGTATTGAATTAATATCGAATCATTGAAATTCCTTTAATGTTGGATAATTCTTTTCATGTTAGATGAGTATCGATTTTGATTGTTTTTCAAGAAGTAATTGATAGAGAAATGGTGTGTTCTCTCCCTTTGTATGTATTCTTGTTTATTTAATTGCTGCCCATCATATTATCCTACTATCTAAGAATAGACGGGAAGCCTTAATACTTTCTGGTTAAAAATAATTCTCATTTGAAAGGTAGTTTTGATTAAAGATGTAATAAGGAAGCTGAACCTTACCAAAATTCAGAAAGGAATTGAAGAAGTTGAAATTCCTCAACTATTGGGAAATTGTGTTTGCCTTGTGGATTTGGGTATAGAAGTTTTCATTCATTTCTTTTTATTTAAAGACAAATCTGTTCACCAACAATTATGTAAATGCTTAATGTAAGTAAATTGGAAGAATTCTATGGTTTTCATTGAAGATTTTGATGAGTATGAGATCTGGAAATGAATATTGATAATCTTCTCACAAAGTGTCAAGATGGATACAGAAGTAGATGTCTAATTCATGTGAGTTAATAGCCCAGTAGATAAGACACTAGTCATCCTTTGAAGTTGATCTAGCTTGGAATATTTTATATGGTGCAAAATTCCATATAAATCAATCATTTTACTGCTTATTGTTGAAAATTTGAAGTGTGAGCCTATACTTGAATCATGGAGTTTATAGTTTGATAGACTAGCCATTTGTCATCTCTTTTGCAGTCCTAGAATTAGAAGAATTAAGGCTAAATCATCTGTTATTTTTGGAATTCGTGTTGAGAGTTTGAATTTTAAGTGAATAAAGAGTGAATTCCTAGGTATACTCCCCTAAATTTTGCAGAGTTCAAAGTGGAGAAGACATCAGAGTCTTGTCAGTTGGTCCTCTTATTATGTGCCTCAGAATACCCATTATGGTTTCTAGCTAACTCATAAGTTTTTTGATCATTTAAGAGGTCGTTAAAATTCTATCAATTCAAAAGCCAACTAAATGGCAACTCTACTCGGGACTGTGTGAAGAAATTCATTATTAAACGTACTAGAGTCTCTAGTATAATTTGTGCATTTGTAGTCATATTTCAGTTGTGTTTTGCCCATCTGAGTCAACCAACAAAATGGCGACTCTGTTGGGGATTGCTTGTATTGGTCTATTTTAATACACAAACCTTGAGAATCTAAAAAGTTCCAATACAACAGGAAGTATGTGGCATGGTTTCTGTCCAATGAGTGCCTTGTGTGTATGATAGAGTTTTGATTTCCCAAAGTGCATCGTGACAAAAGTTGTCTATTGGGCCCTTGTGTTACATATGTGGTCAAATATTCTATTCTCGTGTTGTTTTCCTATCCTCTAGCCACATTAAAAGTTTTCCCCCTTAGTGGGTGGCAACTCAGTGAAAGGTTTAGTAGCTAGTGCTATATATTTTAAATATTGTTTGAAATGGCAGATAGAAGGAAAAACGCAAGAGCTTATACAAAGGAAAATTCAGAGGTCCCTTTGCATACAAAATTACCCCAAGGTGGTAGGAAGAACCAGTCCAAGAAGAAAGGAGATCCTAACCACACATGGAAGCCCAAAGATAGCGCCTCAGCCCATTCACAGTATCATCATGTGATAGAGAATCCTCGTCCTTGAATTATGAGTCTGAAAACGCTAGACTTTTAGGTGAGATTTTTACTACCCCTTTACCAAAAGAAAGAATATACCAGGATAAAATTGTTTCTTCTATAGGAGATTCTACTTTCAAACCCAATATGTCTAAAGAAGTAAACCAAAGATGGGGGTAAAAGTTCAATATATATATATTGAACTTATATATATATATTTTCAATGATATATGAATTTTTAAAAATAGATAATTGTATGTTATGAGATCTATTTATACTAAAATATGTGGCAATATATATAGCATAATAATTGATATTAATCAATTATTGTTATTTGTAATCAATTAACTACATTGATTATTGGAATAGAATTAATTCAACATGAATTAAGTTTAGAATCAAATTTTGAATTTTCTCATAATAATATTATTATTATTGAGAATAATTACTATATATGATTTTCATTACTATAAGAGCTATTTGTCTTGATCTTTTCCTTCGACAATATTCTTGCCAGAAGAGGGAGATTGATATCAAATTTAGAGAGAGTTTGACACATCCGTTTGAAGGAGCAAATAGAGGAAATGTTTCAATTGATCTTTGAAGATCTTTGATCATATCAGAACCAGAGGGACTTTTGGCTTCATGCAAACTTTTGGTATCATGCGTACAACTGCATGATTTAATGGGCCTACCCCCTGTGTACATCATGAGGAAGGTACGACTTCCAAATGATTATCACTTGTATTTGCAAAAGTTATTGGAAGGTGACGATCTTACAATAACTTAAGTCGTGATATACATTTTCTGTAAATGTTGAAACAAATCATGATGGATTATATCTTGTAAATCAACAACTAAGTGTTAGATGTCATTCACTTGACAGTCTGAGTTGTTTGTATATATATATATAGATGATAGGTATTTGGTGAATATCATATGTTGAAATTTTGCAGGCCATTATCTTATTAAGTACTTCATGAATATCATGTGTTGATATTCTGAAGACCAATACTCATGATATCAGATGTGATACCAAACCTTATTGAGTACTTAGTGAATATCATTTATTGATATTTTGCAGGCCATTACTCAGACTATTTGGTGAATATAATATAATGATATTCTGGAGGCCAATACTCATGATATCAAATGTGATATCAAAAATGGTGAATATCATGTGTTGATATTATGCAGGCCATTATTCAAAGTACTTGGTGAATATTATATTTTAAATATTCTGGAGGCCAATACCCATGATATCAAATGTGATATCAAAATGGCGGATATCTTCTGATCAAAGAAATCCTTAAAAGTTGGCATTCCTAATATTACCAATGGTGGAATATTTGTTTTGTGTTTAGCTTCCCTAGTTAAGAGGGAGTGTTGATTTTGGGTAGCTTCAGTCGGATAAACCTATATATAATTATATTAGATATAATTTATTCTCAATATAAATAAGAAATCGCGGTTATTTGGAAAACACATACCTAACATGGCAGTGCTTAGTACATTAGCAGTGATCCTGAAAAATAACATAATGTAATTTTAAATTATAATAAAATTTAAGTTTGGAAGATTTAGTATACTACAGTTAATTTATAATGACAGTGGAATTGCTTAAGTTAGCATAGGCTTGGGGTTCTAAAGTTATGATTACTGAATTTAAAAGGTTGAGTTATTTAACCTGCAAAAGACAGCAAGCAAAATCATTTACATTGGACTGACAAATAAAATTGGCATTCTTTGACACTGCTCAACTGCAATACTTTTGAAATGTTGGTTAAAACAACTTATGACAACTTAATAAGGAAGAATTTATTTGGACCATCTCTATGCCCACTATGTTGCAATGATGAGGAACCTGTAAATCATCTGCAATAACTTGTGAGCATATGTTAAGAATATGGTAGAAGATTTTGGCGAAGTTAAAAAAAGGTGTGGGTTTTCCATAATCAGTGCAGCAAATCATATGCAATTGCCCAAGAGGCTTCCTTCATTTGCAAGACCATTGGAACACTGCACTTCTCTAGGTCTTGCCAGGAAGGCAGGCTGGAAAGAAACAGAAAGAATATCAGAAATTAAACTCTACTGTTTCAGTTCATTAAGATGTGGAATCTCATAGCTTCTCCACCGCTTAAAGGGATAAGATATAATACAAAACAAGTAAGGAAAAAATTGTGATGGTCTTCCAAGGTAGGCACGAATCTAAATCTTGATGGACCCTCCAAAAGAAATCCGAGCATTGCAAGTGCAGGTTATTAAATAAGGATGGCAATGTTAGATTTAGGATCAATGCTTCTTGACTTGGACGACTGAAATGCAATAATGAAGCAGAATTGGGATTTTCTAATTTTTTGTATCATCTTGGTTTACAATGAAGGTATATTCAGGAGTTATAAGTTCAAGACAGTTCACAACTCGTTAGAACTGTTCTTAAGAAAAGCAGTAATCCAAACTGGAGAATGAATTTGTACATTGATGATGTGAATTTGCAGATTTGACAGTACAAGGAGGTCGAATTGTTGTAAGTAACAGAACCCTGCAACTGATCAACTAGACAACAAAAGGCACAGTCCTCAAACGTGATTCTATTATCACAGTCATAGCAAGAATGTCCACAATAAGAAAGAACTTTTAAAGATATCATATTGAATGAAGCCATGGAGTATGCATAATGTGTAAGGTACCCTGCTGGCTCTATGCTGGAAAATGGACATTTTTGGTTTTTGAAAGCTTTGTAATTTTGTGTGTTTTTGATGTAGGTGCTTTTTTTAGACTTGAATTGGTATAACGCATAGTAATTAAAACGATTAAAAACCAACTACAATGCTCACACCATCTTAATTTTCTAAATGAAAGTTGCAGGTAATTACAATGCCAAACTATTGATGCACAAACTTTTTTCAAGATGCAAAGAACCTGATAAGTAACATTGATAATTTCTGCTAATTCCCAGCCACCTATGAATGACAAACAATTGGAATGCAGCCCAGTACACATGAATTCAGCCCTCTAAGAGAAAAATCCAGGTTCAGATATGTTCAACATTGTCCCCAGGAAATGATTGCAGCCTTCTCAACGCTGCCTTAATTTCAGCGATTTTGTATCCAAACCCCAATGTTCAAACACCAATAGATTTCAGAATTTCTCCTCAGTCAATACCACTGATTTTCAGCAGAAGAAATGACCACAACTCATTGGCATGAAGAAACCAATTCAAAGTGCAAAGGCTGAAAACAATTTACAGTTCTTTCAGCTTCAGAATTCTCAAACGCTTGGATAACATTCAATTCACAAATCAATAAGCAACTAGGAATGAATAAATCAGATCTAGAGGCTTGCTTTTATAACAATTAAGGCCAATATCTTCTTCCATACACTTTTCACTTAAATGCAAACTTTGTTTTTTGGTTGCATATTTGAATTTTAAAATATAATTAATCCATAATGGCTCAACAAGTGAAATTATAAAGTTAATTTTTAACTTTATAATAAGCAATTTAATGATTTAATAATAATTTGGCCACTAAAATAATAGTAACTCCCAAAATAGTTATCCATCTAACATATTGTCTGAAACAAGAGTTCTGCCTAATATTTTCCCACGTGACCAAATGCACTTTCCAAAAATAGAAAGGGTCCCTCTAAATCATCACCAAGACTTGCCACAAATAGTAAGTACATGAAACTAAGCGCAAAAAAAGTCCAATCTGAGTCGAGCAAAGACCAAACTGAAACATATTGAATTGTGAAGAAGACAAGACCCTCCCATAATCAAGCCTCTGCCTCAAAAGACAGTCTATCCACAATTATTAGCCTGCAAGGATCACAATAATAGGCTAATCCCACAAACTCTGATGCTAGTGAAAATGGGGACATTACAATCTCAACTCCCTTAGATTGTTTGTCGCCAAGCAATACCGGAGCAAAAACAAACATCACAGTCCACTTGTATCCCAAGGGGAAAACCATGTAATGTCCCTATTGCGTACAACCGACTCCTAGACCATAAGCACCCGAAAAACCAACATCAATAACAAATCATCTGTCAACCAACTGTCTACCACCATCAGCTATAGGAGATGAAGTAGCAAATTAACACGAAAGTTGACCTCCAAACTAAATGATACTTGCCAAGTGTCTAGCGAAGAAGAGGGAGTGGTGTCGTGAATTGACACACAACTCATAGCCGAATCCACCTCTAAATCACAACGGCTGTCCAAAATTTTCCCCGGATCACCTGTCAACGAACTAACCTCAAGAGAACATGATGCAGCAAGTGGCTCTCCAATGCACTCATCCATTGTACCAATCAAAATTGTCTCTATTCAAGAGTATCTGAGATAGATGTAGCCACATCCCCAACAAATCCATCACCACAATCTGTGGATGTATGGTCATCGCCTACTATTGTTGTAGAAGTTTGTGTTGAATCTGAAGCTAGTGAGCACTAAACTTTGCTCAACTCCACGCTAACCTCATCCAACTAATACTGTGACTCCATTAGAGCTAGCTAGGTGCCCTCCAATATCTCTGAAGTTGCCTCAAGCTCAAGCTCGACTACCTCCTCTTCCTTTCCCAACAAGGCATCATAACAAGTGCAACCCCACTCGAGAAGGTAGTTTTTGTCAGCCAATAGTTGCAAATAGTTCTGTTTTATTACCATGATGGCCTTTCGAAGGGTATGAAACTCTAAAGGGAAAGACAACTATCACAATGCTCATTTGTCACAAAAGTACCCCATCCATAGGTAGCTAACATCTGATGGGCAATGTCATAAGGCTCTATAGCTTTAGTAGTCTGACTATCACTCGCCCTCAATTGCCTGGCCACAGGGTGTCTCTGAACTCCCTTACCCTTATGTAAGCTCTTTTGCCCACAAACTGCACTATGATAGGAAGTTGTATCTGCATTGTTCACCTCATAACACATAATATCATGTGTGTTATCATCCTCACACACATCAACAACAAAGGCACTATTGTTTGCTGCCTCAGCAAATAGCTCATCTAAATAAGTTAAAACTATGGCTACATCAATCTCCTCGCATGCTTCTACTCCCCATGTAATTGCAAGTCCCCGAGTCATATCTTGGGACCTATTATCAACCAATTACAAATCAAACTCACCGTGGCCTTAGTCATCCTTATAGATAACATCAGTAGTACCCATATCCAGAGTACCAATACCCTCTACATGTACGCTCTCTGATATCTAATGTTGTTGTAAACAAGACTTGCGGCTGTCATAGAAATCTGAAATAGAGGATCACACATTTTCCATGCAATCCTCAAAACTAACGCTCTCATCATGCAAGTCACAACTAACAGTGATACCCACAACATCCTCCATGCTTACCCTGTGAACAATGCTCTCAATAGGCTCAAACATAGGACTACTGTCATAAAAAGCAGACCCTGTAATATAAATAACTTTAATGTTGTCTATAGATGTAGGGCTGCCATCAATTGCAGCTATCATGTCATCATCATTGCCATGACCATGAGCTCTTGTCTCATGAAAGTGTTGAGACTCGATGCAACTATCCTCTAACAAATCAGACATAACCTCATGACTCTAGGAAGGACCTCCCTCATCTTATGTGTAGGAAAAACTAGTGGCTGCCCCACTAAGGGAAGGCTCAACCCCCATAGCTGCCCTCTCTTCTACATATTTTCCATGATTGAAATCATGACAACCTATTTTTCCTTATACTATAACCAAGAATCCAAAATATTTGGGTGTTGTTGTTAAGGAATAAGAAATCTTATGACAGAGTATTCTGATCACTAATTCTCTGATATTTTTGTGACCATTAACCTTGTTAGATATCTTGAATGATTAGCACAGTTACTGATTTATCTTCTAATATAACAATCCAGGGTGTCTACATCCTTCGCAAGATAACGGAGTATGGAGATAATCACTGTTGTCAATGCTTATCGATCTATACTAGATCTCAGTCTATGGTGAATGTATTCTATTTGCAGAAGATCTCAGATTAGAGTACTTAATATATAAGTATGCAGATCGGAATTGCTTGAGATAATAACATGTATTGTATTGGATACTTTCTATATATGAGAACAAAGGGTCATGTCAATGTAGAGACATGACCCTATGTGGCATGCCACATAGGGTCATTTCCCTACATGGACATGACTCACAGTAACATAACAAGTCTCGTTAGTTAAGCCTGATAACCTCAGGGTATAAACATATATTATTATTCTAAGCCATTTCTTGAGTGCACTATGCATGTCGAGACCCGATCACAGGACAACATAAACACTGTTACATAATCATGGCAATGGTTCAATTAATGATGAACATTACTATTATCATGGTCGCATCTTTGCACAGTGTCAAGGGTCTCCGTTGATGAGACTGATCACAGAGACAGATGTCCAATCTGGGCAACGCAATATAGTAGTGTGGAGATCAATTAATCGGTTTTGATTTCATACATCAGTGTGTGTGTGCATGTGTGTGTGTATGTATATGTATGTATCTATTTACTCTTATGCATATGTTGATGTTCCCTGATCAGATCCGACTGATACTATATTTCAACACTCTCTTGGTAAGGGAGGAACTGATCAATCCAATAATGAGATTTGCATCAACAATTTACTCAACAACAAGAGTATCTCAATAATTATTTAAATTCTGGCACATTCCAGGACAATAAAGTAGTCTATCAGACAATCGACCTTGATTACAAAACAACATAATAAGTATAATGATATTCGGCTCACTCTGGTACTAACATAGTCTATCATGATCCTTATTGTCATAATTTCCAACATAATCCTGGGACAACATTTTAATGTAATCTTAACATGATAATGAATCAAGGATTTAAAACAACACAAGTAGAATCATAGTATCCGGGATAATAACTTAATAGAGTCAACAAGGATACTTTTGTGATCATTCTTTCCGGCACAGACCGCGACAACACTTAATGAAGTCTATGATAATAGGTCAATCTATTGTTGAGGTTGTCACCTTACAATAGAGACCTAACATCTCATTAAATGAAAGATCGTCACCTTTCATAAACAAACACATGTGTACAATAGCAACTCTTTAAACAATAAAAGATATATATATCTATTACACAAAATTGAGATTTTGGACTCAGGAGTTACAGTTACGATTACAATTTTTGTCATACCAAGTTTTCCTCTAAAGCATTCCACTTTTAACTTTGCAAGATATATACCAACTTGATGTCATCCCTATCCACCACATCTCTGACGTAATGAAAGGGTGTCTCTATGTCCTTGGATCTGTTATGGAAGACTGGCTTCACTAAGAGTTTGATACAACTCTAGTTATCACAATGTACGACTGTAGATTTTAGAGGTTTCCCAAATAGCCCAACCAGTAACTTCCTTAACCATACTGCTTCTCAACTCTAAGCAACAGCAAATTGCTTCCTATTAAACCAGGAAATCATTGCAGATCCAAGACTAAAACAAGATCCTATAGTGCTTTTCGAATCAGTAGAACATTCAGCCCAATCAGAATCTGAAAATCTATGAAGTTGTAGCTCAACTTTGTCATATTTTATACCAAATCCAATAGTACCTCGCAAGTACCTCAAAATATGCTTTGTTGCCACCAGATAAATCTTTTTACATTCACACATAAACTGACTTAGTACATTTGTAGCATAACAAATGTCAAGACGAGTGTTCACTAGGTACTTTAAGGATCCAATAATCTGTCTATAATATGTAGGATCTGTGACTTCAGACTCAGTTGCTTGAGTTTTGAGTTTATGGAGATTTGTCTCCATAGGTGTGGATAGTGGTTTGCAGACCACCATGCCAAATTTATTCAATATGTCAATAGTATACTTTCCTTGATTTTTGAAAATATAGTCTTCCCTTTGCCATACTTCTAAACCTAAGAAATGATGTAGGAGGCCTATATCTTTCATTTCAAATTCAGATGTAAGGTCTTGTTTACATTTAGCAATAAGGTGATCTTCTCTTGTTATCAGAAGATCATCAACATAGAGAACTAGTAGTATCATATCTCCCTCTGACTCCTTGAAGTATATGTTATGATCTGCTTCAATTCTTGTGTACCCTAATTTGATGAGGTAGCTATCTATTCTCCATACCCTAAGGGCTTGGTTAAGACCATAGAGAGTTTTCTTCAGTCTACATATATGTGATTTATTGTCATGAATGACAAACCCTTATGGCTATTCCAAGTACACTACTTCATTAATGACTCCATTCAGGAATGTCATCTTTACATCCATTTGATGCATCTTCCAACCTTTGGATGCAATGATTGCAATTATGATCCTGACAGATGCGAAAGGGCAACTGCAGCAAATGTTTCATCATAATCAACTCCTGCCTTTTGTGAAAATCCTCTGTCCACAAATTTGGCTTTGTACTTTTCAATATTGCCATCCAGTGCCTGATTGATTTTAAATAAGCATCTTGAGGAGACAATTGATTTGTCTTTGGGTCTTGGCACAATATCCCAAACAACATTTTTAATATAGATTTATATTCATCAACCATGGCATCCTTCCAGGCTTGGGATTTTAGAGCTTCTTCAACATTAGAAGGTTCAGACTTAGTGGGCTCATTTATGTAACATAACATAAATGGCTTCTCTTGTATTCTTGGTTTCTCTAAGGATTTCATCACAGGCCATACTGTTTTCTTTAAACATTTTTCTTGCCCATAAAGGTTTTTTATTATTGAGTGAGTTAGGGTTAGATGATGTAAGTCCATTATCTTCTGTACAATTGTCCCTCTCAATCATAGAAGTTTTCATTTTCCTCATGAATGAAATCATTAATAGGTTCTTCTATATCTTTGGAAGTTTTATATGCAATACCTAAGTCACAAGATTCGGCAAATATCACGCTTGATATTCGGATATTGCCGAATGTGAAACTTGCCGAAAAAATTTGTTAAAATCCGTTGTTCATTTGGCAGCCAAAAACGGACTTCATCAAATAAATTTATAAATTGCCGGCAAAGTTTGTAGGGTTTTGTCGAGTAGAAATGTCTATAAAATCCAACACGAATGAGCATAAGTTTGAGGAAATCCAATGCGAATGAGCATAAGTTTGAGGCTGCGTTTTTTAAACGTTCGTCCTGAGCAAAGTTTGTTGAGGCGGCATTTTTCTTAACTCCTCTCCCGCATCCTGCCTTCCTTGCCGTTTTCCCTCTCTCGACTCTGTTGTGCCCACCTGTGCCTGCTTAGGTGAACACAAGGCAACGCCTGTGATATATTTATTTTTTGCAATTTGTATAGTTGTTTCGATTTGTATAGTTGTGACTTTGTAATAATATGGATACAGTTTTATTTGTATAGTTGTAACTTTGTAATAATATGGATACAGTTTTAACTTTTCATATAGGTATTAATTTTATATTTAGTTTTTTTTTTTTTATATAGTTTTTACATATAATTTGTATATAGTTTTTTACTAATATAATTTGTATAAAAAAATAATTTCATTTTATATAGTTTTTGTAATCAATTTTTTTTTAATAATTCTTTGTAATCTATTTTGTAATAGTTAATTCAATATTTGATTTATTTTTTAAAATTGACTTAAAATAGTGATATATTAATTTTTAATTAACATAGTTCGGAAAACTTTTAAAATATTAGAGTTTAGAGTCGATCAGATGTATATTAATATGTTTACTTTATTTTGCTTTGTAAGTTTATAATTTTTATTATAATTTAATAAATAAATAGATATATTATATTATGTTTGATAAATGTATATTTCAATTTTTAAATAATATAATTATTAGTGTAAAAAGTTGAACTTTGACATGCTTAATTTTATATTAACATTTTTAAATTATTTATTGAATTATTTTGTTTTAAAGTTTGAAATAATAATATATTATTTTGTTTTTAATTCTATAGATTGTAATATGGCTCCCCACAAATCAACTTCGAAGGCATGGAAACATGTGACTCAAAATGGTCCTAATAAAGCTCAGTGTAACTTGTCTCCAAAAGTTATTACTGGAAGTTTAACAAGGGTCATGGATCACTTGCTTGGTATTACGGCAGGTAAAGGTACTACATGTCCAGGTGTGACCCAAGAGCTTAGGGCGATTTTAGAGAAAGAGCATTCGTCTTCTATTGCTCAAAAGATGAAGAAGGCACAAAAGAAACAAAGAATTGAAGACGTCTCTAGATTCACATCAACTATACCGTCATCTTCATGTCTACCTCAAGTTGTAAAGGCAACAAAAGAGAGTGGAACTCTGAATAGCTTTTGGAAACCATGTGAGAAACAAGTAGTTGATGATTTACTAGCTGATTTATTCTATACTAGTGCAATTCCTTTCAATGTAGTAGAAATCCACTTTATCGTGTTGTACTTCAAAAGGCTGGAGAGTTTGGCAAAGGGTACATACCTCCTTCTGAGGCTTTGAGAACAACTCTCTTAGAGAGGTCAAAAGATAGAGTGACTAATAAATTAGTTGTGGTCAAAGCCTCTTGGAAGGCAACAAGGTGCACTATATTGAGTGATGGATGGTCGGATATCTATCAAAGGCCATTGATTAATGTTTTAGTGGCTTGTCCTGAAGGTGTTGTATTCTTGAAGGTTATTGACACTATGAATCATAAAAAAACTTCTGAATATATATTTCAGATATCAGAGGAAGCAATTCTTGAAGTAGGGGTTGCGAATGTGGTTCAAGTGGTTACTAATAGTGCAGCAAATTGTGTGGGAGTTGGCAAGCTGATTGCAGACAAGTACCCAAAAATTTATTGGAGTCCATGTGCAGCTCATTGTTTGGATTTGTTGTTTCATGATTTGGAAAAATTCCCTTGGATACATTAAGTAATTCATAGAGGAAGAGAAGTTGCCAATTTCATACAAAATCATCATCTCACATTGAGCATTTACAAGCAACATGCATCTAGAGAGTTGTTGAGGCCTTGTGATACAAGATTTGCTTCATTTTATATCATTTTGAGAAGAGTGGTTAAAGAGAAAGTGGCTTTAAGATCTGTAATTTGTTCCAATAAGTGGGAAAACTCAACTCTCTCAAAAAGTGGTAAGGGGAAGATGATAGAGCAAATTGTTTTAAATAGTAGCTTTTGGGAAAGTGGGGCAAAGGTTTTAAATATATGCGGTCCAATTGTTGACGTGCTCTGCATGGTTGATGGTGACACTCCTTGCCTTGGAATGCTTTATGAAAGCATAGACTGTTCCAAGGAAGCTATTCAAAGAGCACTAAATAATGTGGAAGCAGAGTACATAGAGATATGGGAGACTGTTGATTCAAGATGAAAAATGATGCACACTCCTTTACATGCAGCAGCTTGCTATTTGGAGCCTGAACTATTTCACATTGATAGACAAGATGATGCTGAAATTATGGCAGGGTTTTATTAAGCCATTAGTAGATTTGAACCAGATCCAACAATTGCATCTCTAATTAGAGAACAATGTTGGAAATACAAAAAAGCGGAAGGGATGTTTGGAATAGCAGCAACCAAATATGA
Source organism: Cupressus sempervirens (assembly GCA_028749045.1). Taxonomy (NCBI): domain Eukaryota; kingdom Viridiplantae; phylum Streptophyta; class Pinopsida; order Cupressales; family Cupressaceae; genus Cupressus; species Cupressus sempervirens. The sequence goes on from CM053787.1 coordinate 218,814,969, forward strand.
TATGACATGAGATAAGGTACCTGGTTATAGATGATGGATGAGCTATGGGGCAGAAACTCCTGAACTTCAGCGATTTGCCATTCGAATTTTGAGCCAAGGAGCAAGTTCATCAACTTGTGAGAGAAATTGGAGTTGCTTTGATCACATCCATTCCAAAAAGAGGAACAAGTTGTTGTCTGGAAAGTTGGGAGATTTTGTCTATGTTCGCAGAAATTTAAAATTGCTTATGAACAAATCAACAAATGAGTCATCTTCACAACAACAAACTTTGGAAGACATAGCTGTACCAGATGTAGATGAGCCTGACTTTTTGAGGAAGAATTGGGTAGTGATACTGATGATGATGCTACACCATCTGAGCCAACTGCTCTTGATGACTTCGAGCTTTCTTGAAGCTATGAAGTCTTGACTTTTGATTGTACCTTCACAACAAAAAAATATCTTTGCTATAGTGATTTCACATATTTCTTATGTTTTGTACTTAATAAATGTCTCATCAGGCTTATGAAGTTGTGAGATCTATTTAGCAATTTTTACTATTTTGATAATTGATAAGATATATTACATACATCTAGAAAATAATTAAAATTGTATAAGGCAAATTTAATTCAAATTTTTCCCAAATTTTTACTCTTTCCCGAACTTCATTCGAATTTTATAGTTGTCGAACTCAAATTCGAATTCGAACCTTGTGACTTAGCGAAATACCTTCTTCAAATTTGACATCTCTACGAACTTCAATTGTCCTTGACCCTGGTACATATACCCTATAGGCTTTGGATGAATCACTATAGCCAACGAATATGCCTTTCTTCCCTAAGGGCTCTAGTTTAGTTATTTTCTCCTTAGGGATGCGGATATAGCCAAGGCAACCAAAGATCCTTAAGTGACCTAGATTAGGGTTGTTCCCTAAAAAGACTTCTTTAGAATTGCATGAGGGTATTTGCTTTGAATGTATACTGTTGTATTGGATGCTTCGGCCCAAAATGTTATGTGAATGTTTTGATCATGCATCATGGCCTTGGCAGCTTCAATGATAGTTATATTCTTTCTTTCTGCTACTCCATTTTGTCGAGGATTATATGGTACAGTATACTCCCTCGTAATCCCAACGAATATGCAAAATTCTTTAAAGATTTTGGAGATATATTCTCCTCGATTATAGATCTTAAACTTATGATCTTCTTCCCACTTGGATTTTTGACTAAGGCTTTAAATTCATTGAGTTTAGATAAGACTTAATTTGGCTATTTAATTTAAAGAAATACATCCACGTTTTCCTAGAATAATCATTGACAAAGATGATGTAATATAAGTATCCTCCTGATGAAGGGACTGACATGGGCCCACATAGATCAGTATGAATGAGTTCAAGAATGCTCTTAGATTTGTGTTCACTATGAGGGAAGGAAGTTTTAGAGTTCTTTCCTAATGCACAGCCATTACAAGTTCCCTCATGTTCAAGTTTTAGATTAGGTAAGCCTTTCACAATTGTCTCTATATAGGGTAGAGCTTGGAAGTTTTGGTGACATAATCGTCTATGTCAAATCTAATTTGTTTTTACAACTTCATGGTTTAGAGCTAGGTTTGAGGAATTACAAAGCTTGCATAGACTTCCATCTCTAAATCCAATAGAAATTGTGTTCTTATTATTTGAATTTTTAGGCCAAGATAGAACTTTATTTTCTTGAAAGGTAACTCGATACTCATGATCTACTAAACCAAATATAGAGAAAAGATTTCTTTTGATTCCAGGAACAAATAGGACATCTTTTACATGTAGAGTGACTCTGGTATTTATTTGTACTAAGGAGGTACAATTCCTTTCACAAGATAAGTGGAGTTGTCTCCTATAGTCACTTCTTTAGTTGAATCTCCTTTAAAGGTTTCAAACTTATCTCTAAATCCAGTTATGTGTCGAGAGCCTCCACTATCAATTATCCAGCTGTTTTTATTAGAGTCCAATTCACTCGACGGAGCAAGAAAGAATCGGAGTTTTTCAGTTCCTTCACTTCATCCATGTTGACAGGACTTTTCTTCATTTCTAAGCAATTTGTAAGATTGAACTTTTGATAGATCTCTTTTCTTATAGTTTGTATTTTTCTTTCCTCTCTTCCTCTTAAATTTACCCTTCTTATTATTTGATTTTACAAGTAATGCTTGAATCTGTTCCTCCTTATTAGGGATGATACCTTTAGAAATTAGTTGAGTACAGTCGTTCTTGAGTTGATCAAATTTAGATAGTGAAGGTCGACTAATGCATTGGATACAAGATTCCCAAGAGATTGGTAGTCCTCTAAGAGCTATTAGGGATAGTTCCAAGTATTCTACATTATTTCCAATAGTGGAGAGTTGGTCTCCAATTTGGAAATTCTCAAGAAATAGGATGAAATTGTTTCTCCTTTGTTCATTTTGATGTTTATGAGTTGTTGTTTTAAGGTAAGCAATCTGCTTGCATTGTTGATCTCATATGTATTTTGGATGGCCTTAAATACTTCGTAAGAAGATGTCAGTCTTCGTATGGATGGAAGAATGTAGTCTTTAATAGCATCAAATGATTATTTTCTTAGCCTTGTCATTACGTCTTTTTCATGTTGTCTTATTTGGTTCATTTTCATTCATCTTCTTGTCTTCTTCTATGAATGAATCCAATTCAAGTTCTTGAAGTACTGCTAGAATTCAAATTTCCCATGAGACAAAGTTTGAAGCGCCTTCGAGTCTATCCTCAACTCTAACACTGTTCACCATGATTTCTCCTTTGATTTTGAGTCTAAATCTGATATTTTTATTCAAGATTTATCTCTCTTACTTAGATTTCTCTACCAACTATCCTCTGATACCATGTTAAGGAATAAGAGATTTTATGGCAAAAAATTTTGATCACTAACTCTCAGATATTTTTGTGACTATTGAGTAAAAGCATAATCTATGTCACCTTTTAAGACCACTTAAACATGTGGATTCAAATACTTAGTATTTTTTACGTAACACCAAATCTCTAACTCTCTCTTGAATAAGGAAGCTCATATGCTAAACAATGTATATGGATTGTGTGATCAAATGAGACAGCCCCAAGGTTCCTTCTAATTATGGACTTTCATTCAGTTATAAATATGTGATATGATGGGTATCACAAAGGGACTTATAATGTTCATTTAGTGGATAAAAACTTCAATTTCTTCTAACCAAACAAACTTCAAAGGGATAAAGTGTGCAAAAAGTTAATCTAACTTTTACAATACATCAGACTATTGATGATGAGGTGAGACTTAACCAATACTTGCTTCACCAAATCAAATAGGCAAAGGATGGTGCTTTCTTTCAAGGATGTGTAGACACCTAAAATTTGGCACATCTTTTAATCAAGCCTTTCATCGAATTAGCAAGGGTTTTAAGGTTAAAATTATATGTATTTTGAAGAATTGAGGATAAATCAATCAAATTTGAATTAAATCAAAAATTCAAATTAATCAACTATTTGAACCCATTTGAAATTTACACATGAAATCTCATTTCTCTATCAAAACTCAACTTTTGTCAAAAACTAAAAATACCATTTTATAGATCTCAGTGTCAATATCATCATTGTATAAATTTCATATTGTTTTGATTAGTTATAGTATGTTATTCCCTTTATATAGTCTAGTGAGGCGCCCAAACAGCCACTGAGCCGAGGTCTGCCGAATATATGGGATGGGGCACCCCCGATCTAGTATAATAGGGAGTTTGGTAGTTCAACCCCTTCTTTCTGATATAGTAGGGGCCGAAACCAAGTGATGTTCGAGATGCCCTATCAATAATATGGCCTTCGTACCAGCAAAGGCAGATCCAAACTCAGTAAATAAGGTCTCAACTCAAGTGCCCTACTATTCTATGGGCCGAATAATCCTTATTTCAAAATATTGTAAGTAGGTATTTTAACATTTGAGAAGATGCTCCCTCAAAAAATGAAAAAAATTGTAAATCATATCAAAAAAAAAAAAATTTATATTAATCCATAGAGGAGAGAAAAATCTTCAAGAATATGTAATTTGTTTTCAAAAAGGTGTAGATTTGATAGGGAAGTTTTGACGGGAGGTAAAAATTGTTTGCTTCTTATAAAGTCAAACTCAATTACTTATAACAAAGAAACTATACATCAAAAAACAATGTTTCTTTTTTTTGTTCCCTAGTTATACATGTCATCTATAACATATTTTTTAATCCAAGGAAAAAATGATGATTTGCATATACTTGTTTGACAAGAACTACACCTTATATTTTTTGTGGTTAAAAAAATGAATAAATTCTTACTCAATTGTAGGCATAAAATTTATCCAATTTCACACATTTCATCAATTTACATTATCTTCAAATTCTAAACACAAATACCATTTCTATGGCATTAAATTTAAATAGTTTACGTTCTGGGATCCTTTTTCTTTATAAAAGGTGACACGGGTTTGTGCTTTTACCCTATTAACCTTATTAGATATCTTGAATGATCCGCACAGTTACTAATTTATCTTCTATGATAACAATGCAGGGTGTTTACGTCCTTTGCAAGATAACAGAGTATGGAGATAATCATTGTTATCAAGGCTTATCGATCTATAGTAGACCTCAATCTATGGTGAATCTATTCTATCTACAAAAAATCACAGATTAGAGTGCTTAATATATAAGTATGCACATCACAATTGCTTGAGATAATAACATGTATTGTATTGATGCCTTCTCTCGATCATCAGATAAATATATATATATATATATATATATATATGAGAACAAAGGGTCATGTCCTTACATGGACATGACTCACAGTATCATAACAAGTCTCATTAGTTAAGCCCGACAACCACAGGGAAAAAACATATATTATTATTCTAAGCCATTCCTTGAGCACATTGTGCATGTGCAAACCTGATCACAGGACGACATATATACTATTACATAATCATGGCAATGGTTCAATCGATGATGAACATTACTATTATCATGGTCGCATCTTTGCAAAATGTCAAGGGCCTCCATTGATGAGACTGATCATAGGGATAGATGCCTAATCTGGGCAATGCAATATATTACTATGGAGATCAATTAATCGGTTCTGATTTCATGATACCATGATCATGGTCGCTTCTTTGCACAGTGTCAAGGGTCTCCATTGATTTGAAAAATCACAGAGAGAGATGCCCAATCTGGGCAATGCAATATATTACTATGGAGATCAATTAATCAATTCTGATTTATAGATACCATGATGTTATATGGTAAGACAATATTATTGTTTCTTTCACTCTTGGCCAGAGTCTTATTTTATTGTCTTGAGTGGCCATTTTGCTTATTTCTTCATCAGGCTTTTAAGTCAGTATGGTGGCCAAACCTTTTTAATATTATAATTGCCACATATGACGATGATTCTTTGTTTTGCATCTCTCATTGCCATCTTTTTTCTTGCTCGTAATCGAGCGTGTAAGCTTATATGCAATGGTTCTCTTTGCAAGAGGCGATTCTCTTACATTGTCGATTGCCATACTCTACTAATATAATTCTTTTACAATTGTATACAGCTATGTTAGAGCATATCACAGTCGTTTTTTGTTTTCTTTACACAATCATGTTTATGTATGCATAGCTGTGGGGTGATAAGAAGTTCACTCCATTCTACCCCAGCCGTGGGGTCTGAAATTCTTTTCGTTCTCAATTACAAATCTTGGCAAGATTTTCTATCTTAGTCACCTATTCTAGCAATGTGCATCATTGATGGTGCAACCCTTCACACCATGAGCCAAAGCAAGGGTTGTGTTTCATAAGATCTCCATCACACTATTCATGACTCTTGCAAAATAACCTCTGCAAGTACTAAGGAGCCGACCAAATATCACAGTCTACTTTACCACAGGAAAGCGGTAGTCTTACAAGTCATGCATTCTTCTTTTGATATTTTATTATTGAAATTCGATATAAGAGGTTTTGAGTTTTTAGTTGGAAAGAGAAGGGAATCTTTGTTAAGCATAGAAAGAGTCTAGCCCAGAAGGAGTGACATTTAGTTACTCATGCTTGGCTGAATTCATATGCATATGAACTGAAGAGCATCTTATAATCAGAAATCATTTTCTTATCTGAACTTTGTTTTAAAAGAATCCAATAAGTGCAATCTTATACAGAGGCATCTTCCATATCACTCTGAGATAAGAGACAGCAAATGCAAGAAGAGCCAAATTTAATATTTTCAAAATACAACATGAATCTTTTATAATGCCATGGCCTAGGTCGGGCAGATGCATTGGCTGTAATTACAAATGCCTATACATCGACTCAGGGATTCATCCAAAAAGACCAGCATGGTTGAGATGAAGGGTGTGGGATGGCAATCATTGAACTATGGTTTATTCCTGCATGATAAAAGAGAAAGAACAATAAGTAACTTAAACAAATAATAAAAGATGTTTAAATCTGAATCAGCTCATGGCAGCCCAATGTTTATATCTTATTTTCTAGTCAAGCAGTGGGATTGATACTCTAATTCCAAGATGTTCAGTGGTTGGACAAGGTGTCCCATGTCAATTTCTGGGTAGGGATGGTCTTTCTCGGTTGAGATTGTGTGGGGGATATTTAAAGGTACGCGGTTGAGAGGTTAAGCCCCTGACAATGCTTCTCCTCTCCACCAAATGCCAAGGCTTGCACAAGACAGAGATACGATCTGCATTCAATATCAATATTTGCAATCTCAAGTTGAAAAAATGTTAGATGGTTAATATCGTTTAATCAGTTATTCCCTTCAATGCTTAGAAATCAGTTTCCTTTTAAATGTATTAGGAAAGTGAAATCAATTGATTTTACAAATTGATCATGAAATGTAACTTCTTGTATGAGATATGAATATAACATGTGAATATGAATATAACATATCGTTTATTTACTTTTGTCGTAATTAGAAATGGGAGAAAAGGATGTTATAGTGGTTTTGTTGCCCTAAATGGTATTGGTTGTTACGATACAATGGTATAACTTTTGTGCCCTAAGCCGTATATGTGGACTAACCCATGTTTTTGCAGATGTTGCCCTAAACAGATTCTTGTTTCAGAATTTACAGTATTGCAAGCTTAAAATCCTCAACTTAGTTTTTTTTAAATATGCCTTCAATTGTTAGTTATGATATTTTACTTAAACTGATTGCAACCGTCAATCTTTTTCATATGAACATGTAAAATAACTATAATAACTTCCTTCTCATGAATGTGAAGTAGTAATTGTATTTCGATGATGATTGCAACCATTAATCTCTTTCGTATGAACATGTAAAATAACTTTTATAACTGCCTACTCATGAATGCGAAGTAGTAACTGTATTTTGATGATATGCTAGTTGTTAGCTAAGGCACAAGCAAAAGGGTTATTAAGAAACTGGAACATACTGAATTGTGAAGAAGACAAGACCCTCCCATAACTGATCCCTCAAACATTGATGCTAGAGAAAATGGGGACATTACATAATGTTAAACACCTTGGCCATCCTTTATACAAATGCCTAAACTAAACCACATGAGAGACCACGATCAAACAAATGGCTGACACATACCCACAAACGATAACACCCATAAAAAACTAGGACATCAGCTGGAGCTTTCAGCTCATGATGTCAATCAAGAATTCATCTATCTATATGAACTAAATTAGAACCTCACACTAAATAATGGCCAAATAACTACCAGTTTGTGCTATCATTAATACACACCAACTCCTTTACTGCCCAGAATAAATGTTGGGGAATAATGTGTGTGACCTTTCCCAGAGTTATGCTTAAAAGAATATTCTATTACATTCCTGCCCAGGTCCTTGATGGTATTCATATCATAGGCCATCTTAGTGCACATGCCACAATTTTGGCAAATTGTTGCAACAAAATACAAGAGGTGTTGAAGAGTGAGGCCATGCATAGTAGCATTAATCATCTCATTTCATTTGTAAGTTGTAGTCAGAGCTATCCCGTTCTACTCCTTTTTGTTTGATTGCAGTAAGCAAGGAGATAATGGTGGAGAATTTTTAATCCCCTTTGCAGATAATTTTGGAGATATTGGTGACTGACATACTTCAGGATCTTCATCAAGGCATCAAACATTTCATAGTTTTACATCACAATGGGGTCTTGGAGAGTACAAGCAGATTCTCTCTAACACTGTTAACCAATAGGACTCAAGTCAGGTTCTGTTGAGAAAGCAAAAAAAAATGTGTTCAAATTCCTCAATTCGTCATTCTTTTTAAGGTGCGATCATTGGAGGAGGTGTGGATTGTGGGTGCAGGTACTGCAAGTATGTTTGCAGCGGAGTGGCTTCGAGCTCTTAGGTTGTTAGCAGTGTTAGCACAGGTGTTATATTTTCTAGGTTGTTTTATATGCTGCTCTCTATTTGTTTAATAGCTTCTAGTGGTGGCTTTCCTAGTGGTTTCTCTAGGTGTTAGGTGTCTAATATTACATTTTGCTTCTTGTCCAGTAAGATCCCATGCTGGAGAGACAAATTTGGCAAGCTGTCATATTGAATTAAATGATTGTTGTTTTACATATTGACATCGCATCAGAGCCACACTTGGACAAACAGATGGTTACGAGAAAATAGAAGCCAGTGATCACTCAAGATCATGTGACTGGAGTAAACTGAGGATGTAAAGAAGAATATTACAATCATCAATCTCTGACAGATTGGAAAACACTGATCACTCAAGATTGTGTGGTTGTCTAGTAAAATAACCTGAGAAATTTAAACATTTATGCTGCACATAAAAGATTGCAGCTCTAGAATTGCAAAACAGCGATCATTTGAAAACAATAAGAAAATATACAGATCACGCTGAGTGAAGATTTCAAGTATATAAAAACCTGGAGATGAGAAGCATTTCAAACTACTTATGATGTTGCACATGTACAAGTATCTAGCGGAATCCCCTTTTGACAGCCAGAAGTGCAAGAAATAATGGTACAACAAATTTGTGACAGATATAAGGCTGTAGACCTCACAAGTCAAAGAATTTTTCCACATGAAAGTATGATGGCAGACCATATGAATTCTTGATGGTTCACCGATGATAGAGAACACCATGTAAAGCAACCTGAGAATCTAAACATGAATACTGCAAGTAGAAGCTAACAACACTAGCATTTCAAGACGGATCATCTGGAAACATTAAAAAATATGTAGATTACACCAAAGTGAAGATTTCAAGCAAATAGTAGCCTGAAGATGAGAACATATATAGCAGAATTCCCTTTTGACACCCAGAAGTGCAAGAAATAATGGTACAACACATTTGTGACAGATATAAGGCTGTCAGACTCACAAGTCAAAGGATTGTTTCCACGTGAGAACAAGATGGCAGAGCATATGAGTTCTTAATGGTTTGCATGACGATAAAGAACACAATGTATATCTTGCAGAGGATTAGAAAGCTAGCAGAAATCTAAAATTTGTATCAATACCATGCTATTTTGAGAAACAAAGGTAGAAGATGCTATGTATATGCAATTTTGTACCACAGTAAATGTAGAGAGGAGGTGACAAAGGAATTCCCAGACCTAGAATTTGTGATCCCTGATATTGTTGCAGTAAACATTCTCACATTCCCAGAATTCCAAAACTGATAGGAAAATGTCAAAATCTGCTCTGATGTCCTTATTCTCAATGGCCATGCTGCAGAAGCTCTAAAATATTGCTTTGAATACAGAGTAAAAGATAAGTTCTTCCAGACCACAAATGTTGGTTTCATATATGATTTGAACAAAGACTATATAAGAAATGTTTTAAGAAAGAGACTACAAAACTAAATAAGCAGAAGCCAGTGCCTAAATACATGTTTGGCAAATAGGAAACCATTGAAATAGAAAACATTGAACTTATAATTGAATCAACATGACTATGTACACAAGTCCAAACCCTCACCTATCCCACAGTTTAACAATTCTCCAAAAAATGAAGAGACAAGTAAATTGATTCACAGAGCTGACACATCCACCTAAAAGGATATTTTTATTGGCAAAGCTGTTCAAAATCCAGAAAATCATATCCAAATCTTAATTGTGGATAGAAAGGAATGTTTGCAAGCAGTTGTCTGTTCTAATCCCTAGATTCTTGGCTCAAAACACAAAATGATAGACATGTGGAACGTGGACAGGAAAAATAATATAGGTCACAACTAGAAAAGAGTTTAGAGATGTTATCTAAACCAGATCTAACAAAAGAAGCTAAAGTTGATACTAAAGTCAACAAAACAACAAATAATGTGAAATCATAATGGAAGAGTGAACAATGGATAATGCACGGTATGCAAAAAGGGAGATTGGAAAACTTGGAAGACAATGACCAGAAAGGAAATTCAAGACTAGTGAATAGCACAATGCCACAATCAAATTTCTTACAATAGTCATGACTCATGAGTAAAGCCATAAGTAAATGAGTGGTCATGACCTATTCCAAATATACATGTAACCTCATAAAATTCCATATAATTGAGTAACATCATAAAATTCCACATAGCTCAGTAACATCATAAATCTTACAAGGCCTTATGATAGAATGTGAGCTTCCTTCTCAAAGTTATTATAATGAGATTAAACAATATTTATACTCATAAACTCAGAAATTTAGAAACCAATATTTCAAATGTAATATAATTACGCTATGGGATGTGTGTGCACCTATGCAATAATTTGATACTATTGACAATCAAGGAAATGACAACAAACAAAACCAGCATAAAAATAACTCTCCTACTACTCGTACCTTTTCACTGGCTTCCTCCTAGCCTCCTTGTTTTCTATCCTGGCCATTCCTTGGCTTCCCCCTTGCAATCACCATTTAGACATGTTGAAATCATTCAGATAAATATTAAAAATAGTAGAAATTATTTAAATTTCAAATTTTACAAGGAAACTCACATTTATTATCATTTTCTAGTTAATATAAGCCGGAACGAGAAAGCACACTTTCAGAGGTAATAATGATGAATTCAATCTAAAATACAGATGAAAATAATTTTCAGACTTTGCAATAAAAGAATTTATTTATTTTCAAAAAGCTACATGCATATAAATTATATCATTGCAAAATGATGTAGAGTTGACAGGTAAACATCAAGAATGAAAAAATTCCAAGCCCTGGAGAAAGAAGTTGTGTCAAATTCTTCTCATGGATTAAATGGAGCTGTTTGAGAATGGAATCTCATTTCTACTAAGAAGAACCTGAACAAAGACTCTGGATAGTAATGAAAAACCTCTCATCTGTCAATTCATGGGGCTGAAAAATTAAGTCTTACTAAAACTGACAAATGAGAGCTTGTCTTGTAGGGCCTTCTCTCTGGCCTTAACAGAGAACTCCCTACTCTTACTTCGGATCATAAGCTTGTTGTCTTGAATTTGAAAACAGAATTGACTAAATCTCCTCGTTCTTCCATTTGGCTCAAAGGAGGAAGGATTCAATGAGCTACTCACCAAAACCTAATAAGAAGCCCCACATCATTCTTGCCCAAGGAAAAATTGGATGTATAAATTCTAATACACCAGTCTTGTTATAAGGAGTTGACTCAAAAATCCACAAAACAATTAATCCTTGCGAGAGCTTAGGTAATAAAATGAAAATAGAAGGGCAAGGCCCAGAGGATGACCTTAAGTTCCTTAATCTCAAGTAACAATAATGCACCAATTAGTTGTTAACTATGTTGCACAAGGAAGAAACCATCTGAAGACTTGGGTCAAAAATCTTTTGGTTGACCAAAGGGGGCCAAAACACCAAAGCATTTCTACATATTAACACACCTACTAAGAAACTTTACTGTTATCACCAAGCAACAGACTTGGAACATCAACCGATTGAGTTTGTCCAAGGCATCAAAGACCTTTTACCATTTTGAATGGCTATACAAAGACAAGAATATCAATAGAAACCATCAGCTTTCCAAGCTTATCAAGCATCCCTACAATTACTCAAGCTCAAAATAGGGAATGCAGTAAAGAGATCAACATTGTCAAACCAAAGAAATATATCTCTGGACTGAAGTGAGCTAAAGTGCCTAGGTTCCATGGTTTCAATGCCAATTTCTCCCACATATTTTTGACACGTCATAAAAATGGATCACTTAGACCCAAGGAATCAATGCCTGCAAGAATTGTTAAATCTCTGAAGAGTAGACAAAAGTTACTCCTCACCAATGTAACCCGAGTGCGTGCACCCAGGTCAAAACCTGGGCGCACCCGGTGTGCGTAAGCACCCGGTCCGCCAACGGCTTTTTCGTCTCCGCATCGGTCGAGCACCCAGGTAGGACATGGTGCTCAGGTGTTTCCCGAGTGCGTGGGTGCGCCTCGGGTGCTCGCGGGGTGCGCCGAGAAGAGGCCCAAAAAAATTTTTAAAAACAATACTTTTTACTTCTTTTTTTGTTTTTGTTTTTTAAGTATGCTAACCCTAATTGGGTGTGGGTCCCATGTGGTCTATTTGAAGGCTTAATAAGACCAATTGATCTCATTTTCATTTCACCATTTTGAAGCAGCAAGGAGCTAAGTGAGAAAGAGTGTTTGGAGGAGCTTGTGAGAGATTAGTGGATGGTTTTGCAAGGGATTGCAAGATCAAGAGGAGCAAGAGGAGCAAGAAAGTTTGATTTGGCAAGTGTCTCCTCAAGTTCAAGCCTTCAAGGTAGGGTTTTTTTTATTTTACTTAGTTTTTTTGGTTTTAAAAATCAATTTATAATTTTTAAATTTAGTATTTAGTATTTACTATTTAGTTTTACTAAGTTACTTTCAAGTTTCAACTTTCATTCTTGAATCTTGTTGATAGTTGAATCTTCTTAGTTCTATGATTTTTTATTTTATAATTTATTATCTGTATTAATTTTTAGTTTTTTTCGTTGTTCTTAAAATAAAAATATGGCAATATGGCATATGCTGAAACGTATTTTACTAAATACGTTTCAGCATATGCCATATTGCCATATTTTTATTTTAAGAACAATGAAAAAATTTAAAAACTAAAAATTAATATAGATAATAAAATAAAATAATATAGAACTAAGAAGATTCAACCATCAACAAGATTCAAGAATGAAACTTGAAACTTGAAAGTAACTTAGTAAAACGTTTCAGCATATGCCATATTGTCATATTTTCATTTAGTATTTAGCTTCATTTTTTAATACTTTAAATTTTTAAATAGTAAATGCTAAAATTAAATAGTAAAGTTTTAAGTTTTAAATTATTTTTACTTGGGCTGAAATGTATCATGATCATTTTTATAATTTTATTTTCATTTTGTGAAATGCAGTTTTATAAATGGCTTCTAGATCCAGCCAAAGTGCAGAAGACATGGAAATTAATGAGCCAAGTGCATCTGATTATGAGCCTGAACCTGAGCCTGAAGGAAGTGATCATGGGGCTGATGTAGGTGGTCAATCTGAACCTGAGGAAGAGCCTCCTTATGTTGCACCAAGGGTGCCTTCTACTGATTGCCCTTCAGAGATTTTGAGAAAGTATGCTAGGGGTCCTTATGACCCAAAGGCCCCTCTTAAACAGTTTGCTACAAAAATTACACGCCCTACACCTTCGGGGGGTGGCACACACAAATGGAAGTGCAAAATATGTGGAGCAGAATGGTTTGGCAGCATTACAAGAGTTAATCCACACCTTCTTTTTTGAAGTGGCTATGGTGTGAACCCATGCATGTTCTTATCAAATCCTGAGAATGTCAGATACAGAATTGAAGTGAATAAACGATGGGGCATTCCTGATGATAGTGTTGTTCCAGTGCCTAGATCTTTGTCTGTTAGGCAACAGGTACAGCATATACAGTAGTTACAGGGGTAGCAAGATACATCTACATGTATCTTGCATCAGAGAGCAAGGACTGTGTCACCTACACCATCATTCTCCTCATCTACACACAGTTCAGCAGGGGGCAGCAGTAGGGGGAAATGAAAAGCAACTACAAGTCGTACGGATAGTAACCTCATTGCTCATTTATTTAGCATGCATGCAAGGGACTGGTTAAATGATGTTGTTGGTGATTTCTTCTTTGCCAATGGCATCTCTACACATGTGGCTCGATCTCCCTATTTTGTGAGGATGATGACCATGGCAGTGAATGAGAGAGAGCCATCATATGTGCCACTAGGTGACCACAAGCTGAGGACTACAGTGTTGGATAGAGCCTATGACAAGGTTGGGATCTTGATGGAGCAAATGAAAGCATGTTGGATGGAGTCAAGTTGCAGCATTATGATGGATGGGTGGACTCATCGTCCACTCATCAACATTATGGTTACATGCACGGAGGGCCCATATTTTTTGAAGGCAGTTGATTGTTCAAGGCATTGTAAAGATGCTGATTTTCAGTTTCATGTGCTTAGGGAAGCTATTGAGGAGGTTGGATCACAAAATGTGGTCCAAGTTGTGACAGATGCAGCACATGTGTGCAAAGCTACAAGGAGGCTTGTTGAGGCAGCTTATAGGCATATTTGGTGGACTCCATGTTGTGTGCATGCCATGAACAATGCACTCAAAGACATGGGGAAAATAGAGTGGATTAGAAAGGTGGTTAATGATGGGAGAGAGGTGCAGATGTTTATCTACAATCATCATACATCACATGCACTTTTGAGGAGCTTCGCAAAGAAGCAATTCCTGAAACCAGTTGAGATCAGGTATGCATCATACTATATTCTCTTGGAGAGAATGATTAAGTTGCAAGAGCCATTGCAACTCATGGTTATGACACAAGAATGGAATTGATGGCCTGAGTCCAGAACAGAGCAAGGGAACAGGGTAAAGGAGACCGTGAAGAGTGATCAGTTTTGGAGTGATGCAAAATACATAGTCTCCATCATTACTCCAGTGTTTCAGGTGATCAGATATGGAGATGCAGATTCACCTAGCCTTGGAGAGGTTTATGAGTGCATTGATTCCATGCTTGGGCAGATGAGGGTTGTTGTGCGTGAGAGAGACCCCACTCTAGCATTCTATACGGAGCACATTGAGCCTATCATTCACCGCAAGTGGGAGAAGTTGAACACTCCTTTGCACATGGCTGCCTATGCATTGAACCCGAAGTGGTACATACCTAGGCCTAGTAGAGTCACACCACTTCGGAATGATGAGGTGAAGAATGAGTTCTTTCGATGCATTGCCAAAATGTATGATACTAAGACTGCTAGTGAGATTCGCACCGAGTGGTCCGAATTTGCTAGTCTTTCAGGTAATCCTTAAATCTTGATTCAGTGCTCTAAACTCTTTATAATTATAAGTTCTTTTAATATTTAATAATTAATTG
This sequence comes from Cupressus sempervirens, assembly GCA_028749045.1. NCBI lineage: Eukaryota > Viridiplantae > Streptophyta > Pinopsida > Cupressales > Cupressaceae > Cupressus > Cupressus sempervirens. Next base: position 218,830,250 of record CM053787.1, read on the forward strand.
TTACTTTACTTATAAGTTATAACTTTATTTAAGTTATTTATAATTTTAATATTATGTTGTAAACTTTAAAACTTGTAACTTGTAGGATACTCGAATATTGCAAAGGTGGATCTCAAAACCATGGCACAAAAGAATCCCATTTTGTGGTGGAAATGTCATGGGTCACAAAAGTTAAAGATCACCTCACTAGCCATTCGACTGCTTTCTCAGGTTTGTAATACTAATAACTAATTCCAGCCCTTTACAATCTTAACTTGAAGAGTTTTACCTTGCTGATTTTAATTTATGATTCATTGATTCAATAATTATTAATCATCAATTTACCATTTATCATTTGTTACAAATTGTATGAACATTTGTTTGTAACTTGTAAATTGTAACTTTCAACTTTGTTATCTCAGGTGTCTAGCCCCTCAGCTACAAAGAGGAATTGGTCCACCTACAGCTTCATTCACTCTGTTAAGAGGAACAGACTTACCTCTAAAAGAGCGGAGAAGCTGGTTGCTGTACATGGTCACTTGCGGCTCAAAGATCGCAAGACACGCGAGTACAAGGAGAGCCCTGCAGCACGATGGGATGTGGAGCCAGAGGATCCAGCTCAGATTGATGAGGATGCCAATGCAGAAGCCAATGTAGGGCTAGTTGGTGTTCCTTTAGAGGATTAGGATCTTACCCAAGAGGAGTCTAGTAGTTCCAGTGATGAGGACTTCGGCATAGGGGATGATTACAGAGCACTTGAGAATCATCCATTCTCATTATTGGCATTTTGTCATTTTGTTGATTATACTCACTTTGATATGGCTATGATACATTATTATTATTTCACTGTTTCATGCTATTCGGCTCATTGTCATCATGAGCATCTTTATGATATATGATATTCATAAAATCATATTTGAACAATGAATTTTGAATCTTGCATCTTGAACTAAGTTAATTTGTCAAATGGTCATTAGTAATAGTAATGGTTATGAAATTTCAAGTTTCAAGTTTGAACTTATGGTTTGTGAATCACATTTTAATTTTCTCTATTCATTGTAGTCAACTATATTTGATATGTTAATGTTACATTGTTATATATTATATAATATATTGAAGTATCATCTCATAATTAGCATTTTCAATCATATATATTAATAATATTATATATATACTATGCAACCCGCTCCCCCCCCCCCCTGAACCCCCCCTCTGTCGCACCCCCGCCGTCCCCAAATTGAGGCTATTTTTTTTCCGCACCCGAAACTCATCCCAACGTCCCCCCGCACCCCCGTGCCGGGGTAACACTGCTCCTCACAGATACACCTCAAAATATATAGTTCTCTCTTGAGAAGAAATTTGTTCAACCAAAGAGGATACAAGGAACATTATGCCCATTAAGCTAAATATGGCTCGTCCTTATACTAGCTGAACAATACGACCAGATTACATACTGAAAAAATGGGGCTTGATAAAAAGAATGTTGGATGGATCAAACCATTTCTTAGGGCTTAGGCAAGGGTGAAAGAAGACTGGAGGAACAACGATAGCAGAAATTTTAATAGGGATGCCCATCATCTAGTAACAAAAAGAACTTAATCATTAATCATGCTTGATTTGCTGATGCTAGCATCCTCTTTAACCAAGCTACTCCATGGCTTGCAAGGACGTTTACTACAATCCCAAAAGAATTCACAGAAAACAGTCATAAATCAGAAATTTACTTCTCATAGCCTTATAATCATGGAGCTGCTTAAATTTCTAGAATTATGGGTTATAAAGCCTGCAATGAGCAAGTTTTCACCTATTTAAGGATTTCTTTTGAGTTTTAGCAGACCCAAATATTTGTATTGTTGCAAACTGATCAATAAAGTAAAAACTGAAAGCTGCCATTAGCAGCTTGTCCAATACTTGGCTGCTTCCTCATCCTAGGCTGTTCCTAATCAATTATGTTCTGGCTGCACTCCCAATATGCCAGCTCACCACTATCAGTGCCCATGAAGGAGTCATTAACTGGAACAGCTTATGCTAAAGATTCTTTGGGAGGGTGCAATTCAAGACAATAAGAAGAAAGAACATTTAGTCAAATTAGAGTAGCTAAGAAGAACCAAAAAGGAGGTCTACGCCTGAGAAGTCTTTGAGATCATCAAAACACCTTGCACCAAAGCTTGTTTAGGAGAATGACCTCCCAATTGAAAAAGTAGAGGACTAAATTCCTATGCCAAAAGTATCATTTTCAGCCTAGCAAAGGTATTTCTTGGTAGCCTTCTGCCATCACTAAATCCTAAATTTAGAGAAACATTGAAAGTGATGTTACCCTTATTTACTACCATCTCTCTTGGTTGCCTTGTATTGGAGCTAAGATACTTCTCCTGAAAGAAAATATCATGGGAAATTGTGAACTTAAAAGTGTCCTCAATCAGGTAAAGGAATGGCTGAATCAAAATAACATGCTTACCTTATTCCAAATCATGAACTTTAACGGAGAAGCCAAAATCAAAAGCTAATATGAAGTTTATCTTCTAATGCATACAAGAGAAGATTGGCAGGTGTTCGCTAACTCTTTGAAGGAGTACATCTCCCTTGACCCTCTCGTGTAGGTGAATATTAAAGGAACAGGAACATACTCCATCGGCAAAGGTCTGCAAAGGCGCATCCCACCCTTCTCAATTTGAGATATATCTGACATATTAGTGACATATGCATAGCATACTTATCTTAATAGCTTCTCTTAAAATACAAATAGTTGATATTTGACAATTTTCAAAAGCAAAAAGCTCCACTGTGCTCTATGTTTCAAGGAGGATACCAATTAAGGCCATAAGTTGTTTTAATTGAGTGTACTTATGCCAAGGAAGTGTGGAAGCTGGTCTTTCTCAAAATATTTTATCAAAGCTACTAGTTCTGACTCGAGCCAAAAAGCAACTGAAATCCATCAGAACCTTCAAGATACTCACAAAGATGCCACATGGATCACTTCAGTAAAATCTCTTCTCCTGAGATATAGTTTTTGGAGTACTCAGTATATGGAAAGCTAGTGTTTGATGAGGAGAAATTAATCACACCTTTTGTCACTGCCTTGAACATTCTATCACTCCTTCAAGACTGAGCTTATCATGGTCCAAAGATCAGAAGAGCTGAAAAAGATTTATTATTCTCATGATAATAAATTAAAACAACATACTATATTTTGATAAAATAACAAAGTCTAATGCAAGAACTGTTTGAGGTGGTAGTGCTCTCTACGTTTCTGGTAAAAAATTAAAACTCACAAAGTCCAATCCAAGAAATGCTTGAGGTGGTAGTGCTCTCTACATTTCTGGTAAAAAATTAAAACTCAAATTCAGTGCTTCTTTCAAAGTTGGTTCCAAAAATGTCACAAAAGCTCGGACATTAAAATTCAGCTTGCAACTTGCAGATGATTAAGGAATACAAGATCATAATCAATGCAGTCAAACTATCTCAAAAGTGTTCTCTGCAGTGTGTGGCTAGATTTCCATCACATGCCATGAGCAAAAAAATAGCATTGCTGATTATCTGATTAGCCAAAGTACCTTCCAGCTAGTACACACTGCATTTTGAGCAGTCAAGGAAGTTCTTAGTGGTTTCTTGAATTTTTTGCCTTCTTTTTGTTGTGTGTCAGTTTCCTTTTGGTGTCTATTTCTTAGGAAGCCTGTTTTGGCAGATGCAATATGAATTTTCACCATCAATCTGTGTGCATTTGTTCTAGCAGTATTTACTGTTGGAGTTATTTTGCAAGTGCATGTCGTTGCAGTATCACCTGTCTTCTCATGGTTTGGATGAAGAAATATAACTGAATCATTAATCATGTAATCTCATTACAATCTTCAGCTGAGTTGTAGTATGTTTATCTAACAATTTTTTTATGGGGCATACAACTCTCATAGTTGTGCTTATAGGACATCTGAAATTAATTAAATTATTTTTAATTTCAGTTGTCAAAATAGATGACAATTAATTGTAAGGGAAGGAATTTTCAGAGCACGTTCAGATATTTTATTGGATTTCATAAAATTATTGATGCTTAGGCATTAATCAAAAATTTTGGAGACAAATATCTTCAGGTGTTTGATAGAGGAACTGGACGCAAACCTGGTTCTTCTTCAAGTGGTAGATTTGTGACAGAGCCTACATCTGCACTTAATTTGTGAAATCTTCTGTGGAGACAAATTTGCAGATATAAGTTCCAATAATAATGATATTGACTGAGTTGAAGATTTCTATATTTTGGGGGTAATAAAGTTATTTTATTCTGAATCTTATTATCATTGCCCTTTTTTCTTATATTTGTGCTTATGTTAATAGAGTCGTGGTCTGGTTGAGTTTTGCGAACATTACCAGATTTAAAAGGATGTGACATTCTCATATATTTGGCACGAATAGGAGTCAACTCAAATATAATATAAATGTTTTATATTTGAATATATGACACTTGTAATGGAGTCATCGTCTGGTTAAGTTTTGTGAACATTGTAAGAGCTGAAGGAATAAATAATTACCAGATTTTAAAAGAATGTGAGATTCTCATATATTTGGCATGAGCAGGAGTTGACTCAAAATATAATCTAAATGTTTTATATTTGAATATATGCAGGCATGTAATTGTGGGTCCCATCATCTCAAAAGTTCTGATATTAATTTTATGAGGAGATTATATTATAGTTCATTTGTAAACTTGAATAAATATTTGCTGGACCAACCTTTGAATTTGTAAAGTTTGATCGGAAATGTAAATGCTGCAGATGGTGACCATACTCTCTATAAGTGTCTTTGCTGTTTCATTAATTAGAGTCGGAATCCTTCAATCTATTCGCATATGGACCAATCTATCATTTAAGTCTGAAGAATTACAGGCTTTTGTTTTCCTTGCAGCTTCCAATTTATCTCCACTGGTGTGAAAGCTTTCTCTTCAGAAACCAATCTTCCATATTCGAGCTCAGTGCATACAGTTAATGAACACTCAGGTTCAAGAAGGGAGTGCCTGTTGCAATTGTGTATCTCTAGTCTGAAGCAATTACAACATGGAAGATGGTACAGTTTGATACATATATCGGGTCTCTTGCTGCACACTGAATATTCATCTGGTAAGGAGTGTCTTAGCCGTTTGTAGCTGTTACCTCAGCATGTAGTGGAGTTGAGCTTTGAGTAAGCTGACATATGACTGAAGTGGGTTCTGGTAAGCCACTTGGGCAATATCAATCCTTAGCATGAGTTTTGGGCATGAATTTACAAACAGTGGACTTATATCTGGATGCAACTACAATCTGTGGGTTCTTCCTTTGCATTGGGCAAAGTATGTTTAGTATATTGCCTGGTTTGGGTGTGCAAATACTCTGCAGCAACTCCTCCTTCATATCAGGTTAGAGATTCACTGACGTTTGAATATATTCATAACCAACAGTAAACGTCAAACAGGTGCCAGAAATCTGTTCATTCTGTAATATTTAATCATTTTGCATTGTTGGTTCCAGAATGTTATCTGAATCTGTATTGGGATACATAATAGATGAGATGGTTTTCTATGGTAGAGTTAACAATAAAAATTCTGATCAGTAAATGCAAACATTATGTCATTGCATTCTGCTCTGTTTTGATCTGTGTATGAGTTATTTAAGAACTGAGTGCAAAACAATTGTGAATTTGTAGTTCCTATGGCTATCATTTCCTGCCCAGCCCAGTAAACAGAGAAATATAAGATTCAAAAAAGAACAGTACCTTATTTATCAGCAGAGGAAGCCTGCAAAGTGTTTGTCCAAATGCCTATATGATTAAAAATTAGGTTTTATTCAAGTACAGTATCTTACAAGTTCTGATACAATTTAATTGTTTGTAACTGTGAGTTGTCAAAATAAAGTTCAGGCTCACTTAGAAACTCACATCCATGTGTAATAGAAATTGAGAGGTTTTTCTTAGTTGACTACTCTTATTTAAGGTTACAGAAGCCTTCAAAACATAATCATTATTTAAAGGATTGTATTATAAAAGCAGTTAAACTAAGTAAATAACAAATGAACACAGGTTTAATAAATATAAGAAAAAAATTTAAAATCAAATGGCCAGCTCCAAAAGACAGAAATTTAAAGAAGCAAACACAGCCAAAAATAGACGAGAGTTACCAACTAAAGATGCTCTGGTATCAGATTGTTTGCGTTTGAAAGCATCTTTCTTGGGCCTAAGCTTGTGCTTTGACTCCATAGTTATTTTTGAGTGCTTCTGCTTGATGTTCCGAAATTTACTCATGTTTATCTGCAAAAAAATTCAATTTGATTATAAATCAGTGCAATGGAATGTCTGCTTAGGTATGTCAGGACAGCCTTCTAGAATGGTAAGAAAACTGTGACTATTTATGTTACCTGAGATAAGGTTTCATAATGTTAATACTTACATTAAGAATAAAAGATTCACCTGGAAAATGTATGCTTTATTTAAATATATGATGTGATACTATATTTTGAATTTCACTATTGTAAGTTCAATTATGCCCGAAAGGATCATAAATCAATTGCATAATTTTGAAAGAAATGTTAGGAATCAATCTTTTTATTGTTTTTTTTAAAGCAACTTTCTTTCTATTGCTACCAGAGCCTGTGTATTGATCTCTGTTCAGCTTCAAACCTTTGACATTCTTCTTATTATCTCCTCTTTACCGAGCTGCACTATTGTTTCCCTTGTGTACTTCACTTTTTTTAATAGCAGTGTCTACGTCTTAAGGCTACACTTAACTTAGATCCTCTCATTTATTCTGCTGGCTGATCTTCTTGTGTGCACTCTCTTGCACCTTTTTCAGTCTGTTTTTTTCCTTTTCGGCTGTGTTAAAATTCTTACAGTTCTCCAGCACAAATCTCCAGCATCTATTTTCTGTATTCAGTTTTTTCATTCTCCTTTTGCCTATGCCAAGTAACTAAGTTAAGCGCACCAGTTTTCCATTCAAAATCCTGTTTTATTAACTTTGCTACTTCAGCTGCGCTAAATACCTCTCACCATTTTAAGCGCACCTTTCATTTTACCTGGCGTGTGACTTTTCCCTATGAATTTTCCTTGTTCTGCACCAAACTTTGCTATCTCTGGCCTTGTGCAACAACCTGCTACATGTGCACCAATTCTTTACACACAATTCTATGAATGAATGAATGAATTTAATAATGTCCACGAGACCAAAGCCACCTATGGGATCCACAAGCTAACACACTCCCCCAGAAAGTAGGAAGAGAACCTAAGTAAGTTGTAACTATTACGAGGTAATTGGTAAATACTTGGGTGAGTGAAATGTCGAGAGGCACCTGAATCAATGTACCAGGCAGATGACTGCACATGATCTGCGGGTCTTTTAGCCATGAAGGCGTAAAAGGCAGATTCCGCCTGCTCAGTGTGCTCTGCACTATTCGCTTTGGGTTGTGAACCTGATTGCTTACACTGGGCAGCTAAGCGTTTCCGACATGCAACCTTCATGTGACCATACTTGTGGCAGTAGTTGCATTGAATGTTCTTCTTTTTGGTACCATCGGATGCTAGAGCAAAAGGCTTCTGCTGAGATGGTTGCTGAAACTTGCCCTTATCCTTCTGAAAGGATTTCGCAGCAAAGGCTTGCTCAGTGGAGGTGGAACTGGAGCTGCTACCGAACTGTTGTTTCCACCGATCTTGCTGAAGCAGCAGGGTGCAGAGATCAGTGAACTTTAGATCAACACCAGTAGATGTGATGTTGAGAGTCTCAATAAAATGCTCATAGGAATTTGGTAAACTCCAAAGAGTGATTACCACAATATCCTCTTCCTCCATCTTGCAACCGATGGCAAGTAACTGATCACGGATTTCCTGAATCCGATTCAGGTGTGCCTAGAGCGAGATGCGCTCATCCATGACAATAGAAAACAGAGTGTTTTTCAGAAAGATGGCTCTGCTCTTGTCGGAAGTCTCATGAAGACTTTTGAGATGTGTCCAGATTTCGGCAGCTGTCTTGCCTGATGGAATCTGAGAAAGTTGGTCATCCACTACGGATATTTTGAGAAGCATTACTGCCTCTCGATTATTCAGATCCCATGTATCTTGATCAAGACCCGAAGAAGTCGGACGCTACTTAACACCCAGAACAAGTTGATCGGTGTTTCGATATTCGAAGATTGCGATGATGCGCTGCTTCCAAGTTCCATAATTGCGACCATTGAATTTGGAATTATGCTCGAGCAAAATATTTGTCAGAGATGCCATGGCACGTTTTTCAATGAAAAACTGTGAAAATCTGTGAAGGCACGTTCTTTGAGGCAAAAAATACGAAAGACCCAGAAGAATCAGACAATGACCCAAAAGAGAGCTCGAAAAACGCAGAAGGAATCTGTTGTCGTTTTCTGGATCCGCTGGCTCGAAAATCGAGGCACCCAAAAAAACGGACGACAACCCAGTTGAGCTCTCGAAAAACCCACCAAGAATTTGCAAACAAAATAATTTTTCGACCCCAAAAATTAGGGTTTCGAACAAAACCCTAGCCGTCGGATTGGAGATCAAAAAAATGACAAATTTCTTGAAAAAAATGATCGAATCTGCTTCCCAAAGGACGATGACAGACTGAGATGGAGCTCAAAAAAGTCGTGTTTGACCGCCAAACGATTGGCAGATATGGCAGCAGGAGTCGTTTTTTTTTAAAACGCAGAGCTGTAAAACAAATGTCAAACAAGCACGATTTTCAGAGTGACCACGATTTGCATGTTCTCAAAATCACGATTTTTCAGAAAAAAGAGCTAGCTGAAACTCGGATTTTTTTACAAATGAATTTCTCAAAAAAAGTCAAAAAACCCAAGTCGAAAATCTGAGGTTTTTTTTTAGAAAGCAAGAATCACAGAATAATTTCGAAAATTAGCTTTGATAATTTCGGAAAAGAAATTATAATTTTCGAAAAAATTAAGAAATACGCTCTGATACCATATTACGAGGTAATTGGTAAATACTTGCTTGTTAATAACAGAGACCGAAAGGTCAATTTATACAAAAGAATGAGACGATGTTTCCTTAGGAAACGATCGTAAAGAATAGAAACATTCTATTCCAGAGAAAGCAAAAAAACGAAAGCAAACTAAAGCTAAAAATATTTACAAGATAACCATTAACTAATAATAGACGTCTTATCTATTATTGTAATAGTAACCTCTTGATTAACTCGTCTCTTCACTGGTGGATTTTGATAATCAGGTTTGTGGTGTTGCCTAACTATTTTTCTTCAAATATGTAGTTCAAATTGCTTTCCTCTAAAATCTCTGCATACCTGGATCTGATGTTTTTGTAGGCCAAGCACTCCATGATAAAGTGGTGCTCCATCTCAATAGCCCCCATGTCACAACAGAATAGGCACATCTTGTTTTTCCATTCCTCTTTTGGAACACTCCATCTACCCATTTCACATCTCAATTGATGGGAGCCAGTTCTAAGTTGGGCTATGAACAACTCTGTTCTCTATTTAATATTTGCTCCTATATACACTTTTTTCTCATGATTTGTTGCGGGATTACATTCCATGATATAATTAAAAAAATTCCGCCCATTGTGCCTGTCCATATGATACTTCAAAACTATTCACAAACAAACTTTTTTATTTCTTCATTACTAATCTGGCACCCTTGAATGTTAACATCCCATTTTTTCATCCATGTGCCTTTTCTCCTATCTAGCCTTTCCTCTGTGACGAACTAAGGCTAATGTTGGCTTTCCATACCCTCAGTTTTCTTTAAGTAACTTAGCAGCCAAGCCATTGCAACAGCTTTTAAGGGGAAGGAGCGAACTTCTGCCAATAAGATCTCATTTGGCACAATTGTCTTGATTTTGAGGTTGTCAATGATAAAGTGTTTTTATATTCTTTGATCTTGCCTCCATTTCTGATCTGACATACTGTTGCCCCAAATTTCACACCCATACAAGACCATCGGGGTGACTAGCAGTCCAAACAGCATTTTCTTGGTCTTCCAATCCCATAATTTTGCATTCCTACACTTATTTTGTTGAGAATACAGCGCTTTCCAGCCCACCCCCAGCCCAATTTCTTTTTGTTCTGCATGTTTCCCAGCTGGGCTTGTTTTGAAATAGATTACCATATATTTGTACTTGTTCACTAACTCTAGAGGATTACCTTCAAAGAGAAACGTGCTTGAGGGCTTCCTATTTCTCATCAATGAAAAGATAGTCACTTTGGTTTTGCTAGTGTTTACTTGCATTTGCACTTCTTGACAAAAGCTTTTTAATACTTTCAGATGTTCTCTCAAACCATTGGCCATCTTAGCAATTATGATGAGTTAATCAGCATATAAAAGTAGTTTTATCACATAGCTAGTCAGTTGCACCCCCTTGTTTACCACCTATGGTAAAACGGTTTGATATATGCTACTAAAATAAGAAATTATAACACAGAAAGTAATTGCAAATGTTTATCAGAAGACCGCCTTATATTCTATTATTGTTCTTCAAGTACATTGGTATGACAGTATTACTAATAATGCCTCTTTCTTTATGGAAAAGTGTACATAAACAATCTGAAGGGGTGCAACTCAACCGACGCAACATAAGGATTACCTTTTGGTTAATAACATACTTAACTATTCCCTAATAACATGTTTAACCATTCCCGACAGATAGATACAATTATACTAACAACATCATCACCCCAAAAAAGAAAATCATCTCTGACGACTGACAATAAAATGGAGATAATGCTTTGACCATATATACGTAAGACAAGAAAAAACTAAGAAGTGGGCCACAAGAGCGTCCCTAGAGATGATGGTTGTGATGTTGTTGGAGTCAAACGCACTTGCAACTCATAAACTTGATGGGTCCTAACCTTCAAATCCTGCTCTACCCCTAGCTGCTTCTCCATCGTATCTTTATCGTAATGGCAACCTCCACTAGCTATCACCTTAGCCTCTAACTCTTTAGTCACGTGAGCTAGTTGTGTCTGCAATAGGCTCTTCTCCTTAGTCATCTCTGACTAAGTCATCAACTTCGCTCTCTCTGTCTCCGAGGTCGGCTATTAGCTAGCCAACTATTGTCTTTGTTGAGCCAAATCCCCCTCAATAGCCCATTGATCGGGTAGCCATCTCCTCCTGAGCCCAATCTACTACTACTCGATCTACCCCTCCTTGCCGCAAAGTATAGCAAGTATCTCTGTAAACTTGCACCATCTCTTGATTAAGGGCCTCCACTCAACTCTCAACAAATGGCTCAACAAAAGCCTAGTCCTGCAACATCTCTAGAGTTTTTGTAGTTGGTCATCCACAAGCCTCAAAACAAGTGGCAAAGGTGGTGGAACAGCCCAATCTCATAAATGTCAACATCTGCTCCAAATCTTGAACGGCTCGTTCGAGAACCCGAGCTTGTGTAGAGACCACCACCTGGCGACCTCAGGCTACCAAATCTACGAGATGTCTCTACATCCCCACCAAGTGACTCTCTCAACGACTTTGAGGTTGTCCTAAGCTACTCATGTGCACCAACTACCAAAGGTTGAATGGTCTCTATCATGGCGTGAGAGGACTCCAAGGCAAGTAGTCTCTCATCCCTCTCAACCTCGACTATATGGTGCTCTCCATCCCCTATGTCAACTACTACATCAAGTACAACGGCGACTATAGGCTCTCCTCCCCCTCGTGACTTTGTATCATCCAACTCCACAACCTTGGGAGGAGGTACATCCCTCACAGGTGAAAGTATAACAGGTTTAGGTACAACTAGGGTCAAGTTGAACTATTGGTTTAGCCAAGCACTCATACTCTCAAAACAAAGGTGTCTGGCTGGGTACCACTTCAACTACAAGATGCTCTCTTGCTACCTCTGTTAGCAATGCAGTGTCCACCATCACTACCACATCACACCCAACCACCTCCAATTGAATCTGAAGCTCTTCTAGTTCCTCACTGTCATGCATCTCTAGCATCTCCATTACCTCCTCTCTGTCATGGCTTTGTGTGTGACCTATCAGTCCCAAACTCTACCACTACCTCCCCCTCAAGAACCACTATCCCTACCTTTGGAACCACCATGAGACGTCTCTCTGTCATGACTACTGGTGCATGTATTACTGGAGACATCTATTGGCACACTAGACTGATTGAAAGCAAGGATAGGTGTGGTGCTTACTATCAAATGTGTTGTCATGGGCACAAGGGCCATGCAAATAAGACAAGTGTGGGTGTCGAAGTGACTACCTCCATAAGGTCACCCTTCGCCATCTAAGTATTGTCTCCCTCGTCTAAGTCACTCACACTCTCAAATGTCTACTTACGACCATTATTTGCCCAAGTCTAAGTTATCTCGGCTGCCTGGGCATGAGTGATTGGCTCTTGGATCCTTTTGCCTCTTGAGGTAGATCTTCAATTTCGAGTCATTGACAAGGTCTTGCCACTTCCTTCCTGTCCAAAGTCCATAGCTTGATCGCTCCATTATCTCCAACCTCTCGCACCTTGTAGGGTCCAAGCCACTTTACTTTGAATTTGCCTTGCTTAATTTCAGTTCGCCCTTTGTATTTCAAAACTAATTTTTCAAGAGTAGACCTCATCTATTTGAGGTGCTTGTCGTTCCACACCTTCCTTCACTATTGAGCTATCTCAAATGCTTATTGGGTCATTAGATGCCGTTCATCCAACTTGGTTAGATTATATAGTCTCTCTCTTAGACTCTCCATATCTCCCAACCTATTTTTAATAGCTATTGTGAGACTTGGCACCATCAACTCAGTAGGTACAACAACCTCATGTTTGTACATCAACTAAAAAGGGGTTGTCCCATAGTGACTCTGTACGTGGTGTAGTACGCTCATAGCACCGATGGAAACCTTTCTTCATAGTCATCTCCCTCAACTCCGCATGACTTGTAGATTATGGTCAGCAATATTTTATTAGTAGCTTCAGCTTCTTCATTCGCCCTCAGGTAGTAGGGACTTGATGAAATGTCCCAATCTATCACATGATTGATGAAACATCCCCATCTATCACTCGTGATCTAAATGGCTATGTCATACCTTGTGATTATTTGCTCATAAATGAATCTCGTCGTACTTAAGGCTGAGCTATTGGGAATGGCCCATGCCTCAACCCACTTAGTGAGATATTTTGTTGCTACGACAATATACCTACACTGACATGCTCTACTCACCTTAAGTGGCCCCACAAAATCAAGTCCCCATCTCTCAAACAACTCTTGTGCATTAGAGGGGTTCAAAGGCATGAAGTTTCTTTTCAAGGGTTTCCTAGCTCTCTAACATGTATCACAGCTCACCACCAATTTCCTTGCATCATTGTATATTGTTGGCCACCACAACCCTATCAGTAACACCTTTTGTTCAGTTGTGTCAAGCCCCATGTGCCCTCTTGTCGGACCTTCATGGGCTTCTATCAGTACACTTGGGAATCATACTCCATTGAGAATGAATCCCTTCTTGGAGATCTTTGTATTGTTCGTACTCCATTGGGAATGAATGTTTTTCTTCCACTTCATCCACGAACAACTCGTAATCTGAGTCCATTTTATGAGTCTTGATCATCTTCAAGACATCATTCTATTTCGAGAACTCCTTTGTTTGGCTCCATCTGTCACTTTCCTTCATCCAGGATGAAAGGTTGGGTACCAATCATCACCCATTGCACCATTAATGTCCCGATGTGTTTGATCCCATGTTGTTCGGCACCTACAAGTTGGAAGGTTTATTGCCACAATGTAGGTTGCCCTAATCTCTTCCATGTTTCCACCTATAGTACATTGACACTAAACCCTCAATTGATTATGGTGTCATCAAGATGGTTCCAAGAATACCCATCTCCACAACAACTAGTGTCTCCTATATTTACCACAAGTAACATCGGGTCTTTTGCAGGCCCACAAGAGTTCTCCTTCCTGACGGTGTTTTCTCATTCGCCATAGGTTCCCTTCGGCTCTAGCCCACTTAACACCTTCATAGTTGATGTCATATTTAGTAAGGTTGTTCTCAATTGCAACATAGTTACAAGGTCTTTCAATTTTATAGGAATTTTGGTTTGCATCACTTGTACTATATTTTGTTTTACTTGGCCTCTTAACGAGGTGTTGGCAGTGTTGTTTCTCCCTTCCTATGTATGCCTTTGCTTCCTGTATCATCCTCTTCTTAGCCTCTAGTTTCGGGTAAGCGACTTTCTTCGCTTGCCCTCAGGTGACAGCTAGCACCTCCTCCCCGTTCTTCGATGTTCGAGAGGCTAACCCCAAGCTTGGGACATTTTGCCATGGTGACTTTTGGTACCCATCACCCGTGAACTTGGGTAATTTTTCTTTCTATGCCATGGTGACTTTTGGTGCCACGAGTTGCGTTGGTATCGTGGGTTGTGCTGATCTCATGAGTTGTGCCGATACAACGGACTATGTTGGTATTGTTGATCTCGGTGTCCCGAAATCGAAAGTGTTTGGCACCCCTGCACTTGGTGTCCCCGAACTATTGGAAGTGTTTAATCTTGGTAGGTTGCTCTGATCATTGTACCCCTTTCTCACTTTGACACTCATGGTGGCACTAGCATCCTCAACTTCTCTACCCTCGACTTCTTCTCTTTCCCTCCTTCGGGCCTCCCTTGTTTGTGTATGTGGGGTTAAGTTTCCAAGTAAACTTCTTGTTTCTTAACTAAAATCCTCCTCAATATTCACCTTACTATTCTGCTCTTCGTTGTGGCAAAATTCCTCGTCGTGTTCACTAACTATAGTCTCGTCTTCATTGACCACCTCCTCTAGTAGTCCCTCGGTGATACTCTTGAACCTTTTCCTTCTTTCGGCTTGTTGCTACAATAATATCACTTTCCAAGTAGTCTCTCACTCCTCTATCTCTTTTTAGTATTCCTTTTCTTATTTAATTGGTTTGGCATAAATAATTTCCTTACACATCCACAATGAAACAAAACATGATAAACTTAAAGAACACTTTTATTCATTTATTGTTTGACTACAATTTATGTCACTATAGGGACATCATTATAACATATTCTCCTTTATTCATCTTCTCTCTCAGGGTTCACTTCACATATCCCCTATGACGGGATTCATCTTCTCCCTCATGACGATGACATCCCTCACTTTTACAACAAAATTCCTCAAGAAATTGTTGTCGATTCTCGCGGTTGATTTTTGGCCTTTGGTTTTGGAATGTCAAAAACGTCTATGCCAACAAGCATGGGAGACTGTTCATTAAGCGGTTAAGAGGTCAACAGTTAGACTAACTTCGAGGGCACTCCACATGACACCTTCAGAAGTTCCTTCCCATGCGGCTTCTCTTCACACGTATGTTTTGACAAATGCATGAAGCAATGAGATAAAATCTGTTGCTAACTCTCATACACCTTCAAACAACTTAGGGTTCTTGTATTCTTAACTGGTACTACCATAATCTAGTGGCTAACCCATCAGATTTCTTTGTCATTCACTCTTTCCCCGAATCTTGAAGGCAACGATGCCAAATGCTTACCACCTATGGCAAACTGGTTTGATACATGCTACTGTAATAAGAATATATAGCACAGAAAGCAATTGCAAATGCTTATTAGGAAACTGCCTTATTATTGTTCTTCAAGTATATTAATATCATATGATAGTACAATGCTAATGATGCCTCCTTGTTTATGGCGAAGTGTAAATATACAATTTGAAGGTGTGTGACTCAACCGTCACGACATAAGGATTACCTTTCGATTACTAACAACATAATTAAATATTCCCTAACAACATGTTTAACCATTCCTGACAGATACATACAATTATACGAACAACACCCCTCACCACTGGACTTGTCTAACCATTCTTCAAACTTGTCAATGTAAAGCCCAAACAAAGTTGGAGATAATGGGCACCGTTATTTGACCCCAATGCCGCAGCTAAAGCATTCTGACATATCGTCAGTAGTTTTGATTTTAGCCTTAACATGCTCATACAATCTATGAACCATAGCCCTAAGTTCCTTAGGAATATCCAGCTCTTCCATTATATCCCAAAGTTTATCATGTGGCACCATGTCAAAAGCTTTTTTTGGTCCACAAAACAGCAAAAAGCCTTAGCCCATTGGGTGTTCCATATTTTTTCAACTAGGAATCTAAGAGTGACCCCGTGATTGATAGTGGAATACTTTAGACTAAAATTGGCCTGCCCCTTAGCTCTTTTTCCTTCTATTTATGCTCATCTACTAATTTTCCATTTGACCATGCTGCCAAATAATTTGTCAAAGGGATTGACCATGACAGTCCAATAATTTGAAGGGTTATTTATTTTGTGAAGTTGCATCACCACACGAGTTGTCGAGTTTTGAGGGAAACCCTCCTCATTGACATTGTTGAAGATATGATTGATATGAGGTGCAAGAATATCAATGCCCCATTTTAAATATTCAGCTTGCAGCCCATCAATATCTTGAGCTTTTCCTACAACTAACCTCCTTATGCCTTGAGTAATATCTTGATTGCTGAAAAGGTCCTCCTTGGATTTAATTACTGGGGTTATGTGTTCTCCCAACCCACATTCATAAATGTATCTTGGCATACTCCAGCCATTGAGCCCCCATGATGACATTCTCTATTTGCTTCTCCTTTTGCCATAGCTCTTTCAAAAACTTTTTGGGATTGTTTTTCTCTAGGTTGATCAACTCAAGCCTTATTAAGTCCACATAATGCTCTTTCTTTTGCCTTAGTAGCTTTCTATACTACTTGTTTTCTTTATTTATTTTGTAATGTCCCCTATCAGGGACTTTCATAACTTAATTGAAATTACTTAATTGAACTCTTTGGAACATCCAATTTGATTTCTTATTTCTTGTTGTATATGTTTTTAGGTGATTGATATTCTTAATATACCTTGATACATGAAAAGAAGTGTCTTTTCATTATACCATTGGATAATATTAATTTATTGTTATATTGTTATTTATTATTTAAAAAATTATTAATATACAATTAACTTTATATTATGATTATTAATATTTAAAATATTAAAATCTCATATTTTATTATTTTATGCAATACTATGATATGATTAATATTTTTTTTTTTAAATTATTTATTTATATATGTTTTAATTTTAATTTGACAGGGATATCAAAATCCTCCCCTATCAAATTTTGCTTGTCCTCAAGCAAGATCATAATTTATTTTTTGTCAAGCGAAAATACAAAGCACACAATTAGATGCATAAAAACACGAAGTAGACACGCAGTAGACACATGAATGCATGAAAACATAAAGCAGACACATGGAAACACGAAGAAGACACATGAATGCATGAAAACATGAAGAAGACACTGTGTAGACACATAATACATACATTCTTGATTAATGTCTTTCACTAGAGTCAAGAGGATGATTTGAACAAAATTTACTTCTTCGATAGGATCCTTCAACCACAAGTGATCATTAGTGCACATGTATATATAAGTTTCAAAGAAAAAGTGAGTCATGATAAATTACTGCAAGTCAGTCCCTTAATAAGTCCAAGAGCGGAACTTTAGCTCCCTTGGCCTTAGTGGTGGTGTTTATGCATCAGACGAAGTAGCCTACTTAGCGGGTTGCTCGTTTTGTTTTGCTCTTATTATCATTCTTCGTCAAGAAGAACACTTAGGATGTAACCAGATTGCTTAGGCACCAAACTCAATGGTTTGCCTCAAGGTTTCTTGTGGACCCAAGCCCTTAATCCCATCTTGAACAAGTCCTCAAGGCAACTTTATCCCATATTGGACAAGTCCTCAAGGCATCTAATAGGGACGTTGACCCTTACCCATCTCAAAATACCATTTAGCTAGATTTACACTAGCCTCTCCCTGAACAAACCTTTGTTCTTTCTCTCTTGAAGTTACCCTTATAGGTAAGTTAGTAATATACTATATGTGAATTGAAAAGATCATGCTATTTTGATTATAACTATGGCTTTAGAAGGAATGATCACTCCTAGTGAGTCGTCTATGAATAAATCTGTAAGGTTATTAAAAATTGAGAAATAATCTTATTTGTCAATGAGGAAATTCAAACTATACCAATTATAGTACTGAATTAGAAGAGTGTTGGAACATAGGAGATTGTTTGAAGCCAATATCAACGGTCTTATCCTCAAGGTTTCTATGGATCCAAGCCCTTGATCCCATCTTGGTCAAACCTCAAGGCAACTAGCAAGGACGTTAATCCTTACACATCTCAGTACAGCCTATCTGTTGGACTAAACAGACCTCCAATATACCTTGTTCTTCTAATTCAGTACTCTAATGATTACGATAATATACACCAAAATAACAGAAGGTGTGGGATACTTACCTCAATATTTCTGAGTTAGATTAACGATATAGGGGATTTACTCTGTATGCTTATGCAACAACGTTTGTTTGGTTATACGAGACGAAAATAGTATTGGAATAAATAATTTCTTAAACTTGCCAATGGCTACTCATAGCATATTCTATCTGAAATCTGTGGAATAGTTTTGGATATTTCTATTATTGTGCTTTCTTATTTCTCGTTGTTCGTGTTTGCTGCATGAATAGGCCAAAACAATGTAAAAATCTTCTGTTCGGACTAGAATGTATCGTCTAACGGTGTGGCAACACAATAACATGTTGAAGAACGGAGATTGTAATGAAGAGAATTAAAACAACATTGAATAAAGTCAAAATCTGAAGAAATGATACATATATGATGGAGGAAGGACTTTTGTTGGGTTTATATTCTGACATCGTTGAGATTATATAAGGCGTGTCTATCTGTTTGGTATGTATTTACCATTGCCATCTGTCCATAACAACATATATGTTTTGGTTTGCAAGCAATGATAAAGGAGAATTTGCAGCGGTGGAGAGTTACATGTTAATATATTTCAAGCTCTTGTTTCTATCTAATCAACATACACGTGGCTGAGGGGTTGTTGGCATTTTTACAAAACAAATTACAAATTGATTCTTCGTACAAACGAGTTCTGATTGAAATGGTGGAAGATAGACTGAAGGTGCCGTTTTATTATTGCTTAAACCTGAGTTTGTCAAGCTCCTTAACAAAATACGGTTGTAACAGTTTTTTTTGCATTTTCTATATATGTGTTAAGTAAACAGGAAGGTTGAGAGATAGAGTGTGCACAATAATAGAGTATGATACAAAAGGATTGCATGACACACAATAGAATGTTTTGATCTGGCAACAAAGTCTTGGTATTGCAGATAGAAGTGATGGAAGATTAATTCTGTAGACGCAAGAGTTCAACGGTAGGTGAATTCCAACAAATTTCGTCTTCAAGAGCAGCAATAAAAGCTGTTTATAAGCCTTACATTTCAAATAAATTCTGGTACCATAGTATTGCACTAAGAGCAGATGTTATAGGACAGTAAACAGATTTTACTCAAGATATAAAAGTTGATATTGAATTTGCTTATCTTGGATTTGCAGCAAGATATGTTTCCCATGTTACAATAATTGTGAAGCTTACACAGTTGTACATATCTGGTAGCATCTTGAAATAAGCTTATGCATATTCCAAACTGTACAATTGTATGAGAACTTTCACAGCGATAAACTAAGATATCCCTGTGATTCTAGTGTCCCGTCAATTCTTTGTAGGACTGGTGCAAATGGGAGACATTATCGTCTCTATTGGTCTAATTTAACAGTGACAATACTAATTCTAAGACCAGTTTTGTCAAAACTCATTGAGCTGCCTTAGGAAAATGTGGATCTTTCAAACAAGAGAATATGTTATTTATTAAATTTATTTTTTTATTTGTTTCTGAAATGACCAACCAAACCAATAATTCCCCTAATGATGAACTGACTGTAATAATTATGGGTTTCTAATATATCCATTAGGCTGTCGGATAGTGTTGAAGACTGCAAATTCCCTTGTTCCTCCAGATCAGATGAAAGATTTCAGTATTTACAAATATCTCTATCATTAATGACCTCAAAGGCTGGCAGTTTGAAAAATCCTTCCGTAAGTTTGCCTTTGATAAAACTTAAAAGGCTGGCAGGAAAACCAGCTCGGATACCAATTGTAATGTCCCCTATCAAGGACTTTCATAATTTAATTGAAATTATTTAATTGAGCTCTTTTGCACATCTAATTTGATATTTCTTATTTCCTATTGTATCTGTTTTTAGGTGATTGATATTCTTAATATACCTTGATATGTGAAAAGATGTCTTTTCATTATACCATTGGTTAATATTATTTTATTGTTATACTGTTATTTAATATTAAAAAATTTATTAATATACAATTCACTTTATGTTATGATTATTAATGTTTTATAATATTAAATTCTCATATTTTAATATTTCGTGCAATACTATGATATGATTAATACTATTATTATTTTATTTATTTGTCATTTATCTATGTTTTAATTTTAATTTGATGGGGATATCACATATTTTCCCTCTCATACTCCTTTTTCCATCTTGTACTCATCATCGAACCACGGATTAGTCGAAAAGGTACTCTTAGTGTCTCTTTTGGGCCTTGATCTTTTACATTCCTCAAGAGCCTTGGTGATAATAAGGACAAGGTTATCTCTGTCAACAAGGTGTTGTTTCAGAATATTAATATTATTTTCCTTATTCTCAAACAAATGGTTAAGCGAACCTCTGAGAATTTCCTCATTTTCCTGTGTTATACAATTCTACCAACCGAAGGCACTTTCCTTCCTTGAGAAGTGGTTTGAACATTTTGTTGTGCTTTTATGTGAGTGGCCAACTTCAATAGAATTGGATTTTGGTCAAAATTTAGCCCAATCGGCCATTCCCCTATCTCAAATTAATCTATCCTTGAGGTGAGCCTTGAGAGCAAATGACATAGTCAACCACACTTTGCCCGTTGTACGTTTTACAAGTGATGCGCCCAAATTTAGGCTATCTTTCCATATTGTTGAATACAACCATGTTATAAAGGCTGCAAAAACCCAGGAATTCAGCCTCGTAGTGATTGACCTTGCCCTTGTTCTCTCATGACGACCTTTCCCAGTATTGTGCCAATTTTTCTTCTGTCCATAGCTGATGACTGCTTTCTTTGTAACTTCTTTTGAGGTTGAGAGTTAGATTGTTTACTGTCCAAGTGTTAAAAGTCACCTACGATCAGAATTTCGCCTAAGGAGCTAAAGGCAGAAATGTCCTTTGTCTTCCCGGTCAAGATTCTTCTTCTTATATGTTTTGGAGCCTTTAGGAGAAAAGTAGCACACAGCAACCCTTGTAGATACCTGATTTCCTGTTATTTTCATCCATATGTACTATTTATTTGCAGCTTCTTTCTCTATACTTATAATTCTGCCCCAAGTTTCCTTGATTAAAATGGTAATACCTTAATGCCCCTTGCCACTTTCAGTCCTTTCACTCCACACTGAGACTTTCTTCTACCCCTCAAATTCTGGTACCTTGCACTCATCATGATCACATGTCTCTATAAGAAAAAATATCTCATTATCTCTAGCTATGGGCCCTAACCCAGGTCCTCTTCTCCAAGGGTAAACTCTACAATTCCAACTAACAACTGTTAAGTGTTCCTGGGTGGGCCCGAGTTCCTATTTATCATGTGTTATTTTGTCACTGATTTGAGTTTTTCCACTTTGCAACCACACCCATTTTCCATTTTCTATTGTTGCTTTCACTTTTTGCCATTCCTTCCTTCTTTCATCTTGTTGGGTTATGGTAAGGTCATCATCAAGATAAATATGTGTGCCTTTGAGAAATCTCTTGTTTCTTAGAATTTTGTTTTGTCTTCTATTTTCCTCAACATCGCCCTTACATGTTTGCCCTTGTTATCCTTCATTCACTTTCCGATTCTTTTTGTTTGTAGGACTGCTCCATTCTGGTTTAGTTGGTCTCTAAGGAAATTTTTTATTAACTCTTTTTTGTTTTCCTGTTCAACATAGTCCCTTAGCCCTTTATTGATAACGTCTGTTGCCTTCTTGATTTTGTCTTTCTCTTCCCTAATATGCCTCCTTACTTGCTTTTCTATGATGCTGTTAAGCGTGTTTGCTGGCCCCTTACTACGTGAGCCCACAGCTTAACTTCTTCAATTTGCTCTCTTGGTTCTCTTTTAGTTCCATGCTGTCCATTGCGGATTGGATTTCTTTAATCTGAGGGTCATTATCTCTATCCCTTTCCCTTCCTCCTACCATGGCTCTTTTTGTTGTTTTCATCTGTCCTACCTCCTTCCTTAACAAAATCAGCTTGTACTCCCAGCTCTTGCACTTGCTCTCTAAGCATATTGTTCTCTCTTGTTAGTTTCCAGTTGTTTTTGGTGATCTCTTTTACTTTAATATCTTCCATGTAACTTCTCTCTTCCCAAACCAGCAACCTCTCTTTCATGAGTACTAGATCATTGACATAAAGATCTGGACACCACATCATAAGTGATTTCATAGGGCTGTAAGTATTTGACAGTCCATTTTTCGCTGTCTGTTGTGCGAGAATCATTCCTTTCTGGTCTAGTTGGTCTCTGAGGAAATTTTTTATTAACTCTTTTGTGTTTTCCTGTTCACCATTGTCTCTTAGCCCTTTAAAAATAACGTTTGTTGCCTTCTTGATTTTGTCTTTCTCTTCCCTAATTTGCCTCCTTACTTGTTTTTCTAAGATGTCGTTAGGCATGTTTTCTGGCCCCTTACTACATGAATCCATGGACTAACTTCTTCAATTTGCTCTCTTAGTTGGTTCTCTTTCAGCTCCATGATGGCCATTGCAGATTGGATTTCTTTAATTTGAGGGTCATTATCTCTTTACCTTTCCCTTCTACCGTGGCTCTTGCCATTGTTTTCATCTGTCCTACCTCCTTCCTTAACAAAATCAGCTTGTACTCCCATTTTTTCATGTTAAATTGCAGCTTTTGCACTTGCTCTCTAAGTATATTGTTCTCTGTTAGTTTCCAGTTGTTTTTGATGATCTCTTTTACTTTAATATCCTCCATGTGCCTCCTCTCTTCTAAAATCAGCAACCTCTCTTTCATGAGTACCAAGTCATTGACATAAAGATCTGGACACCACATCATAAGTGACTTCGTAGGGCTGTAAGTATTTGACAGTCCATTTTCCGCAGTGTCTGTTGTGCGAGAATCATATATATTACCTATGGGAACTGGTGTTGCACTGAATCTTTCATTATCTTCCCTTTGCCCATGTTCCATAACATCAATAACCAAGGATTTTGGTACTGATTTTGGTAGTATAATTGCAAGTCTTACTCTATTCACATACTTAACCTTATAAATATTTCTACATCTAATTATTCCTTTGTACTGTTTTACAATCACATACACACAATAGTTATTTAAAGGTGTTTTGATTTTATGTAGATTTGAAAACTGAAGTGTAGAGGTTTTTGCAGTACTCCGATGGGTTGTGAAGAGATTTTTTTGCCCTCTCTCGGCATGAGATACAGGAAAAAAAGTAAAAAAGAACAAAATAGAAGAGCAGAGGGGAAGTGTGGGCCACAGCTGAAACCCGAAGCCCAAAAAAACTAGTACCTTGCCGCTGCGTCGCACATGAAAAGTTTAACTTTAAATGTGGAATTTGAACCACGTGCTTTGCCTTCACCGCTCTCTGTGGACCGTTCGATTCAGATCACTGCGTTGGTCCCCTGCGTTGATACCTTCTCTCCAGCGATTTCGGATCCCTGTAATCTCCTTTTACGAAGCCCTCGCAGCGATTTTCAGACCACTCTCAGCTCCTTCCATAAGTAATGCTCGCTTCTTTTCCGCGATTTGAGGAGAGGTTATTAGGCTCTGCTGTGCTGAAAATATCAGTGCTCTGCTTTGCTGAAAACGAAAAAGATCTCCTGCTGTTTGAAGAGGACTAAATCTGTCAACATGGGTAAGAAACAAGACAGAAAAGAAAGCAGTGAACTTTAAAAGCCGCAGCGGTAGCACAGATACCCAAACTTTTACATGCCCGTTATCAGCTCTTCACTGTCCATTGTTCTAATCGGAGCCTACTAGCTTCTACACCTGCGTCCCGCAACGCCAGATTCAGCCAGATTTAGGTTTGTAACGTTTCTTTTTCGAAAAAACCGAAGCCATAATTTCATATTGATCCATGTATGCTATTTGAAATTTTTAATATATGAAGTGTTAATTTCAATTCTTCAAAGTTCATAATATAAAATTTGTTACTATCTTCTTCTTTTATTATTATTATATTTGTTTTATCTTTGTTTATTTGAAGTTGCTAAGTCTTTGTAAAACAAAGTTTTATCTACTCACATCATTCAAGATTTAATTTAGATTAAGTTGTCGTAGTTTTTAAATATTTGTTGTTATTATTTTGGTTTTTGAAATGTTAAGATGTGAAGTGTTAAATTTCAGTTCTTCAAAGTTCATAAAATAAAATTTGTAATTATCTTTTTTTAAATTATTATATTGTTTTATCTTTGTTTATTTAAAGTTGTTAAGCCTTCTTTAAAAAAAGTTTTATTTACACACTGTTGCCCAGGTATAAAATTTGTTTCGATTTTTTTAGCCATGGTTAATATTTAGAACTTAATTTGGCCATTCTATCTTCGAATTTTCTGAGTCTCTAAACTTCCATGTCTCTGGCTTGTTCCCAGCTCCGCACAGCACTTGAAATTGTTGAAATCCAACTTCTGAGCCTCAAGTTATAAAAGGTTAATGATCGCCACCCAAACACGTGTTTCTTAACCTTTAACTTCTCAATAGGTTAATGTTAACCACTAAAAACATGTTTTTCCTAACCTTTAAAAAGGTTAATGTTAACCACTAAAAACGTGTCTTTCCTAACCTCCCACAAGGTTAACGATAGCCATTAAAAACACATTTTTATTAACCTCTATAAGGTAGTTATTAACCTGTTCAAAGTTCTTTCATGAAAACTCAAATATGTACATGAAGGCGATTGGCAACAATGGAAATGAATCAAATGGGAGTCCCTGATAGTTCACCATGAGCGGTGAAAGGCAATTTAAATTGTATAAATAATGGGGAGTTTCTTGACTGCATATTTGGGTTCCTGAATGAATAGTAAAGGTGATCAATAGACATCAAACCAGTTTCAATGAAAATGGGAGTCTATAACCCTCCAAATAACAAGGCGGATTGTGCAGATAGCATAGACCATTGCAACTGAAATGCTCCCGCAATGTGCAAATGTTTGCTGTCAACAGTACACGGCTACCACTTCAAGCTTCAAGTTTTAGAAAGCAGCACGCTATTGTCTGCGTGTGAGCAAGAAAAATGATCTCGTTGCAAGTCACATTCGGTGAAGATAAATGTCTTTCTCTTTTCGTTGATGTTGTACATTCATTGGATAATAAGATTATAAAATAATGCGTCCATGAAGATCTTTAGAACGCTGCGGTGTGCACGAATGAGTGCGTTATTCACTTCATGCTAGCAGGATAAAGCATTTATATGCCACCCCGTCTACTCTATCACTAATCCAACCGCGCCAAGCGGATAAACCTAATGGTCGTCACCTTAACTCACGATAGACATTTTTGTGCTTGTGTCGTGCATCAGCTTCAAGCATTTTATGAGCGGTGATAGTCAAGGGAAGTAGAAACGTATGCTATTAGAGCTAAGAACTTGTACGCTTTCATGAATTTCGGGGTTTCTTCTACCTTTCTGATGATGAGAAAAATAGAGAGTTTCCATAGACATTAAAATGAAATAGACGATAAATGTGGGAACTTTGGTGAAGCTTGGAAGGCCCGAAATAAACGATAACGTTGGTGCCATAGCTTGATTGGTGGAAGGTGGCTGTCCAGTTCATAATTCAAAATGGGAGGAAAGCATGACAGGATTGCGGCTTTGAGATGGTGAGAGCCTTGAATCTAAAGAAATTTTAAATAATTTATTGCCAGGTTCATGGTCAAGTTATGGAAGATGTTCGAAATTTTTGAGATTTGCTCCTGACTTGTTTGATACAATGCCAAAATTAAAAGGGTGGTGAACATAAACCGAACATACAGAGTGTTGGCAAAACGTTTGACAAAATGAAATACTTTTTCCTGACCTGCAGCTTTGGAAGCTTCACTCATTAAGTCACCCAAGTTCGGATCAGCATTCTCATTTTCTTTGTAACTTGGTATATTTGAGAAAAGGATTGGAAATCAAACCATGAAGTACAAGTATTAGAGGTCGGATTATGCTCCTGTTTTAAGAAGTACGCTTCCAGATATCGATGATACCATTTTAGGAAATGTTTGCCTTCAAGACTTCTGGTCATCTCTTGTGAATGAAGAAAAGACTCCATTAGCTAGAAAGATATTGGAAAGTGGCTTGGCTCAAGTAGGCGGACATCCCATTTCTGTACAGTGCCCAGAATTAGTGTTGGAATGCATGAAGGCTTATCATCCCAATACTAGAGAAGTTCTTTCACCGAACAATGAAGCAATTGTCCGTCTGGACCCTGCCTCTATTGCTATCATTTTTCGATTGCCCACTAGGATGCAATATGCCAGCATTAATCTAAGAACTGCCAAGGAATATTTTACTGCCAATCAAACTCAATGTTTAAATACTGTGGCAAGATCATGGTTCTTCCAACCAAGAAGAGGAAAGTCTCAACTAGGCAAATCCATTCACAGATCATCACTGAAAGAAGATGTGGCGAATATGGTAACTTTGTTGAGTAGGATTGTTGGTCTTCAGGATTCACACGAGTTCGAAGGTTGGATGTTTCTATTCATTAATATGGTCTGTGAAGGAAAACAATACATTGATTGGGCTAAAATTATCAGTGATTCACTGCATAGACAGCTCATGGGACTTCAAGAAAATGACTACTTTTATATGACTTCATACCTTTTCTATGCTATTGCAAGTACCAAAAGTTGGCCAGGACTTAACCGGCAGGGCATTTATGATGACACAACCATCATTTATAATCATTTTCCTCAAATTCAGTATGATAATAGCCTACACCATTTCAGAAGAGTGAATGACGCATTCACCATGCTAACTGTAAGGGAAATTCAGGGGAACATTGGACTCAAGATTTCATCAGAAGCAGCGATGAAAGTACAAAAATATGGAAGTGTTTTCATACAATTCCCGAAGTTCACTTATATCCGGTTAGCTGCCTATGATGGGTGTCTACTGATGTTACCGAGATTTGTTGATGATAAATTAGTCTTAATTGAAATGTGCAGGCAAATTAGTCAAATCAATAAACTTTGCAGGAACAGGAGGATAGATGAAATAGCTTTTCCTATCGGCATCGGATATTATAGTTGTGACACTGCATCAAATGCCAGGAACATTGAAAGATCTATTGCCACAATAAATTTGCATCCTTACACGATGTGTTTCCCTTATGATAGTAAGGGCTATGTAGTGAATGAATTAAAGTTAAATTCCAGTCTTGGTCACTTCCTGGCTCTAGAAGACTTTTGGGAGGATTGTGAAAATGACTTCGAAGTCAGGAAGAGAGATTGGATGCAGCTTACAGTACAATAGGTAATAGACTTCAAGTTGGACATTGATGTGATAGGCATAGATGATGATGAGGTTTCTTTGGTCGATCCTTACTATTATGAGAAAATTGAATTGCTAGAGCTCCCTCCTATTGATTGGTCAATTCCTGAATTGAAAAGCTTGAAGGAGAGGTCTTCTTATGTTCTTAAAAGAACAAGAGACTGGATTAGTAAAGTCAGAGCTGAAAAAGCAACTGGTGAATCTCAAAATAAAGAGAAGAGAAATAATATAGGGGAATCGTCTTGAATGGCGATAGAGGCAACTTCTAGTGAGACGACACAACAACTGGATACAGGTGCTCAAGATCGGGAAGAAGATCTGAATCAGCTGGATAGGTTTACAGTCAAAAGAAAAAGTACAAGAATGAAAGGTAGAATGAATCAAGAATGGAATGAATCCAGTGAAAAAGATCAAAGAACTCCTCAAATTGTTGAATCGCATGTCCCTGTTACATCCCCTCATGATACAGTGATTCCTAATTTGAGTCTCCCTCCTCCTGATATGTCAATAATAGACATCACACAGTTAGATAACCCATTATCTAATTCAGAAGACTTAATGATGGTTGCTGAAAATGTAACAGGTGATGTACAAGCTTCAAAAATTACACATTCGTGGTTCCAGGATAGTCTTCAGAAGAGGAAGAAAGTTGTACAATGGTCCCACCTCCATTTGATATGATCTCTAGCATTCTTCAGAAGCCTCCTAAGGCGAAAAAGACCAAGGTGATGTCCAGGTTAGCTATTGATAAAACTTCAGGCAATTTGTGTGTGGAATTAGCCAAGCCTATAGTTGAAAAGAATGTTGATGAAGCATCTGAATCAGATTTCATTTTAGAAAAGGTTGACCTTGGTCCTTCTAATGCGGAAAGAGAGTTTCAAAATTTTGAACTGATTGCCACTCAGATGTTGCAAAGGGCGAAGAAAGAGAAAAGAGCCAAAGAGCAACTCAAAGAACAAGTTCAGATGATGACAGCTTATATTAATTCAATCAGCAATCCTTCTAATACCCAAGTTGTGGTCACTCCACCCGTTCTAACAGGTCTTGATGGTATTTTAGATCATACTATTGTTCAAAGAATCGGCCAACAAAAGTCACATAGTATGATGATCGAGGCTTGGATAAACAGGATGATAGAAGATGCTTCAAAACTTATAACTGGAGTGAAAGAGATATATGGGAAAGCCATCACGCAGATACAGGAAATTTCTGAGGAGCTGGAAAATAACAAAGAACAAAAATCCAACTGGCAAAAAGTAGCTGATGAATTAAAAGAAATGGCCAAGCTGGATGCGAGCACCCTACTTCTTGAGAAAATTATTGCTGATCCAAGTGACAATCAAATACATATCTGGAGTAAAAGTGTTGGTTGGAAGGTGATAAACATCAGCAAAGGGAGCACTGAGTTTGAAAAGCTAATAGCTTCTTTGGAGCAACTAAAAATAAAGAGTACATATGAATTAATCTCTACTATCACAGGTGGGGTGCCAGTAAGTGATCTTCAGCATGTTGATTGTCGGTTTCTGCTTGATTTCTTCAGTGTTCAGATTCATTCAAAAATAGAGAACCATGTATCAGATGCTGAAACTATGATGAAGCTTAGCCTGGTTGCAGTCACACTGGGAGATTGTAACATTTCAGCCTATCAACAGGAGTCAGAAGAAATTCAAGATAGATACTTCACAGCCAAACTCAGGATGGAAAATGTGTTCATTCCGAACTATGAATCAATGATGATCATCCTAGATGCTTATAGGGCTTTTCGAGATAGATCAATTGTGTCCAGGTAGATAGAATTAGTAGCTAGAAGAATTGGTGATTGTATATGTAAACATCTTTAGGAACTCTAGCTAAAGTTTTGTTTTTACAAGTTTCCTTGTATAGGTTAATTTTCTTGAGGTTAATTAACCTTCCAAAATTACGTATTTTGGAGGTGGTTATTAACCACGAAGAGGTAGTTATTAACCTCTATGTCTATATAAGGACACCTTTTGGCTTTGTAAAGGGACTTTTTGGTTGGAAAAATAAGAGAAAACTATGCTGAAATTTTGATCTAGGGATAAATTTTGGAAAGTATGTACACTTTTTATCTCTAAATTGAAAAATCTCTATTGCTTTTCTTGGTGCAAGGAAATGAAATGATATTTGCTTTGGGTTTCTTATTTTAAAATCCAAATTGTTATATGTTGTAGTGGACATTCTCATGGTGTTATGCGAGTGTTTACGGATGATAATGAATGTGCTTAATAATACAGGTTGCTTTCAAGCGTAGTTCTTGAGCACCTCTGTTATCGATCTTGTTAACCACAGAAGGTTGTGAGGGCGTGTGGTGCATTCGTCTTCCACGACTTTCTCTTGAACTTTGAAGTTTTAGATTCTTTAATCGAAAAACCTTTTAAAAATTATATCATACGAGGGAGCTGCCCCTCAAAACGCAGAGGAAGGCCGCATACCAAGGGCCTATCCAACTGTTGTGAACGGTTTGCCACACATTCCGTTGGGCAATTCTACTGTGACAAATCTGTTTACTAACACACACATCAATCAATAATTTAATTTAAAGTTTTAATTTAGGTTAAGTTTTCATAGTTTTTAAATATTTGTTGTTATTATTAAAGTTTTTGAAATGTTAGGATATTAAAAAAAAATTAAAAATAACTAAAATTATTTTGAAATTATTTTGAATAGGGGTACTTTTTTAGTTAACTTTTATTTTTACTAATATCTTTTTTATTCTTAAAATTGAATTATCATTCATCTGAGTCCAATCTAACATGTGAGTACACTTCAACTACACCTCTATCAATCATGAAAAATAAAAGGTTTTAAAATGAGAAAGTTTGTGGGCTCATAAAGGCAACAACCCTTATGAAAGTTTATGAAGCATGGATGCTCTCAAACTAACTTGTGATACTTCTAATGAATCAATAAAGATCAAGTCGAAAACTTTGAATATTACAGACTTAAACATATGGATGAGTTTCTATTAAAATTTGATCCACTTGGTAGTCACCTAAATGGTTTAGGATTTCAAGTCACAACTCTTCATATCATTCTTTAAAATGTTTCCTAGACAATTTCAATTGTTTATTATTAATGTTCATGCTTAGTTAGCTATTCCTTCTTTAACTCAATTTTCTTATAATATTCTTTGTAATTTGTCACATCGAAAAGAAGCTAAGTTAATTCAATTGAATATTCTTAAAAGTAGTAAGAGTTCTTCTTTGTCTAAGAATTGTGCTATATGAATCTCAACTCTCATAATAACCATTATTTTAATTATAAATATTATTCCAATCCTATATCTTAGCAAAGAAATACTAATGATACTTCAAAAATACTTCCTTTAAGAGTCTTTATTATGCATATTGTGATAAAGATGGTCATTAGTCTAACACTTGTTAGTTCCTACCAAGGCAGGAATACTTATGCATTCATGCCAATGCAAATATGAGATTAACACTAACCAATCAAATCAAAAAATTTAAAAGATTATATTAGATTTCAAATGTTTATATCTTTTTATAATTTGTAATTATTTTATAAATCACATTTTTCATTCATTCTATTGGTCAATACTATTTTTGGTGGGGGAGAAAATTAATTTCCTTCAAGAAAAAATACAAATATTTTTTAACAACTTCATCTTACATTTATTACAACTTTATCTTTTCCACATTTGTGACAAGTTGATAAGATTTTATTTTTTCAATCATTTTATCTTCCACCTCACACAACTTGTCTAATCAATATTAATTATCACAATCTATTAAATATTTTTAATTTCTTATTTTAAATATATTTATTATTAGTTTTACATTGATGTTTATTTTTTACTATTTGATATAACTTGTTCCTAAAACTTCATGTAATGCATACGTTCAAATTATATATATATATATATATATATATATATATATATATATATATATATATATATATATATATATATATATATATATTCTATTGGTTCATACTATTTTTGGTGGGGGAGAAAATTAGTTTTCTTCTACAAAAATACAAATATTTTTTAACAACTTCAACATGCATTAATGAATTATGCATTAATTACAACTTTATCTTTTCCACATTTGTGACAAGGTGATAAGATTTATTTTTTCAATTATTTTATCTTCCACCTCACACAACATGTCTAATCAATATTAATTCTCAATAGCAATATAATTTCAATGTGTTATATCTTTGTATTTGAATTTCTAATTTTTAAAAAAATTTGATTTTCTAATAAAAATAGTTAAATTTTACTATTATTTTACTTTTATAAAAATTAATTGAACAATATTATTTTGCAATTGTATTTTATAATAGTGTTTGTAATATGCATAATTGATAAGTGTTACAATTTATAAATGATATCATTTATTATTATTATTTATTTAAATAATTTATAATTTACTTTAAATATATTTAAAACTTA
Organism: Cupressus sempervirens; assembly: GCA_028749045.1. Taxonomy (NCBI): domain Eukaryota; kingdom Viridiplantae; phylum Streptophyta; class Pinopsida; order Cupressales; family Cupressaceae; genus Cupressus; species Cupressus sempervirens. The sequence goes on from CM053787.1 coordinate 218,862,108, forward strand.
AATATATATTTTAATATTAAATTAATAATTATATTTTACATCAAAAAATCACAGTAAATGAAATAACCACAAAAAAGAAATAATTCAATTCTAAAAGATATATAAATTATTATTAAGTTTTTATAAACTATGTATGAAAATTAAATAGTCTTATTTATTACATCATATTTATTCATCAACATCAAATTTATATGTATTACACCTATTCATTATTTACAAATGTACATATTAAATTATATAGATATTATTTCATAATTAAAAATTACTTAATTTTATGAAAATTTTGGAAATACAAAACATTAAATAGTAAACCTTCTCTAATTGTGTAAAATTAAACAATTAGTTTTACTTATAAAATATTTTTATATTTCAATACATTTCATTTTTTCTTATACGAGTTTTAATATAAAAATTAAATTCTTAGTTTCATTAATTAAAATATAATATATTTTAATTTTTTATTATAACCATGATTTTATTTTGACTATTTGTTTTATTAAGATAAATAATTAAATATAATTATCTCTCTCTCTCACACACACACACAACTTATGCTGGTATCACTCTATCTTACTATTTTATCTCTCTTCCTCTTCCTCCTCTATATTATCTATCCTTTTTTTTTCCTCTACATATATGTTTATGTTGTTATTGTTGTATACTGCTATTTATCTCTATCTATATCTCTATCCTAATTTTTGTCTAGTGCTAATGATTAAAAATAGTGTGAGTTTCATTTTATAATCAAGATGAGAATAATACATAGTTGGGGGAGTTATTCCAACTACTTATGGTTCTCTAGTAGCATGCATGGCATGCTTGAACATATAATGTGATACTCCAAATGCTTCATCACTTCTTCAAGTTCTATAATTCAAATATTGGTATGGATATCTTTCCTGATTGCACATAATTTCAGTTGTCAATGTAGAAGGTGCAAATTTGTCTAAAGCATATGTATTGATCGTAGTATGATATTAAGTACTTAGTGCTATATTGGGGACTTTGATCTCTTATTCTTGGGCTTAAATGCCCAAAGATATAATAATATAGCACGAGAACTTAACAACAAAATATGAGTCATCCTATTAAACCACAAGCGCATTTCTAGGATGAGAATTTAACAACAAAATATGAGCAATCCTATCAGATCACAAGTGCATTTCTAAGAAAAAATTAATGCATTCACAATGTTAATTTAGATTCTCACTCATCTACACTTCTACAACCATTATGCATTAGGCAAGAACTATGACGCATTGTGTCTCTTGTTTTAAGAGACAAAATGATATTAAAAAAAAGCCAATAACACAAAATAATCATCAAAATAAACATAAAAAGTTGAACAACAATGCATTATGCAAATCAATATCATTCTATTTTTTTACTTATAATCCTTCAAAACTTCTCAAATAGGTTATTAGGTCGTGTGATTCTCAATATTTTACTTTACATAAGCACGTGATGTACAATTTGGTACTTATAATGTTCATCTTTAACCTGTCGATAATTATGGTTGTAAAGTAGAAGCAATTAAATATGTGAATTTATTTAAGGGTAAGTTATGTGATATTTTATATATTCCTAATTGAAAACCAACTTGCTTTCCTTTATTAAACTTTATCAAGATTATAAAATAAAATTCTTCAAAGATATTTGTCACGTGATTGATTCAAAGTAAATTAAATTTATTGCTAATGCTAAATTGGACAATGATGACTTGTTCAAGTTTTATGAGATTTTTCATTCTAAATATTTGTTACTTACCACCACTTATTTTTATGTTTCATGTGAAAGACTTGGTCATATCAATGCTTACGATATTGTCTTGATGCAAAAAAAAATCTAATATGGTGAAAAGCTTGTCTAATATTATTTCATCTAAAATTGTATGCACAAAATGCATGTGTGTCAACATGCATAAGGATCCCTTTCTACAAGGTCAAGCATAGGGAACATCATTCATAATGACCTTTTGGGATCCACAAGAAACACCTTCATCCAAAGATCATGATATGCACTGTATGTTTTTTATGATTTTTCTAGAAGAACTTGGATCCATTTTCTTCATATTAAATATCAAGCTCTTCAAATTTTATTGAATTTCATATATTTGTTGAAAGACAATTTGGCTTTAAGCTCAAAAAAATCAGAACTAATAATAAAAAAGAATATGTGAATAATACATTCAATAGCTATCTAAAGTCATTTATTATTCAACATGAGCTAACCATTCCTTATAGAAACCTCAAAAAAATGGTGTAACAAAAATAAACTTAGAACTATTATTGAAATTGTTATATGTATGTTAAATGTTGAAATACATCTTACAAATTTTGGGTTGAAGCTTTTTTTTGTGCTACTTATCTTATTAATTGGACTCCTACCAAAGCTTTATAAGATATAACTCTTGAAGATGTCTGATTTGGTAGGAAGTCTAATGGATAAATAGGAGATATTTTTCTACAAGTCAAATTGTGATATTGCTATCAAGATTCAATTGTGTATCCTTGAGTCAAGTTCAACGACCCATGTTTCATGTGTAGTGATTCATATGAACCCATCTCTCATGAGAATTAATGGAACACATAACACTCATTGAATCTAGGTAAGGCTCACACGAGTGAAGTATCGAGACTTCTCAGAAGGTCACCCATCTTAGTACTACCCCAGCTCGAGTACACTTAACTACAAAGTTTCCTGCATGGTAAACCCACTCTACTTGCAATCATATTTGCAAAACCTTCAACAAGTGTTATATCATGTGAACCACTCATTGGAAAGACCCTTAATCTCATCAATTAATAAGTAGGAGGTATTTTTCCACATCACATCAAATTTTGATATTGCTTTTAGGATTCAATTATGTAGTTTTTTAGTCAAATTCATTAAGATATGGATTTGTGTGAATTGCTACTCATGAAACTGTAATTACTTAATTATACCAGCACCCCCTTAAGTGCAACTTAGGGGAATGCACTTAAGCTTACAAAAGCTATATGAAAATGCATGATAGGTCCTTACTACTAGGCCATGATAGGTATCTATGTATAAAATGTAAAAGCATACAATGCAATATCTCATAAAGCGGAGAAAGAGGGAGAACCTCATTGGAAAAACCCTTCCCAAAAGAGATGAAAAATTAAACAGGATGCATGGATGGTTGAAGTAATCAAGAGTTTCCCCCCTACCCCTATTATTAAAACATACATCCTGTATATAAACAAAATTCCATAAAGGAAAAAGCCCCCCATCATAAGAGAGAAGAAGAAGAAGAAGAAGAAACGAGACAAGGTATCCCCCCTCAACGTAGAATGTGAATCACTAATAGATGCTCCAAGATGTATGTAGAAGTTGATCCATGAATATTGAATAACGCTCCTCCCCTTAGGAAGAAACAATGTCATAGATACATATGAGATTTATTCCTACTATGTAGGAAGAAACCTCAAGATGAATGATGTCGCTTAAAATTGCTCAATTGTCCATGTGTTGATACTAAAGGTTTCCCCTTCCAACATTGCTAAAAAGAACAAGTCAGGATCTAACAAGGATTAATTTAGAACATGTCCCAAAGAACCAAGTCTCTCCCCTAATGATAAAGAGACCTCCTATAACTATTGTACATAAGGATCCCAATCACATCAACCTTGTCAGATTGATCATGTAGAGAGTAGACAAGAGGGTCAAAGAATTCCCTTATAACAATTGAAGAAGGGTCATACTCATTAGAGAGAAGATGCATACCATCAATGATATCTCCCATATCTTCTATGTAGGACTCCATAGTAAAACTTGCAATGTTTTTCAAGTATTAATCCCCTAATGTTGTTGTTATGCATCAAATTTTGCACCCTACTAAAACTCTAAAGTTTAGTAACTTGGCATAACATGGGGATCATATTTGTATGTGGGATATGCACATTTGAAATGAAACATCTAGATCCTAGGTCGATTCCTATTAGATAGTCACCTATTTACTCTTCATAAATAACTTGAAATTTTGGTAGGGAAAGAGAAAAGAGAATCCAAAAAAGAACCTACAAACTGAAAATAGGGAAAATTAAACTACCTAGTGATGCACCAAATATGTGAAAACATAACATATAACTAGTCTTAATTTGTAAGATCCTATCCAATGGGTAAACACTTATATTTTGTATAAGCTTGCATAAGTATTTCACAATGAGGTGCTAAATAAAACAGTCAAGGGAAAAGGATTTTTACTTAATGATTTCAAAATATGAAAGACACAAACGGTGACCTACAAACAACATACACTCCTACAACTAAGTAATAGTTGAAACAAGATACTAAGGAATGATAAAATTCATTGATTACCCTTATCAATCATGCATTACACAAAAAGAAAAGAAGGCTAAAACTCAATAGGATTTTCTTTCATAAGATTCAATCACAGTATATTCACTCTCCAAGTTGAGTTACAAAATATGCCAAAAGTACCCTAAGGACACAAAAAATGTCACAAATTCCTCATTTGCATAATCATAACTGGCTGAAATTAGTTGTCCAAACTCGCTAAGTACAAAGCCATCCTAACTCAAAGTGTTAGATGCAAGAAAATAGGTCCCAAAAATGAGGTCAAAAGACCATAAATTAGGAAATTGATTGGAATTAACCTTCCAAATTCATAAGGAACTCAACACTTGGCCTAACATGCCCTCAAAAAATTCAAAGTGCTCATAAAAGGTCCTCAACAATCCATAAAAAGTCCACATTCAAATTCTCACTAAATGCCCTCCATTATCCTAGATATGCTCCTAACAAATTCTTTGATTACATCATTATCTCTCCAAGAAGCATAAAGACCTCCCCTAAATCTACTCATGAAATTTCAAACTCTCCTAAATACCCTCCCCACTCTTGGTTACAACCATACTAAGTCAACAAGACTTAGTCATTTTGAGCCTGTAATGCTCCCTACTAATAATAACTCACAATTTATAATATCATTGCAATTTATTATTGACTTAAAATAATAAAATAAGAAGGGAGGGATAATAATATACTTAATATTCACTAATATTAATTATATTATATCATATTTTAGTGATAATAACTAGGCGAAATATCAAAGCGGATGGATCAAAACCCTGACTAAACATTTTATTCAATAAAATATAAGGCATAAAGTTTGATGCCTTAATGCTCATTTACTTCACATTACTTTATTCTCAACACTTCTGGAGAGAAAAATATTTAAGGGTTCAAACTCTAAAATGTTGCCATGGCGTATGAAGGAAAACTGCACCTTTGTCATATTTCTGGTGAAGCCATTGAGGTGTTTGATGCTTGGATATGGGTTGATCTGTGGACTTTATTTTTCTTATTTATTTGAATGAGCTTGAATCTTCATAATCAACTTCAATAGTCTTCAATACTCCTGAGTCATGACCGTTCTCCCTAATTTTCTTTGAATTCAATTAATTTTCCTCTAAAGCTCATTCTGGTTGTAAACCTAGCAACCCACAAGAAGATAAACTATTTACTCTTCTCACTTCTCTCTATTGTTTACACACAATCTAGGTACTTGGACTTTCAGCCACAAATTGAAAGTTGAATTTAATTCATAGGATTACATAATATTGGTTGCCAATGTGGGTTTCCTCCCTTCAATGTCATGAAATATTTCTTTTGATGTGGGTTTTTTTGTGTCATACTAACTTTTCTTGCATACCTTCATGGCATTTTTTTCCCATTCTCTGTAGATGACAACCATTTTTGCTACATCTGTTAATTTCCCTGTGTAGTTAGAGGTCACTATTTTATTTTTTAAGGGATTTTCTAGTTCAAACCCTTGCTAAGGAGGAACTATTTAAAAGAGATTATGCTTTCTTAATTTTTGTACATGTTGCTTTTGTAAGAAATAATAATCTATTTACCCTTTATATTAGCTATGAATGCTTACAAGTAATAACTACTTTACCTTTTTTCCTTCTTCTTTACATTTACGACACCCATCATTTTTTTGTTCATCAGAATGTTAGATAAGCAACCCATTTGTTTTCTTTAGCTATGAATTTTTATGTTTTCCAAATACCATTTTGTCAATAGTATTTCATCTCTATCAAGGATAACTTTAAGTTGCAAGTCCATGAGAACCTATAAGGGATTTGCACTTCCTTGTGAATTTTGGAATCATTTACTTTCTATTTTGGGCTAAAAAGTGCCATCTCTTGAACATCTGGGCAATTTTTTGCAACAATCTTGTATTGGCTCTCACAAAAATGTGAGGGTTTTGTCATAGATATTTCTTTTAATGAAAATTGCCATGATTTTTTGCTCTTTTTATTGATACCTTTACATGGGTTTTCCCTTGCTCTCTTCCTTGATGTACTTTTATTCATTTGAGCTCTTGATTTGATTGTATTGCATATTCAAGGGAACTTTGTCTTTTTCTTCTCATGCTACTACCTATGTTTATAGTGGCATCTTATCGTGATCTTGTTTGCATTAATATTGTAAACTTGTTGCATACACCAATGTTACTTCTATGTTGATAATTTCATTTTGTTGATACAAGTGTATAAGTTCTTAAATCCATATTCAATTTGTGCCCCAAGATTTATCCTTTTGATATCACTATTGAAAGTTTTTGGAAAGCATTTGGATTATTAACTCTACTATTTGAAAAATTGAATGCTTGTGTTGTTTTTAGTCTTTAGAAGTCCCTGATTTTGTTGAATCCTTTGAAAAATAGCTATGTCCACTTTCTGTAATAACACCACTCTTTCATCTTCCCCTACTTACTTAACACAACATTGTTGATCTTTATGTTACTTTTATACTTGAAACAAAAGGTTTCAAAATTATGAGATTTTGGCCCTTTAATGCTTCTTTGCATATGCATGTTCATGTGCTCTTGACACTATGTTACTTACATCCATAAAAGCTATTAGATAGATCTATATTGACTATTCCTTCTAAACAAAACTTGCATCAACATTATCTTGAATGCGTACAACATTGGATCTTTTGAAAGTTTATTGATTTTTAGAATAACTTCATGTAGCTTTGTTTTTAGTAAAAGGTTTCAAGAACTATGTAATGTCCCTTTGATACTATTTCTAATACATTTAGATTATTGGAGTGATTTTTGTACATTAATTATTAATTACATATATTGTTGTTGATTTGAGGTCAAACTCTCATGGGTGCTAATTTTATATCCAAAGTAAGAGATGGGAAGGCTAGATACCTCTCTAAACGTACACCTTGTATAACACTTTAAGGCTATATACCTCTCTAAATGTACACCTTGTGTAAACATAGGCCTATTTGGCTACGGGAATAGGAATAGCTATTCTAGAATACTTATTTTGGAATAGAAAATAGGGGTACATATTCCTATTCTCTGTTTGGTTTAGTCAGAATTTGATCGAGAATTCACGGACCCAAAAACTTATGTTTCCTAAAATAAATAAAATTGGAATCGAAATACATATTCCAATTCCATCTATTTTGGTGGAATTGCAAAACCTCATTTTTGGGCCAAAATTGGAATACGTATTCCTATTTTGTTTTGTATTCTAATCCTGATTTGGTGCATCCAAATGAAGAATTTAAAATTTTGAGAATTTACATATGCCTATTCCACTTGTATTCCCAGATTACACCCAGCACTGTAGGAGACATGAGTGGAATGACATTTAGGTTTAATGAGAATCAAACCTGTGACGTCTTGGAAGATGGATCGGGTGAAGCCATGAAATTAGTGTACAATGTTCTTCCCAAAGGACCCATAGCTCCTTCTGGGCCTGGTCGTGAACAAAATTAAATTAGACATCTTTGATTATGATGTTTCCTATACTAATTCAATTGTAAATTAAATATATATTACTTATCTTTCATATTGTATAGTTTTCTGCAATGTATAAGTATGTAGAATTGATATGCCTTTTTGATTTTTTGTGTTATGTTAATAGAGATTAATTATGTAATTTCATTAATCTATTTTGGGTCTTCAATATTTCTACTCTTTGTTAACTTTTAGTTTTTCATCTTGTGACAATGTTATTCCATCAAATTACTATCTTGTAGTAACAATCATACAATTTGTGCTCATCACGTTTTTCTTTCATGTTCTTTTTCTTATCATAATTCTCCATGTTTGTCCACTCCTATCTTTTCATATCACTCTACTTTGTCAATTTACTGATTATTTTTTTTCTAATTCTTGATTTCATTTAAGATACTTATTAGTCCTTGCCTAATTTAGGCAAGAGACTAAAGTTTTCATTGTGCTCAATTGAATTAAATTGTTTCTTAGAAATTGTACAACTTGCTTTTATCCTATGGTTTACATGAATTTCATTATTAAAATGAAATTACTATTTCTTATTTCTATTTTTCTATTGGCTATCATCTATTTTCTTAGTGGTATTTATATTTTCTTTCTTCAAAATTTCCCCAAAATTTAAACTGGTGTCAAATAGCTTTTTCTAAAATAGTTCACGTAGCTGGTGTGTTTATAGATAATGCATGTGGCAGCCTTTCCAAATGATATATGTGTCTCATTTATAATTCTACATTTTGCAAACATGCATGAAGAATTGATCTATCCATTTTACTTCTTCCTTGAGAAGCCATATGACTCTGCATGTGTCTTATGATAGGTAACTAGCTAGTGCAATCCCAAATGCAATCTTATCTAATCTTACCTCTTCGCAGCCCATGTCTAAATAGCCCATATTATCATCCAGACTAGTGTCACTCTCAACTATGGACTCAAAAGCAATTCCTTTGATATTAACAACTACAAATTGATCCATGGTATATATATATTGGTTTGCCCACTGTAAATTGTTCGAACAGAGCGACGAGCGCATACTTACATAGGTGTTTAAGGGCTACTTTTGCATTTAAGGTTGGTCTACTCGGAGGGAGCCATTCTGAAAATTTTGGTTGACAGATGTTATCCAGGTGGAAATCGTTATACAAACCCTTTCATTCTATCGCTCGCTGAATTTACAAATGTAAATCCTAACAGTAACCCTAGATTTCTCAGGATGTCAAATTTTCTCAAGAATGTTTAGTTTTCTCTCTTAATTTTCTTAAATGTTAAAACCCTAGCTAGTTTCTACCGAAGCCCTGGCTAGGGCTTTATTCAGTTATGATATGATATAATGTTGTAAAATAACTATGCTTAATCATGGTGTTTGCCTTACCGCAGACAAGACCTCAGGTCCTTCTATGTTTTCAGACGCATCCGTTAAATCTGTTCTCTTCATTGATTGTTTATACTCAAAGATGTAAGTCTGGCTGCCATTCTGATTGCGAGTCTATTGCCACTTACGTCACATGTTTACAGCCTCGTGATCTAATCAAAGAAGAAAAAGAGGTCTACAATGTCTCATTTGTACAACATTTATCCACAATCATACTATATCAATGCCCTACTTTCTTTGGACATTTTTATTCTACATCTGTAACTATATCAAATGATGAATTGACTAAAAGACTAGAAACCACTCTGGAAACACGAAGTGCAGATGACACTTGGACACTATTTGAACATTTGCACAAGTCGAGAGTTTTGCCAGAAGGGTTTGTACTATTGATGATGAGATGGCTTATGATTGCATAGGGTAGCTTGTAATTATGAAGGAAAGAACATAACCTTCAAAGTTAGCCCAGATGCTACAGCTTACTGGTTCTCTGTGCTGATTGAGTACGTGGAAGGTGCTAGTGATATTGGAGCGGTCTACTTGCAGCAGGTACTCATGACTTTCAAAAGTTACTAACTTTTTATTTCTCATTACAATTTGTGTGTTGCGAATTTGGGTATGAATGGAATTTATATGCAGGCAAATTCTGAGGCGTGGGAAGAAATGGCAGAGCAATCTGGAGCTGAGTGGGAATTGAATGTCGCGGGGTCATATCTGAAAGCTCCATTTTCCATTCTCTTGGAATCTCTTTCTTCAGGAGAAACACAAACTGCTTATCAAGTTATTCCTTAGAATTGGAACGTAGGGGATGCAGACACATCACTTGTCAATTACGTGAGAAAAAAGAGATTTTTAATGACTACAGATACTAGAGCATTCAGTATTGTATTGAATTCTTGTGTTGGAGTTGGGTCCTTTCGGAAAGCAAAGGAGACTGTGGGACACATGCCTCTTGTACAAGTAGGTACGTTAGTTATCGGATAACCAAAATTGATATTGTCCATTCCCACTCGGATTCATTGTTCCCTGTAAAATAAATTTACCAAGACTCAATTCAATTTTAAATGTGTTCCTGCTTTACATTTCGTTTTATGTGTTTCATGCGGTTTGAATGTCTTTATTTTAGCTTAAAATATAATAACATGAAACATTTGCAAACATGGCTCTATTTTAGATTAGTATATGATGAAATGAATCTTTTAGATTTGACTATTTTAAATTTTTTTTGGGTCAGATATAGTTGAACCTGAATCGAAATCCCACACCAACAAATAACAAGCATAATAGAACTTCTATAGTCATGGTACTTTGAAATCTAGTTGTATTAAAAATATTAATGATACAAATAAGGAAATTAACTCTGAGAGTAGTGACGAAGATGAAGTTTTGAGAGTATAAAATTAGAAACCACTAAAATCATAACCTCTATCGAATGACACATTATCTGTTTGGAGTAGAAGTATTAAATAACCTTTTAATCAATGGTTTTCCAACAATATTATAAAAATAAGTGATAGTGAGATTCGCAGTAGTTTTTACTAACAAATTTTGGATATTTCAAATTTAACCTCTTTGGACACTCTACAATCTATGCATGTATTTTTTGGTTTTTTTTCCTCCCTCATTTTGAATGCAATTATCGCTCATAGGGATTTTGGGATTTATGTCTGTCTGTCAATCATGGCATATGTCAAAGTTATGGCATTCTTGTAGTGAATTTTTATAAGTTCAATTTTATTAGCAGAAGAAGTCTGCGACATTACTGCCATAGATAGTTTTCTCAGTAGTGAGACTAAGAAATGATGTAATTTATATTAGTTTTGAAATACACAACTTCTATGGCTCCCTTCAATACTTACCGTAAGTGATTATTTTTAACTTCTTTTCTCATAGATCTAGTTATGAATTTAGCACTTGTTCAGATGAAATAGGAATTCAAAGTAAAGAGTTTTATAAGTTATATCAAAGTTTATGATCAACAAGGTTAAGTCAAAGTTTATCTACTTGATTTAATCCAATGCTTATATGTGTGTTTGGTTTTCCATCATACTCTCCTAGTTTGTTAATAGAATAAAGGGATCTATATCATTGAATACTTGACCTAGATGGCTATTTTTATTGCAGGCCAAGTCTTCTCAACAATCTGACTTAAGTAGTATACTTTAGTCTTTTCAACTATCTTATTTAAGTTGTATGCTTTGCAAATAGTCTTATTTTATTAATAAAAGAAAGAGTTTTTTTTATAGTTTACCATACTTATTTGGCATGAGAATAAATGAAACACTTGCCACTCACTCATTCATTGGATCATTGGCTCTAGGTGCTACTCACAGAGGTGAGTGCTAAATGTTTCATAGTGTTCTATAGTGTTCCATTTATTCTCATGAGATATGGGATTGTATTGAATCACTACTCATGAAACTAGATGATAAAATTACATGATTAAATCCTGATCTCAATATCACAATTTTACTTGTAGAAATGATCTCCTACTCATCAATTAATTTTGTGAAAGACAATATCATAAGAGTGAAGAGGGCATTAATGTTGAATGTACGCCCATCCTCTTGGTGGTTTATGCAAATAAGTAGAGCAGTTGTGTTGCTAGAGAAACAATTTTATTGAAGGGAAGTAATGCTAAAGATATCATTTTATTGAAGGGCCACCCTGGATCCATAGCCCTATTATGGAACAAGGTAGAGCATCTTCTAGTTGACATAATACAAAATTAAGTCATAATATAGAATTAAGAAACCTGTTGATTAATGCTACTTTTTTTTGTCACTTACTCTTCTACTCTAGTTGAAAAGTGTAATATTTAGATTTATACCTAAATTTATATACCCACTATGTCAATATGATTTGATTAGTGAGATAAGACATTGACATATATGATATTCTAAAATGTCTTATATTGTAGTGCTAATAGGATGCAAAACAAAAAAGGCCTACCCATCATTGCTTGATTAATATTAGAAAATGCATTACTATGTTAAGACAATGCAGAACTAAAAAAGACCTCTATGAATCATTTCTTGATTAATATTAGAAAACACATTATTTTATTCCACACAATCCAAAGGATATCAACTTTACGATACATTATATGTTCCTTTTATATTTTTAATTCAAGTTCTTTATTTTCAAAGATAACATATGCTTGCACTTTGAATTTATTGTTATTGATTATGACTTCTTTTATGCATTATATTTAATCTATATTTATCTATAATAAATTTTGAAGCCAATTTGAATACATTACTATCATTTTAGACTACTTTTAGGCATGACATTTGACCTGTACAATAATACTTCATAGAAAGTTTTCTAATTTTCTTTTTATGCAATTCTAGTTTCAATTTTGTGCAATAGTTAATCACGTTAAGTAAGATTTTGTGTCATTTACAACCAGGAATATTTTGAAAGCTGAAATAGATTATATGTGTGACTTTTCACTTTATGCTTTGTTTGAGGATTCACTTTACTATGTTGAGATCTGGACCTATCTATCACTCGACCTGAACGTTTTATGGAAAGAATTCAGCAATCCATGACTTAAGCATCTTCTTTCTATTTTTAACATGTATAAAAGTAAAGAATTTTAAGCTTCAAGACACTCTCTTTTGATTGTATTTAAACTGAAACAAGTAAATAATAACTTCACTTTTTAGGTAGGTTTGAAAGATCAAAGTTTTAATCATTGACCACCTATAGTGTCTACATACCCCTCTACTCTTTATCCTTGTCAACCTTTATGTAACACCTACACCACTATCTTCTTCCTCTAACTTCATTCTTTGTCTATTCACCTACTTCTTCTCCTAACTTCCTTCTTTGTCTACTCCTCTACTTAAGGCAGGGACTCTAGCTGTGTGCAACTCTTGTTTTTATTTGGTTTGTTTTTTGTTTTCTTGTTTCATGCTACTTAGCATCTTTTTGTATATATATATTTATTTATTACATTGTATTGTTTTTCATGATTCTTACTATACATTTTTCAAAGGATTTTGTCATGTTTGTTTTAGTTGTCAAATCAAAGCGTTTATTTGGGTAAGAAATTGAAAGAATATATTTTCTCAAAAGTCTAAATGTTCTCACACTTTTTTAGTGGCTTTTGTTCTTAGCATGTCTAGAATATAGAACTTTTTAGGAATGAAGAGGCTTAAAATACTCATAAAATAGAATCTTTTGTTTAATCACTTTATTGTATTTCCTTTGTCTATTTATTTCTTATCACACTTTAGCCAAGAATTGAATTTTTAATATTCATGATTTAATCAATCACTAAGTGAGATGCAACTCTTGTTTTTATTTGGTTTGTTTTTTATTTTCTTGTTTCATGCTACTTAGCATCTTTTTGTATATATATATATATATATTTATTTATTACATTGTATTGTTTTTCATGATTCTTGCTATACATTTTCAAAGGATTTTGTCATGTTTGTTTTAGTTGTCAAATCAAAGCGTTTATTTGGGTAAGAGATTGAAAGAATATATTTTCTCAAAAGTCTAAATGTTCTCACACTTTTTTAGTGGCTTTTGTTCTTAGCATGTCTAGAATACAGAACTTTTTAGGAATGAAGAGGCTTAAAATACTCATAAAATAGAATCTTTTGTTTAATCACTTTATTGTATTTCCTATGTCTATTTATTTCTTATCACACTTTAGCCAAGAATTGAATTTTTAATATTCATGATTTAATCAATCACTAAGTGAGATCTGTTTGCACTCTTAGGTAGGTCTCTATAGATGGAATACTCAAGCCATTCCCCTATTGCCCTATTTAGAAAAAGATTTTCTTGTACTCAAAATCGATTGTCTCAACTTCTTATGAAATGGTGGAGATGCTCTATAATTCTAAAATGCAACAAATATTCTATAACTCTAAATGGAACAAATTGTGTGCATCAACAAGGTGGTATGAATGCCATGATTATGACTAACACCAATTTGGAGGATTCTAATTACCCATTCTTTCAATTATGTATGATCTACGAGATTAGTGGGAGACTCTTGATGCTCTTACAGTATAGCTTCTAACATCTCTTGATATTCTTGTTTGTACTTATGAATTATGTTATACTTGGACTTATAATCTAACATTTTGAACCTTACTGATATTGAAAATTATAAATGCTAAACAAACAATTTCTTTATTATGAAAAAATTATTGCATAAACCAATGCTAAGATACACATAGTACCTATTGCAAGTGTATAATAATTACAGAAACCAAAACACATGCCATGATATATAACTAATACTTGCCAATCCTTAATACATGCCACACCATCTAGTTGGCTCCCAAATATAATTATCCAAATGTCATATGCTAGTGACCAACACAACGTGACTTAAATGACTCCCAAACCCTTTAACATATTCAAATATAATTATTCCACTATGCATTATGCTTGCTAGTCACAATTCCATACCAACATAAACTTATGCTTGCTAGTTACCCACTCCCGGGCTGGGAGTGGACTAGAGAATCCTCTTCTCGCTCTCTTTACGTCGCGGTCCCATCTGCATGTGACCGACCGTTGGGCTGTGCTTTGATCTGGGAAGCCTTTCCTCTACAATCGCCATGTAATTTTCTGTGTACCCAGATTCTTGTTTCGCATCGCCCCGGGTTCGAATCTCCTTAAATCGAAACGTCAGCTCCTCGGCCTCGTTGTTACCAGCAGAAATCCAAGTCTTCATCTCGCTCACTTCCCCGCACGGAATCTCCTTCAGTATTCTCACCGCACAGCTCGATTTCAATACAAGAAGCACCAACAAGATTAAAACTGCAACCTTTCTCATCTCTGAAAGCCAAATATGAAGCCCAATAAACGAGAATTAGAAAAAAATTGGCTTCAGCATAAAAATACGAACTTTGATGTGGAATAATGGGAAGGAGTGAGGGATATATATAAGCAATGAATTGAGAAGGTAAGCGTCAATCCGTCGAGAAATTCGCTGGTTTCTTCTGAATGCCAAAAATATGAAGCCCAATAAATAGGAATTCTCTGAAAAAATATCAACTTTGATGCAGAATAATGGGAAGGAGTGAGGGATATATGAGCGATGAATTTACAAGGTAAGCGTGAATCTGTCGAGAAATTCACTGGTTTCTTCCGAACTTTATTGGGCTCTCCTGCCCAATTGTTTACCAAAAATTGGGCTCTCCTGACAATGCTTAACAATATCGGCGATGTCTATGCCGGCACCAAAATAGCAATTTTTTATTAAATATAAATTTATAAAACAGTTTTAAAATACAATAAAATGCCGTTTGATGCCGGCATAGACATTGGCTAACAATATCATTCTCTTATCAACTACTTCCATTCTCTTATCAACTAATATAACAGTAGCACTCCCTTTGATCCATTTCACTCAATCTTCTACTTTTTCACAGCTACACACTTAGAAAATAAACTATGCCATATCCAAACTACAATCTCCTTTCAGCAACTATGTAACTTTGATGCGGAATAATAAGGAGGAGTGAGGAATATATGAGCGATGAATTGAGAAGTTAAGCGTTAATCCGTCGAGAACTTCGCTGGTTTCTTCGTTTGTTGTTGACTGTAGCAGTCGCGACAAATAGGTGGGTTTGAATTTTTACCACATTAACACCGACTTCTCATCCGGTGAAATTCATTGGGGGGTAGGGTATGTACTCTTGAAAGAGAGGTCACAAGTTCAAATCTCACTGGGGGGTAGGGTATGTACGCCTCGTTTGTAGCGCCAAGTGCCTCTCGAAAAAGAGTACGGGGTAGTCCCATATCACTGTCACCATATGTAAACCCAAAAACTATGGCATAGTGTCGTGGACTATAAAATCACCTTTCCTTTTTTCCTTTTATTGACTAGCGTTGCAGGAAATCCGGCAGAAACAAAGGACAGTCGACATGTTTAATTACTACCTCCGCTTTGAATGGATAGGCTGTGGTCTTATGGAGGGAATGAGGGCTACTGCTGAGAAGTTTTAGGAATTTTTCACATGGTTTAAGTTTTGGAGTATTTATTTTGAGAATTAGTGTTAGAAGTTGCAGGGAAAGATTTTGAAAAATAAGACCGTGGCAATAAATGTCTTGTTTATCTAATTATAGTTGTGTTTCCATAACAACTCACCTTTTATACATCTAAGGGAATAGTAGCATGTAGGAAATACAAGTAGCATGCAGCAAATACGAGTAGTGGTTGTTTTGCATTCATCCAATTTTCAAAATATTAATTTTAAAGAAATATGAAAAACGATGTCTAAAAGTTCATAATAAATATATGATGTATAAATAATTGTCCAATTGTATGTCTTGTAGTGAGAATCTTTAAGTAATATTAGAACATTTGTGCACAAGCTTTGCCAATTTGTTAGTTGATTTTAGTGTATAGTTGTTAGGGGATCTTTAAGTAGGTATGTGGTGACACTTTGAAATGATAGTTTTTTACTCTGGTGGATGTAACAAATCCCACAACGCGTGTCATTAGTAGCCAAAAGTCTGAATGGGTGCTATAAAGAGTTGAGTTGTTTTTAAGATAAGAAAAAATCATTATAATCCAATGTAGCATTTAGATTTTACGAGGGCGCAAAGTTAGCTATAATAGCTTCTGGTAGGGTTCCAATAATGCCTCAAATATTATCTTTAGAGGATAAGTACATTACAATTAATAGTCCACTAATATATTTCATATGTACTAATAGTCCCTACTTGTACATCCAAGAGCAAAAATTTAAATGGAAAATTGTGCAAGGTTTTTGGAATACCATAACGCATGATTTCTAGAGCATGTGTACATAGTTATCAATCAACACATTTATTAGATTAAATGTGCAAATCTTAAAATAAATTGCTTATGGTGAAACTTTCAAAAAAATATAATTATTATAATAATTAGTGATAAAAGTTGTGGGCATGTTATAGAAGTATCAAGATTTCAATTTTTACTTGTGCATTGAGAGTTAAAATTTGAATATTAACACGAGAAGTTGTGCTACCTTTTTGAGTAACCTGATTGTATATTTCTTGAAAATATGTAAACATATATTAGTCAAAAATATTTATTACAGGAAAGTGTATGTACCAATATTAGATTAGGTATTTATGATAAAACCTTTAGAATTTTAGAAGTTGTTTGAAAATTTAATGGTAAAAGGTGTGGGCATATAACATAAATACGATTTTTTTAATCTTTATTTCAATAATATATGAGTAGCATCCAATGGTTGGCTATGTTCCAATTATAGTTATTTGTGTTCCAATAACAACTCACCTCTTACACACCTAATATCATCATTACTATCATTGAAAACATCAATACATAATAAATAAGTCTATTAAACAAATTTCACATGCACTAATGGCCATCCTCTTTTGCACCCAACAATTAAAAGTTTAATATTTAATTACACGAGTTGTGCAACTATTCTGGTAACTATAGTACATGATTTTTAGAACATTTATGAGGGCACGTGCATATGTAGCACATTTTTATTGAGGTATTTATAAATAAGCACGAATTGTCACTTCTAAATTAACATTTTTAAACCTTTGTACACATAATAGATTTTTTTAATCAACCAAATTTTTAAATTACACTTGAAAATCTAAATAAACACTCATTGCTATTTAAGAACTTAAAGATAGATAGAATTAAGATAGGCCAATGTTGAATCCATTCCCAAAACTATAGTAAAACTTAAAATTAAAAAATAAATATTTTTTAATCACATTACCCCTCTCTTTACCTATGACATTAGTGAAAGCGAAATAATTCATATTTACCTACCCTACTTGTCCATTCTAATATTTTATTTCATTGTACTTCTATGTACCATCAAACAATGTATATGACACTAATAAAGGTAAAATAATTCATATTTACGTAACATACTTGTCCCATATGGTATGATCTCTCTATATAACACGACAATAATAATGATATGTGAGTCCACGCCTCCATCGTGGAAGGCCTTGTCTATTGACATTCCATATGGAATAAAATCGATCCTTGATATGACCAACAGCTGTCAAATGTCAAATGTAGCTAGGCTCTCACGTCATACTAACTTGATATATACCCCAGTGGGTTTAAGTCAACCCACATGGGGCAAAGCGTGCTCTTCAAGGATCCGTTTACTTGCCAGCTGCGCGTGTGCATCTGGGTAAAGCTGAATTTATGGCTGCAATAAAAATAATAATAAAAATTAGACCTTTTATTCCTCAGAGCATAAAAGGTTTTATTCGATGAGATACGTTTTATCTTTAACATTAATTTTCCTTATTTGGAATGGAGGTCATTTTTAGCTTGGTGGGGTCTCCATTTATTTAGTATATCAACATGCTAAATAGATGGAAAGAATGACTCTTCAAATTTTTAACTTTTAATTTTATCATAGGCTATTTTTAGTCTCGTGGACGTTAAAATTTTATCTATCTATCTATCATTAACAAAATGGTGGCTTTGGAGTTGGCAAATTTGAACAAATAGTAAACAATAATTAAAATGACGTGTAGGGTTTATAAACAACAAAAATAATAGTGTAAAGAACAAATTTATTATGGTGATGAGTATTTTTTTTAAATTTTATATTTATAATTAATATATTTATATTTTCAAAAATTGGGTAAAAGATGGATATGCATATAAACAAATTTGAGTTTATCAAATTTAAAAAAAATATAAACATCATCTAAATGTAATGAATGTTATGTGTTCTATTTATTTTCATAAGAAATGGGTTCTTGTGAACCACTACTTATGAAAATGGGTCATTAACTTTGGTTCAAAAACTACATAGCCAAATCTTTATAACTATATCACAATTTAACGTGTTTATTCTTTAATCGTTTAAAATAAAAATATAACAATAACAGTTTGAATTGAAAATAAAACTTGAATTGTTTTTCTATTGTTGTCCAACAATTTAGTGACTTTTAAACTTTGACATTTTTCCAAATGAATAGAAGGTTCCTATGGAGAATGAACTTTTCGTTAATGAATTTGGTGGGATTTTGCGTCCATGGTGGTTAAGTGTTCGTTGTGTGAGATCTCTCCAAATAATGGAGGTGCAAATGATAGTCCAGCAACATCTACATAAATAAAGTATGTTAGGAACATGTAACAACATATGCTATCTCTTTGCAGTCATCAAGAAATTTAAAAAGCCCTAGAAAAAATATTTAGCATATTTCAGTATCAAAGCGACTTCATAAGAAAATTATGTATATTTTCTCTTGCATAGTTTTAAAAAAAAGAATCTATAGATTGTTTAGTCCTTTAATTGAAGATTAAACTTGCCATTTAGTCTCCACAATAAAATATGATTAGATTGAAAATCATACACAGTCAACCTCCTAGATTATTAGACAAAAAAATAATGAAATGACCAAGTAAACAAAGAAAAAAGGATAAAATTACAATAAAAACACAAATGTAATTTGTTATATTATTATTACAATATATTATTATTGTTGTTGTTGTTATTGTTATAATATAATATTATTATTATTATATACGAATATTATAATATTATGGAAGTTGAGGTACATAAAACATATTGGGTGTCCAATAAATATGGTGTGTGCTTTATTGTTAGCTTTGAAAGTCAGGTGTATTGACACCTAAGCCCAAAAAGTTGACACGCTTTTTAATGCATTTTTAGATGGATGAAAAAAAGTATTTCTTCACATCATCACTTTCGGGCATACCATGCTCTTACACATACCCACCATACATCCTACACTTCACAACAAATGAATTAGATTCCTTAATACAAGTTACAACAAATAATTAGGTTGTCTTGTTAGGACTTTCCCAATGCACAAGTTATTGCATAAACCAATGCTAAGGTACACATAGTACCTATTATAAGTGTATTATAATTACAGAAACCAAAACACATGCCATGATCTATAACCGATACTTGCCAATCCTTAATACATGCCACACCATCTAGTCGGCTCCCAAAAATAATTATCTAAATGTCATACACTAGCGACCATCACAAGGTGACTCAAATGAGTCCCAAACCCTTCAACATATTCTAATACAATTATTCCACTATGCATTATGCTTGCTAGTCACAATTCCATACCAACATAAACTTATACTCAAAACATAGTAATTATCTCTAGCGTAATTCCATGTCACTATCTTGCAACTAATCTTCATCAAAACAAACAAACTCTCATGTTGAAAACAAGACTGTTTGATATGTGAAATTTATCTGGAACACTCATTATTTTGTCAATGATGTCAAACCTACTACTTGCCGGTGAGACGATTTCTTTTGGTTTGAATGCTATCATTTGTTTGATTGATGAAGAGGATTTGATAAGATGTGATAACAAGAATACCTAGAGAAAGGTTGCATTATTTGGTGTCAAATGAGCACTAAGACCAAGTAAGACATGGATGTTATGATGTATTGTTTATCTACTTAAGCTAAAGTTGATGGATACACTAGCTAAGTCTTGAAGAACAAGGAATACATATTATGTTTGCTAAGCTTGACCGAGTGATCAATAGGAGCCAAGTGATGTTAGTGAACAAGTTGAGCGAAAAATTAGTAAGTGCCAAGCAAAGTGAAGATTTAATGTATGCTGAGTGAATTTAGTATGTTTCAGGTGACAGTAAAGAGACAATATGTGTTGAGTGAATTTTAGTGGATGTCGAGCAACCCATTGTGTGCTAAGCATCAAAAGCTAGTTGTTGTCAAGTGACAACAATTAGAGTTTGATCAAAGATTCACTGAATCTGAGTCGACAAAGTTGATTTCTTGGATTGTGTTAAGCGTGTGGTAGATAAGCTTGATGAGTTGGAGGCATCGAATTCAAGATAAACCATTTTGAGGAAAATTCAAAGAGTATTGTAGAAGAAGTTTCTAGAGTGAACAAAATGGAAAAGAGGGAGGATTTGATGAATCTAACCTAACCCTAAAATGGACAATTGTGATTAAGTGACAAAAGACCTAAATTCTCTTTATAAGGGGATATAAGGCTTGAAGAAATAGTTCGTATGTATGAGAACCCAAGGAAGACAAGAGCTCTAGGGTGTTGCTTCATATGGTGGCTGAATAAGAGAACCTACAATTGGCATACAAAGAAAGAAGGCTTAAGAGGATGAATACTTGAAGGGTGAACAAGCTATCAGAAATGAAGTGTATGAAAGCCAAGTAGAATGGAGGACTAAAACAAAGATCTGTAGCCTACAAGTTAGTCATGATTTGTTATTAGATCAAGTACTATTGTTACATTCTAATCATTGTATCAATTTAGGATAAATCCTTTGGATTAAGGTTGACCTAATAGTCATTTGTAAATTCTATAACTAAGTGTCATTCTAATGGAATGTTAGCTCACTCCTAACAGGGTGATTGAAATCCTTTAACTAGGTCACATTTTATAGTGTGTATTGTAACCTTTAACAGGGTTGGCCTTTCACAGGGTATCACTTAAGAAGAGTGAGAATTAGTAGCATGTTACTAGCGGTTTTTCCCAAACTGCATTTCCACGTAAAATCCTTTTGTCAAAAAAAGTGATTTTGACGTAAGACAATGACCTACTAAGTTATGGAATTATTAAATGCATGCATGGCACATGATAAGGATATATGTATATGAATTTGTTAAGTGCCGAAAAGTTTTATTTGGACATTTGGACCTTTGATAACTGATTCACCCTCCCTCTCAGTTATTATAAAGTATTCCAAAAATTGGTATTAGAGCATTAGTTGATTGTGAGGAATAGTTTGAAGGTACTATAAGCTAAAGATCAAAATGCCCAAAAGAGAGGCCAAGCTTAACAAGGAGAACTTCCTTGCATGGCAAAGTTTGATGAAGCTACATCTAGGAGGACTTGGAGACTATGAAAAATTTACCATTTCCATTAAGCGTGTTGACCCTACTAGAGCCCCTACTGCTGAAGATCTGGAAAGGAAGAAAGAGCACAATTAGGCAATGTTGGAGATTGCATTTTCCCTAAGCTACACTAAGTTCAATGACATCAAAGGATGTGATTCTACTACGAATATGTGGGATGCTATAGAAAAGATATATGGAGGTGATAAAAAAGTGTTGAGAGCCAAATGTGAAAGTCGGAAAGGTAAGTTTGAAGATATGAGAATGCAAGAAGGTGACAATATAGTTCAATACTATGCCAGAGTAAAAGAAGTTGTTAATACTATCAGAGGAGCAACTAGTATTGTTGAAGATGAGATTATAATTAGAAAAGTATTGAGAACATTGTTGCCTATCTATGCTATTAGAGTCTTTGACATACAAGAGCTAAGATGCACACCTAGTAATGATTTGACCCTTGAAGGATTGATGGGTAGAATCATTGCCTTTTTGCTCTCTAATTTCGATAATTTTAGAATTGAAAATGTTGAATCTACTTTCAAAGCTAAATTATCACTGAAAGAGCCTAAAGGAAAGAAAAAGAAAAAGATCAAACATGTTTCTAGTGACAATGATATAGATGAAGATGATGTAGAAGAGATTGAAGCATTGTTGGCTAGGAGATTTCACAAAGGCAAAGGAAATTTGCCTATCATATGTTTCAATTGTAATGAAGTTGGTCATATTGTTGCAAGGTGCCTTGAGAAGAAGAGCACTACGAGTGAAGATAAATTCAGAGGTAAAAGAGCCAAGAACAATAAAGATTATAAAGAAAAAGGAAAGAAAGCTTGCTACATTACTAAAGAGAAATCCAATGAAGAATTTGATGAACATGATGATGAATTTGTCTATGTTGCAATGAAGGATGATTATGATGAAGATGAGGCAACTGCATTGGTGGCTTATGTAAACAAGAGTGACAAATTGATTATTGATAGTGGTTGTTCCAATCACATGACTTGAGATAAAAGTAAGTTCAATTCTCTTGTGCATTATGATGGAAATAGTGTTAGGTTTGAAAATGGTGCACCATGTCTGATCAAAAGAAAAGGATCAATAAAGTTGATAGATAAGATCATATATGACAATGCTTATTATGTAGAAGGACTTAACTACAATATGTTAAGTGTGTCACAATTGAATAGTGTTGGATGTAAGCTTGAATTTGGAAACAAAAAATCTAAGATCTATGATGTTGATGGAGAACTAATTGGAAATGGTGATCAAACCAGAGGTAATCTATTCTACCTTGACATGAATGATGCTACTTGTCTTGTTGTACAATTTGATGATTTGTGGCTATGGCACAAAAGACTATGTCATGTAAATTTTGATAATTTGGTCAGTATTAGTAAGATGAAGAGAGTCAGAGGCTTGCCAAAACTAAAGAAACTAGATAATGTAATTTGTAAACAATGTTAGTTAGGCAAGATGGCAAGATTAAATTCAATACATACAGTAGTAGAACAATTTTCTTATTCATCAATTTTGGGGGCATCAATTTTGTACTTTGCCCTTCACAAATTGCAATTGGGTTCTGATTTAATGAATGGGCAACTTTTTAAGCCTTCATCTTCCCAATTGTCTATGCTTGCCATCTAAATTGCCTCCAAAATGTCACTCCTACATGAATCATGCATGAAATGTATTTTTTGTCACCAATTTCATCATTGCATTCTCCCTAAAAACTCTAGAATCAAGCTTCAACTGGGATTGGATGAAGATGCACTTTCTCATCCTCTAGACGATGCAGTTCTAGACACTATGTTCATTGTGCACTCCTACAACATTTTCCATCCGATTCAAACCATAATTGGGGAGGATCTCTTTTTTGGCCTATTACTTCCCCTATTGATGGCTCTATACATCCTCTATGTTTTTCATTGTTTGGTTCTTCCTTTTCCTCCTCATGATTTGAGGCTACTAGTGTGCTTCCTTCATTTAAACTACCATGTGTTAGTATTCTTGATCTATCCTCCTTTTCTATATTATTTTCTTTGATTGATTGACTAATGTTGACTGTAGGTCTGCATTCATTTTTTTTTGAGTCAAAAGCTATATCAAAACCTTGTTTTCCTGCTAGGCTTTGTTTTGTGTAGGTTATATGCTTCTCATGTTCCACCTTCCATAAAGATATATGGTCTTCAATATCACTTTTTGTTAGCAATATTTCATGGGCTAATCTATTCATATTTGTCATGTTACTTCTTACTTCTTTTTCAAATAAATGTTGGTTCTTACATTGATCACATCTTTGTAGTTGATACATAGTTTCTTCAATGGTTGATCTTTCTTGTGTGATTGCTTCAATTACTCCCATGATCTCATTGTTTCCTTTTGTTAGTGCTTCTTTACCTATTGTTCCCTTACAATATTTGTGTTTGTTCAACTTTTCCCCACTTCTGATTATCTCTCCTTCCTCTGCCTTTTTGTTTCTGATTGCTTTCCTCTTTTTCCTCTATTTTTTGTACCTTTTGTTTACTAGTTTGTATGAATTCCTTCCCTTTATCATTATTAATATCTTTTGATGAAAAATCCTTTTAAGGTAAGAATTCTTATTAATAAATATATGATTTTGATCTTTGAGTTATTTGATGTCTATGATCTCTTTAATTTTCCTTTCAGATCTAGTGAATCTAATTTCATAGATAGATTTGTTAGTTATAAGTTTGATGGGTTTGATCTCCTTTTTTCCTATCTTCATCTTGATAAGAAATTTCATGTTGCGCGAGTGATTATAACTGGATTCAATTCCTTTCAATTCTCCTAATGTTGAGCCTATTCTATGGAGAATATGTGGGTGTATAAGTTCATAAGGGAGCGATTTAATTTACCCATGTTGGTACTAAGAATTCTTGTAAACATTCTACCATAAAGTTAGGTTCCCACTTTAAAAATTGATAAAATAACCTTTAAAAACATAATGTGTTGCTACAAGAAATTCATTCCTAATTTGATGATTATGATAATGAATATTAAAAAGATGCTCTGAAAAGTTAGAGATGCTTACATGGTTCTTCCAGTGATTCTTTAACCAATTGATGAGCTTAGGATTTTTCTCTTTGGCTTCGTTCCAGTAAGCATACAGTTCCAACTCTTGACATTCTTTCCACCTAGTTTCGCTATGTTGATTACTATTAATCAAGTTTTGATTTGAGGATATTTGATATCAAGTGTTATTCTTTCCTATTTTGCCTAATGAGTGGTCAAGAGTCATATGATCGTTATGCATGTGTTTACCATAATTACAGCTTCTTGAGGGATGCATATTTGGAAGCTGAGGAGTTCTCCTATAGGGAGGGATATAGGTCGTTGTCATCTTAGGGTTACTCTTGATTATGGGTTTACTAAGAGAAGGATCTATGATTGAATAATTCTTGGAGGGGGGAGGTTCTCTCATTGTTATTTTGGTTTGATTGTGTGGTGAGAGGGGGGGGGGGTTCAACCCTCCTAGAGGGATATTGTTCACCTACAATATATGTCTAGGATTGTTGATGCTAGGGTTTGTCCTCATTTTTCCTATTGCTACTTGCTTTAATGAGTTGATCTCCCTATCTCCCTATCCTTCATCATCTTTCTCTCATCCCATCCAAATAGTGTCATGAGACCTCAAAGATCCTAGGTAGCCCCAAACAAGGAAAGATATGATGTACTATTATGATTAATAGTGAAAGATACTAGCGTACTAGTAGACCTCTGTGACCTCATTTAAAGTACCTCCTTCATAATACTCTATTAGACCTAAAATGTTGAATACTAATGAAATATTCAATTCAACTGACAATTCAACTTCATAGGCATTTCCTAAGTCATGCCTTTTTAGTATCTCACATTGTCCAAACTTCTTCATTTTCAACTTGTTACATGTCCCTACAAGAAATCTCTTCTTCCTCAAATGAACCATGACTTGATCTCTAACCTAAAATTCCTTATACCTTCATCTCTCATCTACCTTAGCCTTGTAGTGTGTATTCATCTTGGTAATATACTTACTCACCTCTTCATGGTTGTTCTTCACGTTCTCTGAAAATCCTTAGCTTTAACACTAATTATATCTCTTTTATCCAACTTCCTCAATTCATAAGTATTTATGGGATTGTTCCCATATACAATCTAGAATGGTGATTTACCAGTGCTTCTATTGACATAATAATTATAGGAAAATTCTATCCATGGTAAAATCAAATCCCATTCTTTTGGCATATCTCCAACCAAACATCTCAACAAGTTTCCTATTCACAACCTTTGTTTAACCACCAATCCGTGGATGATGTTCTAAGGTGAACTTAAAATCTATTTTTTTTTTCTTCCATAATATATGCCATAAATACCCAACAAAATTGGTATGATCTAAAACTATACTCTTTAGAAAACCATGTAGTCCCATGACTTCTCAAAAAAATAATTTTGACACATGAACAACATCACTAGTCTTCTTGCAGGGAACGAAATGTGTCATCTTTGAAAACTTATCAACCACAATAAATGTCAAATCATGTCTTCATCGAGTCCTTGGTAAACCAAGAATGAAATCCATATTGACATCCTCCCATGACTTTTCTAATATAGGTAATAGTTGATACAACTCTATATTCTGATTCACTCCTTTTTCCATATGATGTACTTTGCAACTCTGTATAAATTTCTTGACATCTTACTGCAATTGTGGCTAGTAATAGTTCTCATCAACTAAAGAAATGGTTTTATATCTATCAAAATGCATATACAGTCCTCTACAATGCTTCTCCTTGATGAGATTCTTCCTTATTGAACTTATTGGAATGCATAATTGACTTCCTTTGAATAACATGCCACCTTTGATTATGAATTCTAACCACTTTGTCCTATCAAGTGTAACAGGTTTTGCACAAGCTTTCCAAGCTTCACCACAATTTGGATCCTCTAGATACAAATTCTTGAGTTCCTTGAACCTAACCATAGTAATCTGCATCTTTGTTAGTAAAATTTGTATCCTACTAAGAGTGTTTACAATTTTGTTATACTTGTCACTCATGTGTTTCAAAACAAATGTGTAACTTTGCAAAAACTTGACCCATTTCAAATACCACTAGTTCAATATTCCTTGACTATTCAATTATTTTAAAATTTGATGACTAGTATACAAAACAAACTCCTTTGGAAGAAGATATTGTCACCACATATTCAATGCCTAAACTATAACATGCAAATCATAATCATAAATAAAATACTTTCTTTTGGTATCATTCAACTTCTCATTGAAGTAAGCAATAGGTCTACCTTCTTGGCTTAAAACAACTTCTATTGTAGTACCACTAGCATCATAGTATACTTGAAACACCTTATTAAAATATGGAAGTGTTAAAACAAGTTGTTTTGTAACTTTTTGTTTCAACAAATTAAAACTCTTATCTACTCCTACAATCCACTTAAACTCTTTCCTATTCCCTCTCATTATTTCAGTTAAGGGTCCATAAATATTGCTAAAACTTTTGATCAACTTTATGTAAAAACAAGCTAGTCCATGAAAACATCTTAGCTTTGTAGCACTCCTTGGAGTAGGCCATTCGAGGATAGCCTTCACTTTCTCAGGGTCCATTTTTAGACCTTTTGTTGAAACTAGAATTTCTATATACACTAACTCTTCACAAAACTACACTTCAAATTAATTAGCAACTTTTTTCCCTCAACTTTTCAAACACCCTACAAATATGTATTTTATGATGCTCCCATGTCTTACTAAAGATGAAGATATCATATTGGTAAATAATGATAAAGCTACCCATAAATTATTTCAATACCTCCTTCATGAGCCACATGAATGTACTCAATGCATTGGTTATCGCAATAGGCATGACTAATCAATCATACAATCATTCCCTTATCTTGAAGGAAGTCTTCCATTCAACTCCTTCTTTGATCTAAATATTATCATACACTTTCTTCAGATCTATCTTCATGAAATACACAACTTTTCTCAAACTATCCATAATGTCATCCATCCTTGGCAATGGAAGTTTATACTTGATTGTGATCTTGTTGATAGATTGAGAATCTATACAAATCCTCCTTTTCCATTCTTCTTTGGTGCTAATTGTTGGTTCAGAAAACCAAAGATTGGAAATCCAAGAGAGCTTTGACAATTCTCCTATAGGATTACTCAATCAGTTTTGGCCATTGAATAGGAATAATGTCCAAATTTAATTCCCTTCCACTTTAGGCTTCATTTAACCTAGGCTAATGAACCTTTCTTAAACCCTTATGACTTGGTTTAAAGTTTTTCTATACTAAATATAGACTTTACAAATTCTTAGATTGGCAAAATCTTCAAATTTGATCAAAATAAAGTTATATAAATGTTTGAAGTGATTGAATGTTTATATAATATTTTATCAATAATGAAGTTGATTCTTGCAAGAAAGAGATACATAAGAGAATTAGTAACTTCAATTATAAATCCAATCATTATATTTCAATGATTCCAAAGATCAGTACCTTGTTTATCCAGGCAATAGTGTTTACCATAATGAAGATTACTACGTATGACTTTATGAGATAATATACTTTAAAATATCATCAATTATTCACGTGATCTAAATGCAAAAGATAAATCACCTATGCAATTCAATGCTAGTCCAAAAGGATTCTAACTTCTTTGATGGGAAGACCAATTAGACAGAGATGAGGAAATGCATATATTTCCACACTATACTTATTATCAAACAAAGAATGCTATGACAAATCTAATGCATGAGCATTGTCAGAGATAATCCAATAATCATCTTATTAATCATAAAGGACAAATCCAAATTGTAGTTTTATCCTCTTTCCCTTAAATGACCACAAAAAAAGAAACTCTTATTTGTCATAAAATAATAAATTTCAATTTATATTACAATTTATGTTACACAAATGTCAGTATTAGCCGAGTAGTCAAGCAATGAAGGGTATTGGTATTAACCGATCAATTGGGCAATGAAGGATATCTAGCTTCCAGTATTAACCGAGTGGCCAGGCATCAAAGGACTTCTAGTATTAACCAAGCAATTAGGCAATGAAGGACTTCTAGTGTTAACCAAGTGATCAATTCTAGTATTGACCGAGTGTCAGTAGATTACACTTGTTAATTATTTAACTAATTGAGGCTAACTAGATGGATATTTAATTGTTATTTGAAAGGGTATTCAAGCTGACTTGAAAAAGCCTATTATATATAAGAAAGATCAAAGAAGTGTAGTAAGATGTGGAATACATGGAATAAGATGGATATGTGATTTAAGGAAAAGACAAAGCATGCAAGTGTGGAAGATAAGTTGCAAAGATTATTCTGATCAGTAAGGATCCAGAGGACAAACCAAAATAGAGATCTCAATTTGAAAAAGAAGTTGCCTCATAAATCAAGTCAAATTACTCTTAGCTTTTAACCATTATAGTAGTGAAGAAATCTCTTAAAAGTGTTGACTTGACAATCTAATTGTAAATCCTTTAACAAGGTGACATTTCAAGATTGAAGTGTTTGAAGACCTCTAACCAGGCCACTCCTAATAGAGTGATCTAAACCCTCTAACAAGGTCACACTTAACAATATGTATCGTAACCTTTAACATGGTTGCTCCTAACAAGGCTCACTTCTGAAGAGTGAAATTTGTTTTAACTAGTTGCATGGTGGTTTTCCCAAATTGGGTTTCCACATTAAAAGCTTGATGTCATTTGTGTTCATGTTATTTTTTTTATGCTTTATGTTTCTACAACTACGTTACTAAAGGTTTAAATGGATTGATATTTATAAGACTGCTTTGTTGACCAAGTTACGACAAGAACTTAGTTTTAACTAAGTTGGATAAGAATTGCATTATTAGTGAAAGGTTTAATTTGACATCTAGGGATAGGAAATTGTTTTGTGGTAACTAATTCACCCCTACCTTCTTAATTACTCTCTTCATTTCCAACATAAAGACCTTATAAAAAGACATAAGATGGATCCACCTTGTGTGCAGTGAGAGAACAAAAAAATTCAACTTGTTTAGATGGTGTTTGCTATGTGATAACAAGCTCATGGTTGGTTGTCCTAAATAAACATGTTGTACATGTTGCATTCTATATAGGGTGGTTGTTATCAATTGATGAAGAACTTGCATGATAATATTTGGTCGTACCATGCCTTTTTGGAATGCACTTTTATACTCCAAACGTCGTTTAATAGAGACAACAATTGTTGTTGTATTAGTAGTTGATATTGGTAAAGCATTCTATATAACATTGGTGTCAAAAGGAACATTGATTATTGAACCAGTTAGGCCGATTTGAGATCTTTTGTAGCCTAATTCCCAAATTTGTGCAAATGCAATGTGCAATGAGACTATACACTCTTCTAATTGTGTTAACTTCTGTACATATTGCAGTGGCTTGTTCATACAAATATTATAGGGTGTAGCATATTGGGGAATCTTGTACTCTTTCAATGCAATACTACATCTTTGACAAATGTAGTTGGTTGGTGTACTTTCAACAGATTTGGCTAATTTGCAATAGGTTTCTTTTTGTTTGTTTGTAAATAATTTGATGTCTTTTTTGAAGTGCAATGTCTGGCAAATAGTGCACGTGTGTTTTGGAGTGTCTTGTATGGTTTTTTGAAATACATCAATTGGTGTTAATGATCTTTTCCTTTTGAGGTGCAATTGTTCATTATAATGGCTTCTAATGTGTTTTTTTAGTTGTTGAAGTGATTTTCATTGTTGTCGATTGTTTCTTTCTTCATTGCTTTTGTCTATTTTCTGTTGACTATTGTGGTCTATGGTTGTCTTGTTTCAGATTTGGTTATTTGGCTTTTCTGAATTATATCTAATTTTTCGTTTAAGTCGGCACAAACTGATTTGATGATGGCTTTGTGTAAGTTGTTTTCTACATTGTACTAATGGTTCAAAGTGTCCATAGAGTGGATTTTCATCATGGAAAAGGAGCGAGTATGATTTTGTTTCACGTTGTTCATTGAAGTGTAAATATTTTTTTCTAGTCGATGTTGACTAGACACATATTTCTATATTTAACCATTTTGCTATCCAATGAATACAAAACACATCTCCCCAAAGATCAACCTTAGTTTCAGTTGTTGTTGGTTTTGCAAATTTTAGCATTCTACACAAATATGTGTCATGGTCTTTGACTTTATGTAGCTCATATAAATATTGTGGATCTAGTTCATGGTTATATGAATGAACTGCCTCTGTTTCTTTTCTTTGAAGACAGTTGAGAAAGTACATTATAGTTCCTTTGTCTAGTTCTATTGAGGTGTACTGATTTCCCAGCATAAGTTGTAATGAATCAAATAAGCAGTCTCCAACATTATATGTAAATGTTGGAATTCTGGATAGTCCTTCTTGTTGTAGTGCTTCATCAATGTCACATTGTAGATTTCTATTTTGGTTCTTGTATGTTTCTACATCTATGATTTCTCGGATGTTTATTTGAACTTGACCTTGTGACCTCATTTTTATTTAACTTGTGGAATTTGTTTTGTTGGCAGCACAAACAATATTTTTCAATACTTGTTTCTTAATGATTACTATATGACAACAACTAATCCAAGGCACTAGAACATAAACAATATTTTTGGATATTTGTTTCTTAATGATTACTATATGACAACAACTGATCCAAGGCACTAGAAAATGTAGATCTTACCTTCCATGTCGATGTAGAAGAGCTTCCTACATTTGAACCTTGTTGATGTGTGATTTTTATTTCTAAATTCAAAGTTTGTCGCTATTTCCTGGAAAATAAAAATACTCTATCAGTGCTTAAATTCAATTAATGACATTGATGAACAAAAACATGATAGAATTTAAAAAATAAAATTGGAACCTTAATATTAAGATAGTGCTTATCTTCAAACAAAAAATTAAAAAAATGGGTACAAACTCGGGCCAAGTTTCACTTTACACATCTTATAAATGAAGTATGTTAAAAAGTAAGTGACATCAAGACTCAAATTAGTATACAACTTAGAAGAAACCATGCACCTCATAAACAAAAAATGGTTAAGGCTTGAAATTTGTGCAATCTGTAATGTTATATTATAAATCTTCCTAAGGATTCCTTCATCGACATAAATAGAGAAAGAAAGAAAACCAATTAACTTTAGCCCAGGCTAGTTGTGCAGAGATTAATACTTGAAAACCAAAGGCAAAAGGAATTAGTCAAAAGAGTTTGTAGAAAATAGAATTGAGAGAGATTAAAACCAATTAAAAAAGAATAGTGAATTAAAAACACAATCCAGTAAAATAATCAAACAAAATAATCTATAATACATATTAAATTAATAAAAACAAGATAATAAATTAAAATGGCTCAATGCAAAACCTAACAGCTAATTAAATGGAATAATATAATTAAATTAATAAGTAAAAGAAAAACTTAATAGCGAATTAAAGAGGATAAAATATTTAAATAATATATCCACAACATTAAATAATAAATAAATTTAAAAGTGCAAAACTTGACAATAAGCATTAAATACTGCGTCCTTGGGAGCAGTAGCTAGAAGTTCTAAAAATATCTAGCTACCAAACCCCAAGGTTAACTAACTCTGCTTAGAATCAACAACAAGAGGGAGTATCAGGGAATATTTGTGACTTGTTGTGGAAGGAACTGTTATCATGTTACAGAATGGATGAAGAAGCATCGAGGTGGTTAGCTTATTTTGTTAAATCTTGCAAGGGAGGATGTAAGTGATATATTGATTCCATATCATCGGGGGATTTCAACAATATATGCACGTGAACCCAAAAAAAATCCCCAACCAGTGCATTCGTTTGCCTTGTAATGTGCGTAAGTGAATAAGGATTTAATAGTTGTAGAGACAGATCAAATTGTTGGATATAAACATTCAATGAAGCTTCTCAATTTTTTCTATAACGAATCATTGAGTTTGATGATATATGTATATATTGATAATATTTATGAAATTTTACTAAAACCTAAACATGTAGCCTACATTTCCCAATAGCTTTTTGTTTTGATTTAGCTGCCAAAATAATTGCACCAAAAGGGCCACAATTAGTGTTAACCACAATTAACAAATTTTGTCATCCACAACTAGATATTCTAACAACATCCCAACTATTCGAAGACAACGGAAATCTTCTTACATGTCTTCAGTACAAGTTAAGAAATTGCATACCGAGACTCAAATGCATCGTACAACATACTCCTAAATTTACATGTGTTCTGTGTTCATCACAAAAAAAAAATCCAACTCTTGTCAGAAAACAAACTTACTGGAGCAGTATAAAAAATACCAAAGATTTGCAAAATGTTCACAAACAACCCAAAATCATTACTCAGTCACCTAATAAGAATTCCTACCTCACAATAACTGGCGTGCCTGCCGCAGTGAAGAGAGAGAGCAAAAATGGAAATCACCCAAAAGTTTTGGTCTCTAAAGATACCCTACAACATATCTATTTCAGTCAGTAATGAAACAATCAATAGCGGGCATGAACAAAACACAAAATGGAAGAATGAAAAGGGAAACTATTTACCTCAGGCAAATTAAAATCCTCTAAAATTTGGCAAAGCAACCACGATGATATGAATAACAACACTGAAGACAGTGGAAGAAGACACTCGAACAAGACGATAACTATGCATGGTATGCTTGAACATATAATGTGATACTCCAAATGCTTCATCACTTCTTCAAGTTCTATAATTCAAATATTGATATGGATATCTTTCCTCATTGCACATAATTTAAGTTGTCAATGTAGAAGGTGCAAATTTGTCTAAAGCATATGTATTGATCGTAGTATGATATTAAATACTTAATGCTATATTGGGGACTTTGGTCTCTTATTCTTGGGCTTAAATGCCCAAAAATATAATAATATAGCACGAGAACTTAACAACAAAATATGAGTCATCCTATCAAACCACAAGCGCATTTCTAGGACGAAAATTTAACAACAAAATATGAGCAATCCTATCAGATCACAAGTGCATTTCTAGGCAAAAATTAATACATTCACAATGTTTATTTAGATTCTCACTCATCTACACTTCTACCACCATTATGCATTAGGCAGGAACTATGACGCATTGTGTCTCTTGTTTTAAGAGACAAAATGATTTTAAAAAGAAGTCAATAACACAAAATAATCATCAAAATAAACATAAAAAGTTGAACAACAATGCATTATGCAAATCAATATCATTGTATTTTTTTACTTATAATCCTTCAAAACTTCTCAAATAGGTTATTGGGTTGTGTGATTCTCAATATTTTACTTTACATAAGCACGTGATGTACAATTTGGTACTTCTAATGTTCATCTTCAACTTGTCAATAATTATGGTTGTAAAGTAGAAGCAATTAAATATGTGAATTTATTTAACGGTAAGTTATGTGATATTTTATATATTCCTAATTGAAAACCAACTTGATTTCCTTTATTAAACTTTATTAAGATTATAAAATAAAATTCTTCAAAGATATTTGTCACATGTTTGATTCAAAGTAAATTAAATTTATTGCTAATGCTAAATTGGACAATGATGACTTGTTCAAGTTTTATGAGATTTTTCATTCTAAATATTTGTTACTTACCACCACTTATTTTTATGTTTCATGTGAAAGACTTGGTCATATCAATGCTTACGATATTGTCTTGATGCAAAAAAAAATCTAATATGGTGAAAAGCTTGTCTAATATTATTTCATCTAAAATTGTATGCACAAAATGCATGTGTGTCAACATGCTTAAGGATCCCTTTCTACAAGGTCAAGCATAGGGAACATCATTCATAATGACCTTTTGGGATCCACAAGAAACACCTTCATCCAAAGATCATGATATGCACTGTATGTTTTTTATGATTTTTCTAGAAGAACTTGGATCCATTTTCTTCATATTAAATATCAAGCTCTTCAAATTTTATTGAATTTCATATATTTGTTGAAAGATAATTCGGCTTTAAGGTCAAAAAAATCAGAACTAATAATAAAAAAGAATATGTGAATAATACATTCAATAGCTATCTAAAGTCATTTATTATTCAATATGAGCTAACCATCCCTTATAGGAACCTCAAAAAAATGGTGTAACAAAAATAAACATAGAACTATTATTGAAATTGTTATATGTATGTTAAATGTTGAAATACATCTTACAAATTTTGGGTTGAAGCTTTGTTTTGTGCTACTTATCTTATTAATTGGACTCCTACCAAAGCTTTATAAGATATAACTCTTGAAGATGTTTGATTTGGTAGGAAGTCTAATTGATAAATAGGAGATATTTTTCTACAAGTCAAATTGTGATATTGCTATCAAGATTCAGTTGTGTATCCTTGAGTCAAGTTCAACGACCCATGTTTCATGTGTAGTGATTCATATGAACCCATCTCTCATGAGAATTAATGGAACACATAACACTCATTGAATCTAGGTAATGCTCACATGAATGAAGTATCGAGACTTCTCAGAAGGTCACCCATCTTAGTACTACTCCAACTCGAGTACACTTAACTACAAAGTTTCCTCCATGGTAAACCCACTCTACTTGCAATCATATTTGCAAAACCTTCAACAAGTGTTATATCATGTGAACCACTCATTGGAAAGACCCTTAATCTCATCAATTAATAAGTCGAAGGTATTTTTCCACATCACATCAAATTTTGATATTGCTTTTAGGATTCAATTATGTAGTTTTTTAGTCAAATTCATTAAGATATGGATTTATGTGAACTACTACTCATGAAACTGTAAATACTTAATTATACCAACAACCCCTTAAGTGCAACTTAGGGGAATGCACTTAAACTTACAAAAGCTATATGAAAATGCATGATAGGTCCTTACTACTAGGCCATGATAGGTATCTATGTATAAAATGTAAAATCATACAATGCAATATCTCATAAAGCGGAGAAAGAGGGAGAACCTCATTGGAAAAACCCTTCCCCAAAGAGATGAAAAATTAAATAGGATGCATGGATGGTTGAAGTAATCAAGAGTCTCCCCCCCACCCCCCCATTATTAAAACATACATCGTGTATATAAACAAAATTCCATAAAGGAAAAAGTCCCCCATGATAAGAGAGAAGAAGTAGAAGAAGAAGAAAGGAGACAAGGTATCCCCCCTCAACGTAGAATGTGAATCACTAATAGATGCTCCAAGATGTATGGAGAAGTTGATCCATGAATGTTGAATAATGCTCCTCCCCTTAGGAAGAAACAATGTAATAGATACATATGAGATTTATTCCTACTGTGTAGGAAGAAACCTCAAGATGAATGATGTCTTTTAAAATTGCTCAATTGTCCATGTGTTGATATTAAAGGTTTCCCCTTCCAACATTGCTGAAAAGAACAAGTCAGGATCTAACAAGGATTAATTTAGAACATGTCCCAAAGAACCAAGTCTCTCCCCCAATGATAAAGAGACCTCCTATAACTATTGTACATAAGGATCCCAATCACATCAACCTTGTCAGATTGATCATGTAGAGAGTAGACAAGAGGGTCAAAGAATTCCCTTATAACAATTTAAGAAGGGTCATACTCATTAGAGAGAAGATGCATACCATAAATGATATCTCCCATATCTTCTATGTAGGAGTCCACAGTAAAACTTGCAATGTTTGTCAAGTATTAATCCCCTAATGTTGTTGTTATGCATCAAATTTTGCACCCTACTAAAACTCTAAAGTTTAGTGAATTGGCATAACATGGGGATCATATTTGTATGTGGGATATGCACATTTGAAATGAAACATCTAGATCCTAGGTCGATTCCCATTAGATAGTTACCTATTTACTCTTCATAAATAACTTAAAAATTTGGTAGGAAAAGAGAAAAGAGAATCCAAAAAGGGACCTACAAACTGAAAATAGGAAAAATTAAACTACCAGGTGATGCACCAAATATGTGAAAACATAACATATAACCAATCTCAATTTGTAAGATCCTTTCAAATGGGTAAACACTTATATTTTGTATAAGCTTGCATAAGTATTTCACAATGAGGTGCTAAATAAAATAGTCAAGGGAAAAGGATTTTTACTTAATGATTTCAAAATATGAAAGACACAAACGGTGACCTACAAACAACATACACTCCTACAACTAAGTAATAGTTGAAACAAGAAACTAAGGAATGATAAAACTCATTGATTACCCTTATCAATCATGCATTACACAAAAAGAAAAGAAGGCTAAAATTCAATGGGATTTTCTTTCATAAGATTCAATCACATTATATTCACTCTCCAAGTTGAGTTACAAAATATGCCAAAAGTACCCGAAGGACACAAAAAATGTCACAAATTCCTCCTTTGCATAATCATAACTTGCTGAAATTAGTTGTCCAAACTCGCTAAGTACAAAACCATCCTAACTCAAAGTGTTAGATGCAAGAAAATAGGACCCAGAAATGAGGTCAAAAGACCATAAATTAGGAAATTGATTGGAATCAACCTTCCAAATTCATAAGGAACTCAACACTTGGCCTAACATTCCCTCAAAAAATTCAAAGTGCTCATAAAAGGTCCTCAACAATCCATAAAAATTCCACATTCAAATTCTCACTAAACGCCCTCCATTATCCTAGATATGCTCCTAACAAATTCTTTGATTACATCCTTATCTCTCCAAGAAGCATAAAGACCTCCCCTAAATCTACTCATGAAATTTTCAAACTCTCTTAAATACCCTCCCCACACTTGGTTACAACCCTACTAAGTCAACAAGACTTAGTCATTTTGAGCCTGTAATGCTCCCTACTAATAATAACTCACAATTTATATTATCATTGCAATTGATTCTTAAATTACAATAATAAAATAAGAAGGGAGGGATAATAATATACTTAATATTCACTAATATTAATTATATTATATCATATTTTTCTGATAATAACTAGGAGAAATATCAAAGCGGATGGGTCAAAGCCTAGACTAAACATTTTATTCAATAAAATCTAAGGCATAAAGTTTGATGCCTTAATGCTCATTTAATTCACATTACTTTATTCTCAACACTTCTGGAGAGAAAAGTATTTAAGGGTTCAAACTCTAAAATGTTGCCATGGTGTATGAAGGAAAACTGCACCTTTGTCATATTTCTGGTGAAGTCATTGAGGTGGTTGATGCTTGGGTATGGGTTGATCTGTGGACTTTACTTTTCTTATTTATTTGAATGAGCTTGAATCTTCATAATCAACTCCAATAGTCTTCAATACTCCTGAGTCATGACCTTTGTCCCTAATTTTCTTTGAATTCAATTAATTTTCCTCTAAAGCTCATTGTGGTTGCAAACCTATCAACCCACAAGAAGATAAGTTATTTACTCTTCTCCCTTCTCTCTATTGTTTACACACAATCTAGGTACTTGGACTTTCAGCCACAAATTGAAAGTTGAATTTATTTCATAGGATTACATAATATTGGTT
This sequence comes from Cupressus sempervirens, assembly GCA_028749045.1. NCBI lineage: Eukaryota > Viridiplantae > Streptophyta > Pinopsida > Cupressales > Cupressaceae > Cupressus > Cupressus sempervirens. Next base: position 218,900,620 of record CM053787.1, read on the forward strand.
GCCAATGTGGGTTTCCTCCCTTCAATGTAATGAGATATTTCTTTTGATGTGGGTTTTTTTGTGTCATACTAACTTTTCTTGCATACCTTCATGGCATTTTTTTCCCATTCTCTATAGATGACGACCATTTTTGCTACATCTATTAATTTCCCTTTGTAGTTAGAGGTCACTATTTTATTTTTTAAGGGATTTTCTAGTTCAAACCCTTGCTAAGGAGGAACTATTTAAAAGTGATTATGCTTTCTTAATTTTTGTACATGTTGCTTTTGTAAGAAATAATAATCTATTTACCCTTTATATTAGCTATGAATTCTTACAAGTCATAACTACTTTACCTTTTTTCCTTCTGCTTTCCATTTATGACACCCATCATTTTGTTGTTCATCAGAATGTTAGATAAGCAATCGATTTGTTTTCTTTAGCTATGACTTTTTATGTTTTCCAAATACCATTTTGTCAATAGTATTTCATCTTTATCGAGGATAACTTTAAGTTGCAGGTCCATGAGAACCTATAAGGGATTTGCACTTCCTTGTGAATTTTGGAATCATTTACTTTCTATTTTGGGCTAAAAAGTGCCATCTCTTGAACATCTGGGCAATTTTTTCCAACAATCTTGTATTGGCTCTCACAAAAATGTGAGGGTTTTGTCATATATATTTCTTTTAATGAAAATTACCATGATTTTTTGCTCTTGTTATTCATACCTTCACATGGGTTTTCCCTTGCTCTCTGCCTTGATGTACTTTTATTCATTTGAGCACTTGATTTGATTGTATTGCATATTCAAGGGAACTTTGTATTTTTCTTCTCATGCTACTACCTATGTTTATAGTGGCATCTTATCATGATCTTGTTTGCATTAATGTTGTAAACTTGTTGCATACACCAATGTTACTTCAACAATATTGATGTTTCATTGTAATCATACCTCTATTACTTCTATGTTGATAATTTCATTTTGTTGATACAAGTGTATAAGTTCTTAAATCCATATTCAATTTGTGCCCCAAGATTTATCCTTTTGATATCACTATTGAAATTTTTTGGAAAGCATTTGTATTATTATCTCTACTATTTGAAAAATTGAATGCTTGTGTTGTTTTTAGTCATTAGAAGTCCCTGATTTTGTTGAATCCTTTGAAAAATAGCTATGTCCACTTTCTGTAACAACACCACTCTTTCATCTTCCCCTACTTACTTAAGACAACATTGTTGATCTTTATGTTACTTTTATACTTGAAACAAAAGGTTTCAAAATTATGAGATTTTGGCCCTTTAATGCTTCTTTGCATATGCATGTTCATGTCCTCTTGACACTATGTTACTTACATCCATAAAAGCTATTAGATAGATCTATATTGACTATTCCTTCTAAACAAAAATTGCATCAACATTATCTTGAACGTGTACAACATTGGATCTTTTGAAAGTTTATTGATTTTTAGAATAAGTTCATGTAGCTTTGTGTTTAATAAAAGGTTTCAAGAACTATGTAATGTCCCTTTGATACTATTTCTAATACATTTAGATTATTGGAGTGATTTTTGTACCTTAATTATTAATTACATATATTGTTGTTGAGTTGAGGTCAAACCCTCATGGGTGCTAATTTTATATCCACTCAAGAATAGTATGTATCATTGGTGAAGAAATCAAAGAAATCGAGTTATCTAATTCTTCCTTTGATGTTTCAATAATGATACATGTTCTTTTCATATTCCATGCTTGTTCAACATGAACATAATGTTCTAAATATATGAGATGATTTAGACTTATCATTGCTTAGATCAAATTGATCTAACTCCTTTCTTTTTAGTGCAGGACCATTGACTATGAGGAGCTAAGGAACCTAAACTCAAAGACAACCGACAAGGACAACCAACCTAACCAGCCATTGCCAAGCAATTATTGGTCTCCCTAATCTCATACTTTATTTCATTCTTTTCCTATTTGTTTACTTGTATAGAATAGGGAAAGTTTATGTCTTGAAGGTTACTCTCACAACCTTATTATGTGGGAGGTACATTTGGTATTTAACATTAATTTTGTCATTTCATCAATTGTTTATTTAATTACATATCAGATGTATAAACTTGTAAAGATCAATATAATTTAAATTCTTTTGAGAAATGAATGACATTTATGCATAACCAAACTTTTGATTTTAAAGATATGTACCTCAAAAATGCAATTTTCCTTAAGGCTCGTGACCTCATACTATCATTTTACAATGCAAAATTTTACTGACAATTGTAACTAGAAAACAAGGTGTACCTAATTGTACTTAATTTTTTGGACCTATTAAAGTAGAAATTTATGCATGTAGAATGTTTTGATGTTGTGACCTTGTCCTTCAATTATTTGAAGGATCCCACATGATTGAACATGTTGATTCAAATGTCTATCTAACCCAAATAGGTTTAGTGGAAGACAATGAAGGAGTATCATCAACCTTAAGTTTACCAAGAAAAGGTGTAATCCTACATATTAGGGTTAGGGTAGATTAACCATCTAAATTAGTATCACTTTTGTTACTATCAGTTCTCAAAATGTATGATGTACATGGCGATAATTAGAAGATAAGGTGACGTAGGCAAAGGGGTGAATAACTAGGGCCAAAGGCTCACCCAATTATTCAAACCACCCTATAAGAGTTAACACAATGGAAGAAAATGCAAGGAAAAACAACCAAAGGAGGAAGAAGAGAGAAATACTTTTATTGATTCATCAAAACATCTTCATACATGCCTAGCTGTAAGGCCTTTTGGGTTACAAGCAATTACAAATACATTCACATTCAAAGATCCAATTGATCAACATCACACAACTCTTTCATTTCATCAAAACCAAGAACTTCAACCTTCATTTTAGTGAACAAAGAACATCTTCTACTCAATGCATCAACAACTCTGTTAGTAACTCCACTCTTATGCTTAATAACAAATGTGAAACTCTACAAGTACTCAACCCACTTCATATGTCTCTAATTTAATTTATGTTGACTTCCCAAGTATTGTAAAGCTTTATAATTAGTATACAACGCAAACTCTTTAGGAAACAAATAATGTCTCCACTTATTCAATGCTTGGACAATAGCATAAAATTCTTGATCATACACATAATACTTCCTTTTAACATCATTCAACTTTTTACTAAAGAAAGCAATAGGTTTACCTTCTTGACTTAATACAACTCCTATTACATTACCACTTGCATCACATTCAACTTGAAATACTTTGTCGAAATTAGGTAAAGCCAATATAGGTAATTCAACAACCTTTTGTTTCAAAGTCTCAAAACTCTTATTAGCTCCATGTGTCCTCTTGAATTCCTTTTTATCTCCCCTCATTGTTTCAGTCATAACATTACAAACAACACTGAAATTCTTTATAAACTTTCTGTAAAAACTAGCCAAACCATGAAATGATCTTACCTCACCCACATTCTCAGGTGTAGGACACTCCAAAATTGTATTAACCTTCTCAGGATCCATCTTTAATCCATCAGCTGAAATCACAAATCCCAAATACACAATCTCCTCTTGCATGAAAGAATGCTTTTTCAGATTAATCAACAACTTTTCCTCTTTCAACCTGTGCAATACTTGTCTAATATGCTCAAGATATTCTTTCTTAGTCTTGCTGAATATCATAATATCATCCAAATAAACAATCACAAACCTACCCAAGAATTTTTTCAGAACTTCATTCATTAACCTCATGAAAGTACTAGGTGCATTAATCAAAGCAAAAGGCATAACCAACCATTCATACAAACCATCTTTTGTCTTGAAAGAAGTCTTCCATTCATCACCTTCTTTGTTTCTAATATGATGATAGCCACTCTTCAAATCAATCTTGGTAAAATACTTTACTCCACTCAAACAATCCATTATGTCATCCATCCTTGGCATAGGAAACCTATATTTCACCGTGATCTTGTTAATAGCTCTGAAATCAATACACATTCTCCATTCTCCATTCTTTTTAGGTGCTAATATAGTAGGTACAACACATGGACTCAAGCTTTCTTTGATTAAACCTTTCTGCAACAACTCATGCACTTATCTATTAAGTTATTCATTCTCTGTAGGTGTCAATCTATATGGTGCTTTGTTTGACAAATTAGCTCTAGGAATCAGATCCGTACAATGACTTATACTTCTTACTCGAGGTAAACCATCAGGATTATCATTAGCAATAATGTCATTATACTCATTTAACAATTCTGTAATTTCTACTGGTACTTGGCTATCACTATCTGTTGTCACTCAGTCATTGCTAGCTTCTGTTGCTCAATCATTACTACCAACACTTGGTCCTCTAGGAACTATAGAAAAATAAACTTGATTCTTCTTTACTTCCTTTTCAAATTGTTTCCCATTAACCATGCAAACTTTTATTGTAGTGCAACTAACCTCATCTAGACTTTCAATCAAAGGCAACAATATTTGCTTCTTCCCATTCACTCAAAGAGTATATTGATTCAATCTTCCATCATGTACAATGTATCTATCATATTGCCAAGGTCTACCCAAAAAAATGTGACAACAATCCATGGCATAATATCACACAAAACTTCATCAAAGTAATGTCCAATTTTGAACTTCACAAGGCATTGTTCACTTACCAATTTCTTATGCTCATCTTTGATCCATGAAACATGATAAGGTTTGGGATGTTTTAGCCTCTACAACTGCAACTTGGTAACTAGCTCTTCTGATGATAGATTTGTAGAACTTCCACTATCAATGATCACTTTGTAGCATTTTCCAGCCATCTTACATCTTGCCTTGAAAAGACTTCTCCTTAAAACGGGTTCCTCATCACTTCCCTTATTATATAAGGTTCTTCTCACTATCAAATTTTCTCCAGCCCTAGGTCCACTTGGTGAACCCTTATCATGTCCTTGAATCACAACATTTCTATTACCTTGCCCACTTTTAGAGGATCTACATTCAAAAGATCTATGTCCCTCTTTACCACATCTAAAACAATTACCATGAAATCCACCTCTAGAATAAGAATTGCCTCTTCCTCAGTAAGAATTAGTGTCTCCTCGATAAGAATTACTACTTTTCCATTCAGTCTTGCCTTTTTCATCATTCTTCCATTTAGATTTTCCTTTATCCTATACAAAATTGCTAGATCTACCACCTTCACCATAAGATCTAGCTTTGCCTCTCTAGAATCTACCATCTCTACCTCTTTGTCTTTGTTCATGCTTCTTTGCTAAGATCTCCTCAACTTTCAAGGCATATTGATATGCTTCTTCTACACTTTCCAACTTCATAAAACTTATTTCATCTTGTATTCCAGATCTCAATCCATTAATGTACCTTGCAATTTTCTCAACATCATCATCCACATGTCTAGATCTGATGTCCAATCTATAGAATTCCTCAGTATATTCTTTCACAGTCATGTCCTTTTGTTTCAAATTTTGCATCTTTCTCAACAAGATAACTTGGTAACTAGCAGGGAGGAATTTGTTCTTTACCCTATTCACCATATTTGGCCATGTTCTAATCTTCTCCTTTCCTTTCCTTTGTCTATCTGTTTGCAAGTTCTCTCATCATATTGATACTTAACCTTTCAACCTAGTGACTACAATCTTCACCTTTCTATTATCAAGAGTTTTTTCATACTCAAAGAACTTCTTCATATCAGAGATCCAATCCAATACAACATTGGTATCCAATTTTCCATCATAAGGAACAACTTCTACAACAGGCTTTGAATTTTCCCTAGACAACACTCGCAACAATCTTTCCTCATCTTGATCTTCTTCAAGTTCTAGATTATGGTTTGGTGCCATTGCTTCATCATCACTTATGTCATCAAGATGTGCTCCTCTCCTCTAGGTTGTCTCCATAGCATCTAATCTAGTTACAATTTGTCTTAATTGATCCAATATAACATCGTCAATATTTCTTCTACCACGAACCATCTTTACAAATCAGGTTCCTACAAGATCATAACCCTCTACAAGTTATAGGTCAAATCCATAGATCTGCCACCCTACAACGAAATCCAAATTAGGGTTCTACATGATCCAATCTCCACAAGGATGAACCTCAAGCTCTAATACCAAACTGAAGTAGGCAACATGTTGACTAACTAGGGCCAAAGGCTCACCTAGCTATCCAAACCACCCTACAAGAGTTAACACAACGGAAGCAAACACAAGGAACAACCACCAAAAGAGGAAGAAGAGAGAAATACTTTTATTGATTCATAAAAATATCTTCATACATGCCCAACTGTAAGGCCTTATGGGTTATGACCAATTACAAATACATTCACATTCAAAGATCCAACTACAAATTCACACTTTTAGTTCTGCTCTCTAGAATTCCTCTTCTCAACAACTTGCCTAACTCTAAGCCTAAACACTCTATATATACTTGCCAAAATTACTTATAGATTATTCTAGAACATTACATAGGAGGAAGGCCGACCCAACAATGATTTGGACACATGCCAAGAAAAGATCTTAACATAAATGTCATGATCAAAATAAATCCCGCAAGTTAGCTCACAGAAATCATGTCCAAATGCTGACACTCCGCATTTATTGGGTAACTCAGCACATGAAGTGTCACTCGACATACACTGGGTAACTCGACACATGAAGGAATTGCTACAATAACTCAGCACATGAAGGAATTGCTATAGTAACTTGACACATGAAGGAGTTGCTAGGCACATGAAGGAATTGCTAGGCACATGAAGGAATTGCTACAATAACTAGGCACATGAAGGAATTGCTAGGCACATGAAGGATTTGCTATAGTAACTCGGCACATGAAGGAGTTGCTAGGCACATGAAGGAATTGCTATAGTAACTAGGCACATGAAGGGATTTCTAGGCACATGAAGGAATTGCTAGGCACATGAAGGATTTGCTAGGCACCAACTTGTTGAATGAACAAAAATGAGCAGGATAACAAGGCAGCCCAGGATGCTCCTACATCATAAGGTAGGAAATTTCCTCAAAGTGAACATTCATCTTTATGAAGATCTCATGAATCACATGATCCATTAGTCTACATTTCTTAACACTTTCTTCATATCCAATGAATATACAAGGCTTTGGTGGTGTACCTTGCATTTATTTGAAGATATGTGTTCTCATGCTAGACAACCAAATATTCATAAGTATTTTATAATCAATTTTATTCCACACCATACCTCAAAAGGAATTAGTCCATCAAAGGCATTATGATGAGATCTATTGAGGATGCGATTGACACTACTTATAGCTTCTACCTCAAGTGATGGATGTTTTAGAAAGTAAAGTGCACCAACACAACTGGGTGGGGGGGGGTAAATCGGTTGTGTGCAAAAAAAATTAAATCCAACTTCAATAATAAAAATAGTGATCAACAATAAGAAATAAAATATGCACAATGACACAATTATTTGTTGATTAGGGAAACCCTTGATTAGAGAGAAAACATTGATAGGAATGACGCACACAAGATAGTGTACTAATATAAACGTTCATCATGGAAGGATGCAACCCGTTCATCATGGAAGGATGTAACCTTATTAGGAGCCATTTACAACAGTCTTTATTAGAGGGTAAATCCCAATTAGGAGACCTTGAACCCTTGTTAGAAGTTTTTAGCCCTATTAGAGGTTGATAGAAAGACAACTAAACCCACTGTCCAAATTACTTTACTAATTGTGAAGAAAAAATCTTTAGGATAAAAAATCCAACAAGTGAATTGACCAATACTACAACTTAATTTCCAATATAGTTCCTTTGAAGTTCAACAACATCAACCAACTCTATCTCTGATATGTCGTGCTATGATGATTTTGCCTTTAAGTTTGCATCAACTTGTTGGCATGAATGCCTTATGGAGATTTCTAGTGTACTTTATGAGATGACTGAGTGCTTATGGGTTATATTCATGACTTGATTTGTCATTAATATCAATATATCTACTTTCTGGATAGTTTTAGTATAGTAACAAAAAAAAAATTTGTTCAGTGAGGTTTCTAGTTGATAAGTTGCTTTCAATGGGGTCAGTAGTATATTTTTGGATTCTTATAGATGATATGTCTAAGTGCACAAAATAAATTATGAATTTTTTTGCGAGTTACAAAAGCTTTGTTGAATATTGTTTGTAGGATAGTTTGTAGGAAATTGTTTGTTGTTGTTCATATTGTATCTTTTTGGTGAGGTTGAAGCTTGTTCAACAAGCTTGGATTTTGGTTAGAGACATGTTCGTGATATTATGTTTAAGGTAACAAAATTTTGTTTTCATTCTATGAAGACTTTTGAAGGATAATGTGCAAGTTATTCCTCGAAGGTCAATTGTGTTGTATTTTTTATGTAACTTGTATTGTGATGCGTGGAACCTAAATATAATATCTAATGATGGTCCTATATTCTTCATTGTACATTGGGAAAGCCTCAAAATTGACTCAATTAGTTATTAGGACTTGGTATAAAGGAAAGATGTTTTCTTGGTTGGAAATCATCATATGTGGTTATATGTTATTGATGTAATGTTATGCAAGCTTTGGATACAAATATGTAAGTGTGAACTTCAAAGGAACAATATTGGAAAAGATAAGTTGGTGTTTCACTTAGTTCATTTCTCTTAGATAGGTTATCCAAAATTATTTGCTGAGAATATATTTGAAGCAATTTAGATAGTGAGTTTGGTTGACTTCCTTTCAACTCTTAATAGGGTTGGCACAACTCCTAACAAGGTTGGAATCTTTTGACAAAGATTCAAAGTCTCATATTAGGGGCTCATATGTACTTATTGTATTCATTTGGTCCTAATAGGGTTAAACCCTTTTATAAGAAAATTTTATATTAGTACATCATCTTGTGGTCATGATTCCCACCAGGGTTTTCCCTCTGATCAAGGGTTTCCCTAGTTAACATATCACGTGTCACATTGCATGGTCATGGTTGTTATCATTTGGTTTCTATATCTTTTGATTACATGGTTCAGATTTTTTAAAGTTGATGAAAGTTGGTTAAACCATGTAACTGATTCACCTCCCCTCCACTCAGTTATATTGGTGGACTTTACTTTCTAACACAACCAATCACATACATTACATAATGATGGTATGTTTTACCCAACCAAAACATCTTCCTAAACAACCTACTTAAAATATTAATTATATTGGCCTTTTAAGTTTCCCCAATGTAACAATTAGCTACATAGGACCTCATTAAAATATAATTTACAATTTCCAAAATAATTCCCAAAACAAAGTTGGTTGCTACTAAAAATATCCCATGTTATGCTTTATCAATCATTCAAGAATGATCTTGAAGATATACTATCACAAACATGTCTGCAACCATTATTCAAGCTTGCTCAGCTTAATTCCATCTCGCTAATACAGTACAACCAAAATAGATGCAACCTATTTCTTGCACACTGGCCTACTACCAACCTTCACCAAAGGAACTCTAACTCGTCCAAACTTATCCAAAATATATGTGAACATGGATGTAGCATTTGAACACATCCCTAAACATGATCCTAAGCTCACATAGCTTAACCTATTGTATCCCAACTTTGATGACCAATCCAACCACTATAATGTACAAAATGCCTATATGTCATGAAGTCAAACACATATGTTATCATCAATGACAAATCTATCGCCAAAATAACATATAAAAAACAAATCGTTGGAAATGATTGAAAAGATCATGAGGAAAGTTGTTGGAATGATCATATAGAACTGGTAAAGGATGCTCTCAATCATTGTTTTGTCATTGATGTGAAACTTTCTACTCACATGAATGAAAATTGCTTTAGTGATCCAAATACTATCAATTAGTTGATTGACAAGGAGGAGACAATCAATAAGATGTAACTAGAACACCTAGAGAAAGGTTGAAGTTATGATGTTGTAATGAAGTACAAGGATCAGCTAAGCCATTGTTGAAAAAGTGTGTTGATGACATACTATAAGACATAGAGAATGGGCACACTAGAACATATCAAAATGTAAAGCTTTAGCTAAGTCTTTTGTAAAGCCCAACTAAGTTCATTAGAGAGAGGGAGCCGAGCAAGTTCAGATGCCGAGTAAACTCCAGATGCCAAGTAAACTTCAGATGCCGAGCAAGTTCAGATGTCGAGTAAACTTCATATGCTTAGTAAACTTTAGATGCTGAGTGATATAGAGTTTATCAAGTGCCGAGTGATATCAAGTGCCAAGCAGATATAAGTGTCGAGTAACACAAAGGTGCCGAGCACCAGTAAACTAATAGTGCCAAGTAACACAGAGGTACCAAGCACTAGTAAACTAATAGTGCCAAGTAACATAGAGGTGTCGAGCACCATTAAATCAATAATGCCGAATTGCTGCATTATTTTGAAAATCGAAGATTCACCAGATCTAAGCCGACAAGGTTGTTATCTAGAAGTTTTTGAATTAAATAGAAGATAAGAATGATAAGCTGGTGGCACATAACACCATGTAAATTTTTTTTAAAGATAGAACTGATGAAGTTTCTAGATGAGAACAAGATATGAGGTAGATACATTGTATCCTACCTAATCCATTTGAATCCCTAAAATTGGAGAGGGAGAATTGAGCGGCAAAGGCAAATTAGATTTCTATTTAAAGGAGTCATAAGTTCATGAAGAAGATAGATAGAGGCGGTCAAGCATAAAAGCATAAAATGCTGAAGGAGGTGCTAAGGAGGAAAGAGAGCATAGTTACTCTATTTCAATAAGAAGACCCCAGATATGGATGCATTGGTATGATGAGTAAGAAGACTCAAGGAGATGAAGCTTGAGAGGAAGACAAGCAGTCAGAGCTGAAGTGATTGAAGCCAAGCATAAGGATTGAACTGAAAGTGTGATCTGAAATCTGCAAAGTATGTTGTAAGTTATATCAGATCAAAAGGCCATTATCGTTACTTTCTAGCAATTGTAACCGTTAGTTTAAATCCTATGGACTTAGGTTGGTTTAATAGCCATGAGATAAATCCTTTTACAGGGTGACATTCCAAGTGAATGTTCTAAAGTCCTTTAACAATGCCCATTCCTAACAGTTTGGTGAAATCCTCTAACAAGGTCACATTTAATAGTGTGTTGTAAGCCTTTAACATGGAAGGCTTTTAACAGAGCATCACTTTAGAAGAGTGAGAATCAAGTAGCATGTTACTGGTGGTTTTTCCCAAATTGGGTTTCCACGTAAATCATTGTGTCATGTGTTGATCCTACATGTTTTATCATTGCATGTCGATTTACTATAACTTGCTAATATGGTTGATTTAAGTTTGGATGGATGAAGAGTATATGGATTCATTAAAAGTAGTGAAAAAGTATTATTAGGGCATTTGGACCTTGAATAACTGATTCACCTCCCCCACCCCACCCCTGTTATTCTAAAGAATTCTAACATAAAAAATAAATCAAAGTGCCAACTAGGCATGTAATCTTAACAATATCCCCCTTTGGCATTGATGGAAACATAAGACATGAAACCATCAACTAAAAAAGATTTTCTAAACATATACAACTTCCCAAGACAATCTCTCATTTGAATATAGTTTTATGAATATCCTCAACATATAAAACCTATATACTATCTAATATCATTGTTACTTTCTTTTTTAATTTATTCTCTCCTCCTTTTTAATACTATCCCCCTTTCACATTAACCTTTTATTTATTTTTTCATGTGTTACTCTCCCCCTTTGACATCAATGATAAAGGTGTTACTATGCCAAGTAGAAAATCTAAAGTGCTCTCATTATTGAATTAAGCCAATCTAAAAAATACCAAGTGCCAATAAAAATTGTTACATCAAAGAATTCATAAGAGTTATGGGATTTGGCATCATGTCCAAAAGTATGAATAGTGCTCTAATTTTACCGGACTAATACAATTCTATGTCACTTACTTTGAATCGGGCATGGGCATTACCCTAAGAATACCTCCAATATACTCAAATGTATCCTTAGCCAATGTATTAGTCAATATGTTTGTTATCTATTCTTTTGTACTTACATATTCCAATCTAATTTCCTTTTCTACAACTTTTTCTCTTAGAAAATGATATTTAATAGCAATGTGTCTAGTCTGTGAGTGTAAAACTATTCTTTGACATGCTTACTATACTTGTGTTATCACAATATATAATAGTATGTTCTAAAAAAATTAATACCCATATCATTCAACATTTGCTTCATCCATATAATCTAATTATAATTGTTGTTGTTGCAATATATTATGCTTCTGTTGTAGATTGTGAAATGTATTCTTGGATTATAAAAGGATGCACCACCACTTGTTCTCTTCTTATCATTAATATTGCCAACCCAATCAACATCAATGTATGTACATAAAGTGAAATCATTAGACTTGTCATACCATAAGTGAAAATCTAAAGTTGATTTCAAATATCTGCATATCATTTTAATTTTTTTCCAAATGTATCTCTTTAGGGTCTTCTTGAAACATTTCAACTATTCCAAGTGCATTTTCTATATATAGCCTTATGTGAGTTAGATATTTCAACCCTCCAAACATAGATTTGTACAACACTAGGAGACTCATCCTTATTTGATAATTTATATCTTGTAACCATAGGTGTTCCAAGTAGCTATTGTTTTCCAATCCAAATCTTGTCAAAATATCCTTTCTAGATACTTGGTTTTTTATACGAATATGTCATTCTTGTTCTGTCTCATTTATAATCCCAAGAAACATTTCATTCTAGGTGTATGCCCAAACCATAGTTCATTAGGGGTCTTATGAGTTCCTTACTTGATCTTAACTCTATTCATAGTGTATTATGTTTTAGTGACTTCTCTCCAATAAATATGTGCTACATTTCCTTCTAGCATCATTTCTCTAGGTGCTTCACTAACGGACTTGTTCGTTCTTTCTGCTATCACATTCTGTTGTGGAGTTTTAGGGCTTGAAAGTTATCTTCTAATTCCTTTGTCTTCACAAAAATTATTAAACTAATTTAATGTAAATTCTCCTCCTCTATCAGATCTCAATATTTGATTCTTAAACCAAATTAATTTTAACTTTAGCCTCGAATATCTTTAAATTGTCAAACTCTTTCAATTTGTCTCTAAAAAGTGCAACCCACATCATTATTATAAAAATGTCAATGAAAAGAGTGAATTACCTTTCACCATAAAATACTCTTATTTTTGTAGGACCATATAGATTTGTATGAACAATCTCCAACTTCTCTGATGTTGTGAATATCCTGCTTGGAAATGCATTATTCTTCTATTTTTCCATTACACATTCTTTTCATATCATGTTAGAAGGTTTCACAATCTTTGGTAGATCTCTTATTGCATTATTGTTACTTATCTTTACAATGTTATCAAATTTTACATGAAAAAATCTTTTGTGCCATAACCATTTGTGACCAACTCTAGAAACCAAACAACTTATCTTAGTAGGATTCAATTGAAAAATATTACCTTTGGCTCTCCTACCTATTCCAATTAATTTATCATTTTTTTCCTTGATTGTACATATTTTTTCAATGAATTGCAGATGATATCCCTTATCAACAAGTTGTCCAACACTTAACAAGTTATATTTCAATCCATAAAAAATAAAATACATCCTCAGTATTAGTTTTACGATCAATTGTAATAGATCCCTTTCCCTTAATAGGAGATAGATCATTATTACAAACTCTAACTACACCACCTTCATAACTATTAAACTCAAAAAACTTATCTCTATCACCTGTCATGTGATGTGAGAATCAACTTTCTATAATCCAATATAAAAGAATATTCTCTACATGTGACACAAGTGTTTTTTCTTTTTTAATAGGAGTTTCTTCCTTAATAGTAACAAATCCTATCTCATCTTCATCATCATTGTCTAAGAGATTTATCTCCTTAAAATATAATTTATTATCACTAGCATAAAAGCAATCTTTTAGAATCTTTGACTTGTAAAGTTTTATTGGTTTAACTTTTCATTCTCTCTTAGGATATTGATATAAAAAGTGACTAAATTGCTTGTAATGCTAATGAGCAAAATATTTCTTACCTTTAGGTTATCTTCACAATTAATGAAACAAGTTCATCAGTCTTATTTTCCTCTTCCTACATTTTTTCCCATTTTCTAGCATAATCATCACTAGTGCTTGCATTTTTTGTCAGTATCATTTTATCATTATATACATTAACTTTAAAAGTAGTTTCAGTTCTGGTAGATTAGGCTTCATTCTAGATTCAAATGCTTGCAACTTTCCAATTAAAGTCTCTCTATTAAAATATGGCATAATTGGAATGACTTCTTTTATTTCTATTACCTATGGGAGCACGCTTAAAGAAGACAAATGTTAGTTGTATAAGTACATAATCATGTATCAAATTCAAGAAAGAAAGAAACTAACTATTGGAGTTTAATTAAGCTAATGCAACGAAGAAATAGAGTTCCACACAACCTCGAAGTAGCTCAACAATTTCATCCAAAGGGCTTGTTGGTGTACTCAAGATTGAGGGATGTGAGTTTTCTCTCTCAAACACAACCATTGAATCCCAAAATTGATGCAAATGACATGAAACTATGATAAATAAGTGAAGAATGTTTCATGAAATGGCTATAGAAGCAACAATTCTTGAAAGTATTCAATGATAATGGAGATGGATGCAATAACAAGAAACTAGCAATGCAATACTAATCTGAACATGCAAGAACTAAGAATAAAAATACAAACACCTACCAAAGATTAGATCCAAGCACAAAATCTCTAAAGCTCTAACAATAAATTAACATGATAAATTAATATGAGGGAGATGAGAAATGTTTGAGAGAAGGGTCTTATTTATAGGCTTGATGGAGACTTCGAGGAGGTGGAATCTATGTGGCATTCACATGGGTGCCACAAGGGAGACACATGGGCTAAATGAAAATCCATGCAAAAGTCAATCCAAGCCTTTAAGGTTTGAGTGACTCAAGGTTTTTGACATGTGTGTGATTTATCCATTTCCCTTAATAGGGCATGGAGCATTATTAGCAACTCTAACTACACACTTATAGCTATTAAACTCAACAAACTTATCTCTATCAGCTATCATGTGATGTGAACATCCACTTTCTATAATATAATCATTTTTTTTCTTCTCTACATGTGACGCACGTGTTTTTTCTTCTTTGATAGGAGTTTCTTCCTTAATAGAAATAAATGCTTTCTCATCACCATCATCATCATCATCATCATCATCATCATCATTGTTTAAGAAATTTATCTCCTTAGTATCAAATTTATCATCACTAACATAAAAACAATCTTTTGGAATCTTTGACTTGTAAGGCTTTCTAGGTTTAACTTTTTATTCTCTCTTAGGACATTAATATGAAAAGTGACTAAATTATTTGCAATGCTAACAAGAAAAAACTTTATTACCTTTAGGTTATCTCTTTACAATTAATGAAATAGTCTCATCAATCTTCTTTTCCTCTTCTTGCATTTTTACACGTTCTTTAGCATAATCATCACTAGTGCATGCATTTTTTTTAGTATCATTTCATCAATATGTACACTCTCTATAAAAGGATTTTTAGTTCTAGATATATTAGGCTTCAATATAGATTCAAATTCTTGAAACTTTCCAATTAAAGTCTCTTTGTTAAAATTTGACATGATTGGAATGACTTCTTCTATTGTCACCTTAGTATTGTATATGTGAAAAATCTATCTATTGGGCGCATGCTTGAACAAGGAAAACATTAGTTGTATGAACACATATTCATGTATCAAATTCAAGAAAGAAAGAAACTAACTGCTTGAGTTTAACTAAGCTAATGCAACCAAGAAATTAACGTAGGGAGGACAATGAAATAACCAGGGCCAAAGGCACACCCAACAATCCAAGTCTCTTACAAGAGTGAACACAACATAAAACAACATGAATAACAATGACCAAAGGAGATAGGAGAACAAAATGCTTGATTGATTCATCAAATGGTCAAAATACATGCCCAAATATAAGGCCTTCTAGGTTATGACCAACATACATTAATCCTCAATGATAAAATTTTGCATGACTCTATTTTGACCTCCTTGATCTATCTATCAGCTCTACTACTACTGATCTCTCTCCCTAAGAATCTACCCAAGACTTTCTTAAATACATGCACAACCACAAGTTGACCTGTTACAAATACCAACTATTTGAACCCTTATATTAAATGCCAAAACAAGCCACAAGTCGGGTCTCAAAAGATTTTAAAATATGATTTACAAATTAAATGGCAAGGTTGGACCAAACTGGAACCATACATAGACAACTCAGTCAATGAAGGACCCAAACCAAATATTGTTACTCAACATCCAAACAAACTCGACAACCAAAGGAACTCGGTAGCAACTGTGGACTCAATATTAACTGCGAACTCGACAGCAACTGTGAACTCAATAACCACTGTGAACTTGGTACCAACTTCAAACTTAGCATGAATCAAGAAGCTCATCAACCACTAAGGAGCTAAAAAATGCAAGGAATTGCAACTCGGTAGCAACAAGAATGAAGGGGAAAATATGCAGGATAACAATGCAACACAAGATGCTCCTGCATTAGACAACTGAGGTTGAAAGAAATGATTCTCCTAAATCATTGAGATGTCACAACCTAAGATGAATCCAACTTAGATTGAGAAATCCATTAAGCATCTTCAATAGTTATGTTCTTCCACTTCACAAAATACTCACATTAATCTTTTTCTATTGTGCTCTTACCAACTCTTTGATCCAATGTTTGTTCAACTTCTTCAATCTACTTCTTAGGATAATCATCTGATACAACACCTTCACCATTTGACTCATGATACTTATACAAATCAGCAACATTGAATATAGGAGATATATCCATGTCATTGGGAAACTCAACTTCATAAGCATTACCATTGTCAAACTTCTTCAAGATCTTACAAGGACCAAATTTCTTCATTATCAGTTTACTATATGTCCCAATAGGAAATCTACCTTTCTTCAAATGAACCATCACCTCATCACCAACTTCAAAAACATGATGTCTTCTAGATTTATCACCATTCTCCTTATACTTTTGATTACTTTGTTCTAACCTCAACTTCACTTATGTAAAAATTCCATAAAATCAACAAATTCTTCTCCTGCAACACTTCTCTTCTCTTCACCAACAACATCCCTCAAATTTGATATACCTCTTGGTTGCATTCTAGTAACAATCTCAAAATGTGCCTCCGCTGCACTCCTATTCATATAATTATTATATGAAAACTCAGCTTGTTGCAATACCACTTTCCAATTACTTGGCTTATCCCCAACTAAACATCTCAACAATTTACCCAAGCTTCTATTCACAACCTCTGTCTTTCCATTAGTCTATGGATGGAATGTAGAACTAAACTTTAACTTAGTACCCATCTTGTTCCACAAAGTCTTCCAAAAATAACCAACAAACTTGATGTCTCTATTAGAAATAATACTTCTTGGTAATCCATGCAATCTCACAATCTCTTTAAAGAAAAGTTCAGCAATGTGCTCAACATTAGACATCTTCTTACAAGGTATGAATGAGCCATCTTAGAAAATCTATCCACCACAACAAATATAGAATCATACCCCTTCATTGTCTTAGGCAATCCAAGAACAAAATCCATACTAATGCCACTTAAAGGATTCTCAGGAATAGTAATAGGTATATGCAAACTAGTATTTTAACTTACTCCATTTGCAACTTGAAAAACTCCACAACTCTTCACAAATTTTTGAACATACTTATACATCTGTGGCCATTAATACTTATCCTTCAACAAACTTAATGTCTTATCAATTCCAAATGTCCAACCAATCCACCACTATGCTTTTCTTTAATCAAATTCAACCTCATAGCACTTTTAGGGATACATAATTGAATACCTTTGAACAACATACCTTCTTGAATAAAATATTCATCATACTTACTTATGTGATTTGTTAGATCTCTGTGTCTTAGAAAAATTAGGGTCAGTATCATACAACTCTTTCATTTCATCAAAACCAAGAACTTCAACCTTTGTCTCAGTTAATAAAGAACGTCTTCTACTCAATGCATCAACAACTATGTTAGTAACTCCACTCTTATGCTTAATTAAAAATGTGAAACTCTACAAGTACTCAAACCATTTCATATGTCTCTAATTCAATTTATGTTAACTTCCCAAGTACTATAAAGCTTTATGATCAGTATACAACACAAACTCTGTAGGAATCAAATAATGTCTCCTACTTCTTCAAGGCTTGAACAATAGCATAAAACTCTTGATCATACACATAATACTTCCTTTTAGCATCATTCAACTTTTCACTAAAGAAAGCAACAAGTTTACCTTCTTGACTCAACACAACTCCTATTACACTACCACTTGCATCACATTCAACTTGAAATATGTTATTGAAATTAGGCAAAGCCAATACAGGTAACTCAACAGCATTTTGTTTCAAAGTCTCAAAACTCTTATCAGCTCCACATGTCCACTTGAATCCCTTTTTATCTCCTCTCACTATTTTAGTCATATCATTACAAATAGAACTGAAATTCCTTATACACTTTTTGTAAAAACTAGCCAACCCATGAAATGATCTTACCTCACCCACATTTTCAGGTGCAAGCTATTCCAAAATTGCTTTAACCTTCTCAAGATCCATTCTCAAACCATTAGCTGAAATTACAAATCCCAAATACACAATCTCTTCTTGCATAAAATAACACTTTTTCAGATTAATCATCAACTTTTCCTCCTTCAATCTCTCCAATACTTGTCTAACATGCTCAAGATGTTCTTCCTTAGTCTTATAGAATATCAGAATGTCATTCAAATAAATAATCATAAACTTACCCAAATTTTTTTTCAGAACTTCATTCATCAACCTCATAAAAGTATTAGGTGCATTAGTCAAACCAAAAGGCATAACCAACCATTTATACAAGCCATCTTTTGTCTTGAAAGTAGTCTTCCATTCATCACCTTCTCTGATTCTGATACAATGATAACCAATCTTCAAATCAATCATGGTAAAATACTTTGCTCCACTCAAACAATCCATTATGTCATCCATCCTTAGCATAGGAAACCTATATTTCAATGTGATCTTCTTAATAGCTTTGGAATTAGTACACATTCTCCATTCTTCATTCTTTTTAGGTGCTAATACAATAGGTACAATACATGGACTCAAACTTTCTCTAATCAAACCTTTCTGCAACAACTCTTGCACATGTCTATTAAGTTCTTCATTCTATGTAGGTGTCAATCTATATGGTGCTTTATTTGGCAAACTAGCTCCAGGAATCAAATCCATATAATGAATTATGCTCCTTACTAGAGGTAAACCATTAGGTATGTCTTCTACAACAATTTCCTTATACACATTCAACAAATTTTCAATTTCCACTGGCACCTAGTTAGTACCACCAGTTTTTGTTCTTACTCGATCACCATTGACTGACACTCGATTAACACTAGTTTTTGATACTCAATTGCTACTACCACAATTCAGTCCTCTAGGAATTATAGCAAAACAAACATAGTTCTTTTTTACTTCCTTTTCAAATTGCTTCCCATTAACCATGTAGATTCTCATAGTAGTACAATTAACATCATCTGGACTTTCAATCAAAGGCAATAATGTTTGTTTTCTCCTATTTACCTAAAGAGTGTGTCAATTGATTCAATATTTCATCATGTATAGCATATCTATCATATTGCCAAGGTCTACCAAATAGAATATGACAAAAATCCATAGGCATAATATGATATACAACTTCATCAAATTAATGTCCAATCTTGAACTTCACAACACATTGCTCACTTACCAATATCTTATGCTCATCTTTGATACATGAAACATGATAGGGTTTAGGATGCTTCGGCCTCTGCAACTACAACTTTGTAACCAACTCTTTTGATGCCAAATTTGTAGAACTTCCACTATCAATGATCACCTTGCAACATTTTCCAACAATCTTACATCTAGTCTTGAAATACTTCTCCTAAGGACAGGTTCCTCATCACTTCCCTTATTACATAAGGCTCTTCTCAGCATCATATTTTCTCCAGCCTCAGGTCCACTTAATGAACCCTTAATGTCTCCTTGAATCACAACATTTCTATTACCTTGCTCACTTTCAAAACTTCTACATTCAAAATATCTATGCCCTTCTTTACCACATTTCAAACAATTACCATGAAAACTACCTCTAGAATAAGAATTACCTCTTCCTCGGTAAGAACCAGTACCTCCTCGATAAGAATTACCACCTTTCCATTCAATCTTGTTCTTGTCATCACTTCTCCATTCAAAATTTCCCTTATCTTGTATAGAACTGTTAGATCTACCACCTTCTCCATAAGATCTACCTCTGCCTCTTTGGAATCTGCCACCTCTACCTCTTTGTCTTTGTTCATGCTTCGTTTTCAAGATCTCTTCAACTTTCAAGGCATATTGCTATGCTTCTTCCACGCTTTCCAATTTCACAAAACTTATCTCATCTTGAATTCTAGATCTCAATCCATTAAGATATATTGCAATTTTCTCAACATCATCATCCACATGTCCAACCTTTATAATTCCTTAGTATAATCTTTCACACTCATGTCTCTTTGTTTTAAATTTTGTGTCTTCCTTAGCAAGCTAACTTGGAAATCAGCAATAAGGAATTTGTTCTTTACCTTGTTCACCATCTTCGCCCAAGTTTTTATCTTCTCCTTTCCTCTCCTTTGTCTATCAATTTGCAAATGCTCCCACCACAGTGAGGTATGACCTTTCAACCTAGTAGCTGCAATTTTCACCTTCCTATTATCAAGAGTATTTTCATACTCAAATGACTTCTCCATATCAAAGATCCAATCCAACACAACATTGGTGTCCAATTTTCCATCAAAAGGAACAAATTCTATAATAGGCTTTGAATGTGCCCTAGAAAATACTCTCAATAATCTTGGTTTGTCTTGATCTTCTTTAGGTTCTAGATTAGGGTTTGGTGCAACTGCTTCATCATCACTCACATTATCAAGATGTGCTCCTCTCCTTTAGGCTATCTCCATGACATCTAATGTGGCTACTATTTGTCTCAATTTATTCAATATTACATTATCAACATTTCCTCTTCCTTGAACCATCTTTACAAATCAAGTTCTAGAAAGATCATAACCCTCTATAAGCTATAGGTCAAATCCATAGATTTGTAACCCTACAACTAAATCCACTTAGGGTTCTGCATGATCCAATTTTCACAAGGACGAACCTCTTATCTGATACCACTTGACATAGGGAGGACAATGAAATAACCATGGCCAAAGGAGCACCCAACAATCTAAGCCACCTCTAGGAGTAAACACAATGGAGAACAACACAAAAAACAACCACCAAAGGAGATAGGAGAACACAATGTTTTATTGATTCATCAAATGGTCAAAATACATGCCCAGCTATAAGGCCTTCTGGGTTACGACCAACATACATTAATCCTCAATGATAGAACTTTGCATGAATCTACATTGACCTCCTTGATTTGTCTACCATCTCTACTACTACTGATCTCTCTCCCTAACACTCTACCGAAGACCTTCTTAAATACATGCATGACCACAAGTCGGCCTGTTACAAATACCAACTATTTAAACCCTTATATTAAATGCCAAAACAAGCCATAAGTTGGCTCTCAATAGATTTTAAAATGTGATTTACAAATTAACTAGAAAGGTTAGCCCAAACTAGAACCAGACATAGACAACTTAGTCAATAAAGGACCCAAACCACATGTTGTCACTTGGCATCCAAATGAACTCGGCAACCAAAGGAATTTGACAACAATTGTAGACTCGACAACAACTACTAACTTGACAACCACTATGAACTCAACACCAACTACAAACTTGACATCAACTAAAAAGCTTGGAAACCACTACGGAGCTCAGCAATGCAAGGCATTGCAATTCGGTGATAATAAGAAAGAAGGGGAAAATATGCAGGATATCAATGCAACATAGGATGCTCCTGCATTAGAAATAGAGTCACACACAACCTTAGAGTAGCTCAACAATTGCACCCAAAGGGCTTACATTGGTGTACTCAAGATTGAGGGATGTGAATTTTCTCTCTCCAACACAACTATTGAATCCAAAGATTGATGCAAATGACACAAAACTATGTTAAATAAGTGAAAAAAATTCAAGAAATGGCTACAGAAGCAACCATTCTTGAAAGAATTCAAGGATAATGGAGATGAATGCAATAAAAATAAAATGACAATGCAATAATACTATGAACATGCAAGAACTAAGGAAAAAAATGTAAATACCTACCAAAGATTAGCTCTAAGCGTAAAAATCTCTAAAGCTCTAATAATAAACTAGCATGTTATAATAATGCATATGAGGGAGATGATAGATGCTTGAGACAAGGGTCTTATTTATAGGTTTGAGGGAGACCTTGAGGTGGTGGCACCTATGGTGCATCCACAGAGTTGCCACAAGGGAGACACATGGGCTAAAGTAAAAGCCACACAAAAGACAATCCAAGCCTTTAAGATTTGAGTGGCTCAAGGTTTTCTCACACATGTGTGAACAACCTTAGGAAAGGAATGGGGGACAAAGGTGTAAGAGTACCTTTTGTAGGAGTTAAGGAAAGAGGGCTCCTTGGGGTTGAGTTACTCACACATGTGTGACAAAAGGATAAAAAAGGTGGTTAAAGCACGCTTAGGAATAAATAATCTTCGTTAACTAGTGGTAGGCTTAGGTGGTGAGAGTGATGGGTAGTAAACTAGGCTTTATGTAGGATTTAGAATTAAGTTAAATAGGATTTAATTTAATGGTGGCTTTAGTAATTTTAATCATGTGGAGGGATTTAAATAAAATGAATTTTATTTAAAAAGAGAATTTATGGAGCAATGTGTATTATATCAATTTAATACATTAGGGGGTGTATTTGAATTTAATTTGAATGTTTTAGGGAAATGAACATAATTTAATTAGTTTAATTAAATAGGTAGATAATATGACAAAAATAAATAAATAAATAAATAAATAAATAAATAAATAATAATCAACTATAGTGTTATAAGAAATATTAAATAAATTAATATAGTGCTTTGGGATGATTTTAAGTGTCTACATTTTGCCCCTCTTTAATGAAGTGTGAGAGTGACATTGTGTCAAAGAAAAGAAAATATAGGTTTCCCCAGAGAAGAGAGAAGTCATAGGAGTCATGTCATAGTGAAAATAGGGGAGGAGGGTGCCTCCTCAAGAAAATAGCTAAAAAAGGAACTAACTTGTACAATGTTATTGAAAAAGAGCATCGTGAGGAAAGGAGGAACAAAAAAAGTTTGGAACATTTGCATGACTTGTGGGTTGTATTGGATCGAAGAGGAAAAAAAATGGGGGTGAGCAGAGATGGTGGGGCTTATATGAGGCCTTAAAGGGCTCAATGAAGGTTCATTTTCACATATAGAAAGCATAGAACTAGAGTAGAGGATTTGATTGAGCGATTAGAGCTAGGTAAGCACATCCAGATACTCCATAGATCGACTAATGTGGGACCAACGATAAGAAAACTTAATAGACTTTTCAAATTTAAATTTTGCTTTCAAAATTTTCACATTGAGAGGGGTAGAATTGGATAAAAATTGGGTCAGGCAGAAACTATAGTTGGTAGACTATCATCTACACAAACAACATTCTCTGAACTATTGTTCGCACAAATAACCATCGATCAATCATCCTATGCAAAGACAATGATCATTGGAAATTAATTTTCAAAGATGACAATCATTATATTATCATTTGCATGAGGAGAAAATAAATGATGGTAAAGTATTATCTACATAGATGGATCATTGTTTGTGCATATGCTAAATTGTATGGGAGATAATGAACTTTTATCTTTGTCGATTGGAATCTTCATGGATCCACATGAGACAACTAACTACTAACAAAACTAACAAATATGAGACTGACAAGGAGTGAAGAGGTTGTGATGCCTTATACTAGGTGATGAGGGGCAATGATGCTCTAGCCCAAGAGTCTAACACTAGAAATAGGTACTGGCACTTGGCTTGACTACTTTTAGGAGGTGACTCCTATGTTTAGGTCATAAGAGCATTATCCTATGGTGATAGTGCTAGCGGACAACCTAAGAGATGTTGAGTGGGGCCATGTTCTTCTCTATAGACTAGAATATGCACATGAGTGGCCAAATTTATGGGTACATATAACACAACTTATTGTACTAGTGGAGAGGTGACATAGTCCTACCTTGAGCTTCCATTTTCCTAAGTGGGAGGACATAGTTACTATCTATCATGTTTGACATATATTGCATGTCCTAATTAGGGGATTTTTACTTGAGTACATATTAGAGGGGTTAGATTCATATTTAGAGCAAATCTTCTAGTAATAGGATCACAAGATTCCCATTTAGCAACAATGGTTGCCATGGAGAGTTGTAATGGAGGAGAGGCCTAGTTTGCCTCAACTAACACTATACTTGGACGGATAATCTAGCATATGGTTCCAGACCATGCAAGGAGTGGGTTTTTAATCGACTGAGCTTGAGTTCTGAGCACTCTTCTATACGATGGTGGATAAATCTTTTATTGGGGCTACACCATCCTGGTCCACCTATACCATGATTTTCATATGTGTGCCTATTGAAGGCATAAAAAATTAGGACCAATGATAACACTGCTACTGATCTAGTCATGGGAGCATATAGACATGATGAGGCCTATTACTTGATATGAGACATGACAACCCAATGAGCCTTTCACATGATGATGTAGGCTACTATCTAGTACACCTCTACTGAGTTAGTGGGCTTCTAAAGGAGATGTTTGGATGAGATCATCATGTTTTACTAGAATCTATTTGTAGAATGTGACTATTGGGGTTATATAGAACCAATATGAGAAGAATATGACATAGAGGATAGGTACTATCTCTAGTTCATATAGATAGATTGTTGGTTGATTGGCTAGACAACCCACATAGTTACATGATACATGCACTCTAGGGTACAAAGGCAATTTGGGAAGATCTAGGATGTGGTACCAGACAAATTTTTGTATCTAGTTTGATCTAGAGAGGTTGAAATGCTATGGGGTTAGGGGATGACATCTTATCCAACTTATTTGATCATTGTGACTAGGGATGGTGATAGTGGCCTAGGTCCATGGACATGACCATAGAGATACGAGGGCCACTCTTGCCTATGCATAGTGGTGGGTTACCCATTAGCTAGTGAGACTTGCAATACAAGGGTTCCACCACCACCACCTAAGGAGCGACAAGGGCATAGAGATGGATAAATAGGAAGAGGTGGAGGAGATAGGGACAAAGGAGAGAGAGGGGTAGATGACAAAGATGACAGGGAAGGAGGAGGCAAGGGATAGGGAGACGAATTTTCCAAAGGGAAGCACATGCACTAGTTGCTCTACCACCATTAGGGCCATAGCAATAGGCTTTGTAGGCACCTGTACAAGTGTCACCATAGGTCCTACTGCCAGTTGCACCTTAGAAAGGATCAAATGGGCCACTAGGGCCACCTCTTATTAGATAGAAGGATCATGAAAAAGTGATTACAAAGAGGGCTAACCTTCAAAAAAAGGTATCTTGTCTAAAGAGTGAGCTAGCAACAATGAAAGTAAGGACAACTAGTGCCCAAAGTGAGATCACTTGATTGCAGGGTGAGATCTAGAGCGGCTACAAGCTAAGGTGTAGGTAGAGAGGGCCTAAGAGTGTACAGTCTTA
This sequence comes from Cupressus sempervirens, assembly GCA_028749045.1. Lineage (NCBI taxonomy): Eukaryota > Viridiplantae > Streptophyta > Pinopsida > Cupressales > Cupressaceae > Cupressus > Cupressus sempervirens. The sequence goes on from CM053787.1 coordinate 218,926,385, forward strand.
AAATGGATGCACCTATCTTTTTAAGACCTTTTAGGTCCCTCTTCATAATGCCTTCATCGGACCATAGATGTGCCTATGCTTGATCTCCTTTCTCCTCTTTTCTTCCTCCTTCCATCCTGTTTCTCCTAGAATCTTCCTGAGCTTTCTATGGCTCCCCTCACCTGACCTTTAAGACCAGGTTGACCCAGGTCAACCTAGATTGGACTAAGTCAACCCAAGTCAACTAAGCCCTCCCAAGTTAACCTAGACTAGGACTACGTCAACCCAGGTTAACTTATTCCTCCATGGTTTTGGGGCTCAAGGCTCGAAAGGCCTCCAAAGTTTAATTAATTTTCTTTCATTCTCTCATTAGCTTGTATTATTTTCTTGCTTGAAAACTCATATTTAAGAAGACTTGGAGGCTTTTTTTCATATCTCATTCATTCATACACTCAAATTATCCAAGATTTTTCTCTCAAATGAAGATTTATACATTTTTCATTCAAGGAGTTCAAGTATTCAAGCATTTAAGCAAGGAGATTTTGATCTAGTATTGAAGAATTCTTTGGGAGCATTTCCTCTTTATGAATTATCTTTTTGTTGGCCATCAAGGGAGGATATCTACATTGAAGCATTCATCATTTTCTTCATTGATGAAATTTTATATCCATGATAGCATGATAGGATTATGGTAGATTTTTTGCAAAGTGGGGAGATATCCTACATTCCTAGTTCAAGATCTACAATATATTTACATACAAAATCCTTACTAAAAAGGGTTTCAAGCAAGGTGAATCCTAACATTTATTGTGTTTTTCAGTAATTTAATTTTAATTTTCTCAATTACGGTTAATTCTTTAACCTAGGGCTTGACCAAGGCAAGCTCTCATCAAACCCCAACCAAAAAAACCTTATTTTCTATGTTTATTTGTAGGATACCAGCAAAAGCTTACATATCTAGAACCTACTTTTCAGGAGCTTTATGGAGAAGGTAGTTGGAGATCACCAAAAAATGTCAACCTGGTGGAAGGGTACCTTTCTAAGTCAGCCTAAACCTTTAGTGTCCTTTTTTGGGCTAATTTTTGGGTTTTGTTCCATTCATTTTATTTGGAGATCCGCAGATGGATTTCCAGAAATAGTTCTAATCTATGAGTTTTGGATGTAAAATATATCTTCCTCTACGCATACCAATCTTTTATATTTTATTTCCTTTCCTTTATTTAGCCTACATCCATATCTTAATTCAGCTAATTGCATTCACATTACATCTAGATTTACTGTAGTGCCTACCCCTAATTTACTTTTCATGTTATATTGAAAAATTCTTTTAGGCTAGCTTTTGTGGTTATGTGTTATGATTTAGTGGTACTTGGTTACCTGATTTAATTGATGTTATTTCATACTTAGATTATATATTTGATGAGCTACTTGATACTCAATTTTGTCATGTGTTCATGGTTATTCTTTCGATGATGATACCTTGTATGTTCATATAGTGATTTCAATTGTCTCATGATGATAGTTAGATGGATGATTTATATATAGATTTTATGGTTACTTAACCCATAGTTGTATGTGTATGGTGTACATGTATATTTTACTTTATGTTTGACATTTCTGATGTGGTTGAGGGAGGGAGTCGTAGTTACTTGCTAGTCAGGATCTACACGATGTTCCACTCCCCACCATTGCCTATTTAGTTTATATATATACATGTACATGTACATATTCGACTTTATGCAGATTATAGGTACTGGGCATTGACTTCTGTGAATTGCTAGGATAAGCGTACCCTATCACAATATCTCAATGGTAAAGAAGGAAGATAGTTCTCAAGTCCAAATCCTAACCTTGAGCCAATTGTCCTAAAATATAGGAGAAGTATCTGAGTTATTTACCCTCCCGAATTAGTTGAGTGACGTGAATTATAGATTTTGACCCTTAAGTTTGAATTTGTACTTTGTCTTTTAGATGAGTTTTTTTATTATGTTTGTGGGTCTGTTGTGATCTTCAGTTATAATTAAATCAAATAAAAATATTATTAAATGATTTAATTTAACGAAAAAAATTACAAAGAAAAATCAAATTTCAATTATATTTAATTAATCAAGAAATTAATTAAATAGAGGAAATAAATCTAAAGCTTTAATTAAAAGTCCAAATTTGGCATAATTATATTCATTTAATTTAATAATAATTAATTTAGAAGTTTCATTTTAATAATGACCTCTAAATATTATTATTAGTTAAATTAATAAATATACTTTCTAAATACGTCTTATTATTAAAAACAAAGTGAGAATAATTTAAATAAATTTTATTCTAAATAAAAAGAAAAAAGTATGCACAAAGAATTAAATAAATTAAATAATAAAAGAATAGACTTTTGTGTGTTCGTAAAACTGAAACCCTAGGTTGAGAAATCCTTTATTAGGAGATTAGTGCTCATTTCCCCACACACAAGTTTGTAGGAGCAATTTTTGTAAAAGGGTTTCAGAGACATGGATTTTTGCATTCTTCGAGTGTTTGCCAAGTTTAGCATAAGATTGAGGTAGGAATTCTATTGAGATTATCACAGTAAATCCTTTCACTCTGTCTTCTTTGTGCCTATTTATAGATCTTGTTTTGGAAATTGTAATTTTATATTGAAACCTTTTTTTTTTGAAGATCATTGTTCTTCATTACTAAAACATCTATGAACAAAAACTAATTGAAACCTCAGTGTTAGGAATTGATGTTTGGAAACAAAAACATAGCTAGGGTTTGATTTGGAATTTGATCTATATTAAATTGATAATTTGATTTGAGAAAATCACTTTTATCTTTGTTTAAAAAAAAAAAAGATCTGCTAGAAAAAATTGTATTCCATGCCTGTACCTACAAATAGATAAATATATGTACACACACACACACCCACATAAATTTTTACATTTTATTAAAAAATGTAATTAAAAATTGATTGGGGAAGGGGTTTTACCCCCCAGCCCCCTCTCGACTGATGACCCTTGGCACGTAGATGTATCAAGTAGTCTATGACTGCCAAAGGTAGCGCGCGACTACTTGGAGCAAACCGTGTCCCCCTTCATGGGGAAAGGTAAGCTTTTTCAATTTATTTAAAAAAAAAAAATTATTATTAGTTAAAAATTATATTAATTTTAAATTGTAAGTTGTAGGTTATTTTAATAAACTTTTTTAATTTAAAATTTGATTATATTTAAATTGTAACTATCATTTAGTGATTAAATAAAATTTAGTTAGTTAAATATAATTGTTATTTAATATAATTATATTTTAATATTAAATTTTATATATATATATAGTTCTTTGCATATTTGATTTTTTTCCAAAGGGGGATGTTTCATAAATTAAGGTATTTGATCAAACTATAAACTCCACTATTGCTCAAGATTAAAATTTAGAATATTACTATAGAAAACTGGAATGATTAAATGTCTACACTTGTTTTAATTATTTAAAGAGATGTTATGTTTATTTCAGGTTGGGGTTTGGGGTGAACTTAGTTTTGACCAGATAGTTATGTTTACCAGAGGCTTGGGAAGTTATTTGTTTGTGAAGTTGTATTGTAATGTTGTGATTATTATGATTTTCGGTTGCTTGTATAGCACTGATGTGGTCATTATGATTATATGAGATTCTCTATTATGAGCTTAGGGTAGGTTATCTTTGTGTATTTTGGGAAGTTGCTTGCAATGGAGGCTAGAGCCCTAAAGAGGTTGCCTGGGTAACCCATTGTAGGTTGTATTAATAAGTGATAACATTTCATTAAATGGGTTAAAAATGAATTAACAAGAGTCAATGTATTACCTCGCCCATGCCTCAAGTGCTAGTATAGGCTAGGATGGGAATAGAGAGGATGTTTGGTTGAGACCTTGCCTCATTAGTATGCCTTGTCTATAAGAAAGGATACTAATGCCACAAAGAGTCACTTAGGGGGCAAAGGCCAGAGAGGCTGCCTGGGTAACCTTAGAGTTGGCTCATGCAATGACACTTGCCCACTTACATAGTAGATTTCATACATGTCTTTGTTGTCTCTGGGATTAGATGTTATATCTGTACTTGGTACCTACCTTTGAGATAGATTTCTACCATAATTCCTTGACCTAGATCCTTGTTATGGTTTTTGGATTGTTATCCATTTGGGACTTGAGCTTATCTCCTTCATGCGGTAGGAGTGGGCCATTTAGGTTCCACGAGGTTGGGTGGTAGTGTTTCTTATACCATTGAGATTTGACAGTTGGATGTTATTGTTGTATGTACTTGTAGAGTTGTTTCATTCTTTTGATCTTGAGATTTTTTTTAATGGTCATATGCTAATTTACTATACTTTGATTATTTGGGATCTTATTAGATGTTGTACCTTATCATGTTATAGATTCTTTTATCATTTTTTATACCCTATGATTTGTATAGAAGATGATTATGCATTCTAGTTATGCCATATGGCATCTTATGTACTTGTATATTATTTCATTGGATTCATACTTATGGTTATCCTATGATGTGGACTTTGTTATGTATTAGACTTAATCTTAATAAAACTTATGTATGTAATTCAACATCATGGAACCCTTAAGAGATGTAACTATTAATGTATTGCTTAGGTATGTATGTGAGTTATTGTTTCCACCATGTTATCTCTTGTTGTTTTAATATTTAATTTTTTTTTGGCAAACTTAGTGACAGAATAGGTTAATTTTTCTTGGGTTCCCTAGCAGGGCATTACATTTACTTTTAGAGGACATTTTAGATGACTCTCAATGTCTCTCTAACACTGCGAATAGAAAAGGGATGCACTCAAAGGATTAGGTGGATGTTCCTAATAACAATGGAAAGGGTAAGGGATCTATTTCTAAAACCATAGTGAAAGCTTCTTTGAAAACCCTAAAGAAAAAGGTTAGTAGTCCTCCTCGTAGGAAGTAAACAAGGAAAATGGTGGATTTAGACAAGGAATTATGTAAGGAGGATGATTTTATAGCAACTAACACTGAGGACATAGACTATAGTAAGAGAAAACAAGCGAAGGGGGTGGACAAGAGGAAGAGGAAAATATCAGTCTCGAAGCTCAAAAAATCCCCTGTGTCCAAAAATAGGCCAAAGTTGTTATCTCATCTAATGACTATGAAGATGATGGAGATGAAATGGAAGCTAACATAGATGAAGAGGGCACAAGTAGGGCCATTGTGTCTTCTAGCAAAAAATAGAAAGTGAAGAAAGGTGATGGTAAAGGTAGCAAGGACTTGGGCTCCACATTGGATCTTATCAAGGACTAGTATGGGGATGATTATGCTATTGTGGAACCTAACCCAGATGATGCTTTCTCCTAGGTAGCTTAGGCTAAGGCTACTTGTGATACTTAAATCCATTTCAAGGGGAGTAAACTAACATGGAATAATATGAACATGAAAACAATGAGGCTTGGGATAGCTAGGGAAAAGATTGACCTCAAGGTTTGTGATGCAAAACTGGATAAAGTGGATCTCTAGGAGTTAATTGATCCCTCCTATTAGGATTAAACCTCAGATAGAAATAACAAATACATGTAAATATAAACAATATTAGAAAATAATATATCACATAGAAAAAAAGCAAGACACCAAGATTTAACGTGGTTCACCCAAACCCTGGGCTACGTCCACCAAACAACAAGTCCAATATTATTACGATCCAATGATTACAACTTGATTACAATCTGTAATCACTTACAACTCAATACCATCACAAGAAGAAATTTTCACATCACACCTTATGAAACAATCCCTAACCCTAAGCCCTTTTATACAAGTATTTTTGCCACTTTAGGGTTAAAACTAGTTATAACATGTTAGCATAAATTGGCACATATAAGCAATAGCCAATTGGCGAATAGTAGCCCAAAAAATTTATGAAGTATGTACAATACTTCCCTAATCAATCACCACAAACTAACAATCTCCCACTTGGGGACTGATCAGACTCCACACTAGACAACAATCTCCCACTTGGAGACTAATCCTATAGCAATACCGTTACCACATGGGGCTCCCACTAGATCAAACCACCTTGGAATTTTCTATTCTTTTATTCCTATTCAGTCTAGAAGACCAACCAAAGTTGAAGAGGAATCCAACTTCTCTCTTGTCACTATGTTTGTAAACATATCTACTAGATTGTCATATGTATGTATCTTATCTAGGTTTAACTATCCATCATCCAAAACTAACCAAACAAAATGGTACTGCAACTGAATGTGTTTTGTCTTTGAAGGCAGAGCTAAATTCTTTGCAAGATGAATGGAACTCTATCTATCTATAAACAAATAATTATCCCTCCGAGGGTGTCCCAATTCTTCCAAGAAGAACTAAAGCCATATAATCTCCTTGGTTGACTTTATAGCCCTGCCTCTATAGTGGATAAAGCATTAACCTTCTGTAACCTAGAAACTCAGCTCACAGTTGCCCCACCAATAGTAAATACATAACTTGTAGTACTCTATCTATTATCAATATCCCCACCAAACTTGAGTCAACATAGCCCTGTAAGTTAGTAGTAGAGCCCACAAAGTGTAAATACTTACTGGATGTCCTCTCAAATATCTAAGAATCCATTTGACTACATTCCAATGCTCAAATCCTGGATGACTCATATACCTGTTAACGACTCCCACTACATGTGCAATATCTAGCCTTGTACATACCACAACATACATCAAGCTTCCTATAGCTAAAGCATAGGGTACCTTGGACATCTTATCCTCCTCTTCTTATGTCTTGGGACACATCACCTTATTCAACTTCAAATGACTAGGTAAAGGTGTGCTGACAACTTTAGCATTCTCCATAGAGAAATGTTGTAACACCTTCTCAACATAATCAGCCTGAGATGGCGTCAATTTCTTATTCTTCCTATCGCTACAAATTTTCATACCAAAGATTTTTTTTGCTTCCCCCAAATGCTTCATAGCAAATGCATGTGCTAATTGGCATTTCAACCCCTTAATGTGATCCATTTTAGACACAACTACAAGCATATCATCAACTTATAAACGTAAAATAATGTAGCTATCATCATCAAACCTCTTAAAATAGACACAATGATCTAAATTACAAGTACTATATCCATGCTCATGCATAAACTATGAAATTTTAGATACCATTGCCGAGGTGCTTGCTTCAAGCCATATAAACTTTTCTTCAATCTGCACACTATGTTCTCCTTACCTTTGACCTCAAAACTCTGTGGCTGAGCCAAATACATCTCTTCGTTGAAATCACCATGAAGGAAGGCTATTTTAACATTAAGTTACTCCAAATGCAAATCTTCAGTAGCCACAATACTTAAAATAATGTGAATAGAAGTCATTTTAACAACAGGAGAGAATATCTAATCAAAATCAATGCCTTGTTTCTGTGCAAATCCTTTTACAACTAACTTGGTTTTAAATCTTTTCTTACCTCCATCCTCTTCTTTTAACCTGTAAACCCACTTATTCTGTAAAGCCCTTTTACTTGCAAGAAATTTGCAAAAATCCCAAGTTTTATTTTTTAGCAAAGAGTCCATTTCATTTTTCATTGTAAACTCCCATTGAATCTTAGTATCCACTTGCATAGCTTAACCATAACATTCAGGTTCACCAACATTTGTTAGTAAAATAGAATACAAAGAGGGAGAAAATATTTCTAGAGGTCTAATTAGCTTTATTGACCATCTAACATTCGCTAATATGTGTGGTATTTGTTGTTGTGGTTCTTGCACATCACGAGGAATTACTAGAACATCATTTTTTGGAGCATCATCCAACACTACATAATCATCTTCTTTCTTCTCATGTTGCTGCGACAGATTTTTGTACAACACTTTCTCATTGAATATGATATCCCTGCTTCTTAAAATTTTATGATTTTCAAAATCTCAAACCATATAACCAAATTCATTAATATCATATCTAACAAATACACATTTCTTTGACTTAGCTTCTAGCTTGGTTCTTTTTTTAGAATCTATATGAGCAAATGCTTCACAACTGAACATTTTGAGAAAAGAATAACTCACCTTCTTACCAGCCCATGCTTCCTCTAGAATACCACAACCCAAAGGAGTAGAGGGACCTCATTAATCAAATATACAACAGTATTGACAACCTCTTCCCACATGTGTAAGGGAAACCTAGCATGCAACCTCATGCTCCTTGCACGCTCCATTATATTCCCGTTCATGCGTTCAGCCACTCCATTTTCCTATGGAGTCCTTGCAATAGTTTCCTATCTATGAATACCATTAGAGGAGAAATAATCTTCAAATTCATGACTGCAATACTCACCACCATTATCAGATCTAAGACATTTTAATTTCTTACCAGTCTCATTTTCAACTAAGCATTTCCATTTCTTAAAAATTTGAAATACATTATATTTCTGTCTAAGAAAATAAATCCATACTTTTCTAGTTGCATCATCAATAAAAGTAACATAATAATGAGAGCCACCAAGGGAAGATACTTGAGCTGGTCCCCATACATCTGTATGCACAAGCTCTAATTTCTCCCTTTTATTTTCCTTCCTAGTCTTCACAAAATTCACTCTCTTTTGTTTTCCATACACACAACTTTCATAGAAATTCATATTAACACATTTCAAACTTGGTAAAACTTTCTTTGTATGAAGTACTTTCATACCTTTCTCACTCATGAGCCCAAGTTTGTAGTGTCACAATGCTGTATCTGAATCTACAACAACTATTTGTTCTCCCTGCTCAACTGCAACAATTGTTCTTGAACATTCATGTTTCTCTGAAACAATTGAAGTAGAAGGAACAATATGATCTATACAAAGATATAAGGTGCCTAATTTCACACCTCTTGATACTATAAGGGAACCTTTTGAAGCCTTCCAATTTTTATTATTAAAAGTAACTACACAACCCTCATCACTGAGTTGCCTTACTAAAATTAAATTCCTACTCAGACTTGGAACATTTCTTACCTCATGTAGTAGCCAATGATTCTCATTCTACAACTTAATCTTAACTTTTCCCTTTCCAACAATTTGATAGAGTTCATTATCCCCCAAATAAACAAGCCCAAAATCCCCTTGGACATAATCAATGAAATAACGTCTATGAGCTATAACATGAAATGAAGCACTAGAATCTAAAACCCATGAATCATCAACACTTTCTAAAGAAATAAGAAAAACATCCTCTTTGGATTTGTTACTTACCACATTTGCCTCCTTGTCTCTGTCTTGCTTTTCTCCTTCATTTTTATTTTGAGTCCAACAATATTTCTTCTTATGCCCTGGTTTCCCATAGTACTAGGAGTCATTTGGTCCTCTCAATTGAGATCTCTTCCCTTCTCACTTTCCTCTTGATTCTCACAATTTCCAAAATTTCTTCCTCTCTCAGTTATTTTGCCTCTTCTTTGTGCATTCAAAGCACTTCCTGATGTAGATCCACCTACGGATTTCCTATGAGTTTCCTCACTCAAAATAACACTGATTGCATCATCATATTTTAGATTATTAGATCCAGAAATGAGATTACTCATAGCCATTACCAAGCCATTCCAGGTTCCAAGCAAAGAACACAAAATCAAGAGAGCCCTAATTTGTTCATCAAAATTAATACCCATAGAAATAACTAACTAGTAATAGTATTAAACTCATTTAAATGATTTGCAATAGATCCACCTTCTGCCATTTTCATATTAAATAAATGCTTCATGAGAGGTACCTTGTTTGAAGTAGAGGGATTTTCATACAATTTCATTAGGGTTTCCATCAACCCTTCTGTTGTCTTCGCTTTTGTAATATTAAAGGCCATCGATGGTGCCAGGCATAATTGAATGCTTCCAAGTGCCTTTATGTCTGAAAGATCCTAGTCATCATTTGTCATAGATCCCTAATTATTGGTTTTTCCTTTCAACGACTTCCATAAATCCTTTTGATAAAGATAGTCTTCCATTTGCATCTTCCATAATTGAAAGTTTTGCCCATCAAACTTATCAACCCCTAGCTTACCCTCTTCTGCCATCACTCCCACTAAACCGTGAGGCTTTCCTACAAAGGATAACTAAAAAACAACCTCGCTCTAATACCACTTGTTAGGATTAAACCTCAAATATAAATAACAATTACATGCAAATATAAACAATATCAGAAAATAATAGATCACATAGAAAAGAACACAAGACACCAAGATTTAATGTGGTTCACCCAAACCCTAGGATACATCGACCAAACAACAAGTCCAATATTATTACAATCTAGTGATTACAACTTGATTACAATTTGTAATCCCTTATAGCTCAATTTCGTTGCAAGAAGCAATTTTCACATCACACATTATAAAAAAATCCCTAACCCTAAGGCCTCTTATACAAGTATTTTTGCCACTTTAGGGTTAAAACTAGTTGCAACATGTCGACCATAACTTGATGAATATAAGCAATAGCTAATTGGCAAATATTAGCCATTGGCGAGTAGTAGCCCACCATTGACAAATAGTAGCCCAATAATTTTATGAAGTATGTATAGTTCTTCCCTGATCAGTCACTACAAACTAACAATTTTCCACTTGGGGACTGATCAGACTCCACACTAGACAACACTTCCATGATAATTCTTAGTGATTACAACAAAGAGGATAATATAGACTTTCTTAGTAATGCTAGAAATAACCTTTTGAACAACTTTACATCCATTCAAGATCTATTTCACCAAGTCATGGATTTAAAAGATAGAATGAGATCACTAGAAGGGAGGATTGATGGACATTACACTCATGTTGATGCTGAAAGGGAGGATCCTACCACGGATTCCTCAGTTGACATGGAAAATTTCTATAGGCCAGAGGCCAAAGTGCAAGAGCTAGACAACAAGATTAATAGCATTGAGAGAAGCCATAAAAATATTGCTAATAAAAGTTATAGAATCCTAAAAATCTCCAATGAACATGTCAAAATCCTGATTAGTAAGTTGGAAGGAAACCCTATGGAGAAAGCCATTTTCATTACATCTAAGGATCAAGGTGCTACCATAGACAACAAGGAAGCGACTAGGAGGAGGACCAAAGCCAATATGAGGAAAAGGGATGCAAGGGCCTCTTTAGACATCACTCGGATTAAGGAAGCAACTAAGAAGACAAACCAGTTGGAGGAGTAGGTTGTGGAGATGATAAATAAAATGGGTTAGTCCCCATTTGTTATCCTCTAGTCTCAAGGTTTTTATGTACATGTTGTTTATTTGTGTTAGTGGTTAGTAATCGATGTGCTATCCTTTGTAGCTGGCTCCATTCTTTTTTGCTCTATTTTGTCTCTCAGTCTTAATGTCATATCTTTAAACTTATATATATATATATATATATATATATATATATATATATATATATATATATAGTGTTTCAGGGGCCCTTCAAAATCTATTTTCCTAATAAAAAACATCTATATTTACTTTATTTAAGAAATTAGTTCAATTTTACATTTACATTATCCTCTCAAGGCCAAATAGTACATTTCCTTCTATTGTATTCCTCTTTATAATTCAAATATAGTATTGGTACCCTTCTTCCTTTGGGTTTAGCTAATCTAATTTGGATCATAAGTGGAATCATATTTTGAAATTCCCATCCTTCCCTTTCACACATATTTGAATGGCTTAGTTTCCTAGAAATAAGGAGATCTATAGTCCTATTAAAGTGTCTCCCTTTCCCCCTAAACATTTTGGTTAACTCTCATGTGTCTTTTCCTCTATTTTGTCATATTTGTACCTCCTTTAGGGAATGATGATATTTTCATACTTGATCTAATATTACATATTATCATATGAACTTATTAATCCCAAAGTTAGTAGATCCCTTTGTACTTTTTTTGATGTGCTCATTTCCCTTGAAATGTTTCTCTTCTTGGGGGCATCCCATAGAAGTATTTTTTGTGTGGATGTATGTACACTTCTATTAAATTCATTGCTCCCATCACATTAAAGTGTTTGAAATCACTTTAACATGGGGGCATACACTTCACTCATCCTTTGACCATGGAAAACAAACAAAAATTCTCTATATAACTTGGAGTACTTCAAATTTTAGTGCATGGTATGATTTTTAAGGTATACCCAAATCTATGCATTATTATTTCATGTTTATCCTTCTCTGGCTCTTTCCTTTTAGTTTCCAAGAATTATTGATAGTTCTTGGGGGATTGGTCTCTTTTTGGATCTCTCTCTAAACTATTGATAGTTTGGGAGGCTCAATCCTTGTTTTGAACCTTCTTTTGATTACTAATAGTTTGGGAATCTTGGTCTTGTTTTGATCCCTTAAGGACACACACATCCTTATGCTTGGGCTACTTTTCAATTCTTCTTTTTTCACACACACTTGCTATACCATTTGATTCTTCTTTGATAGATTGAATAGCATGTCACACATACTTTCTAGACTATTCAATGAGATCTCCTTTTGTAGAGAGCTTCGCCACCAACCCTCCCCCCCCCCTCTTTTTTTCTTGTGTGGATCAAAATAAGGCACAAAAGACTTATTGGGAAAGTAATTACACTCCTTTTTCATAGAACTTATCTCTTTTATTATAATTCTAGATATGACAAAGAATCAAGTCTCTTGGGGGATTGATGATTTCTTTTCCTCATAAATGGTGATAAGATTTTCTCTTTTTTCTCTTGATCTACTTTACCATGAGTTTGAGGAAACTCATACTCCTACTAAAGTGGGGAATAAATGTACCATCTTAAAATGGACCTTGACTTTTTAATACCTTTTAGCTCCCTCTTCATAATGCCTTCATTAGACCATGGATGTGCCTGTGCCCGATCTCCTTTTCTCCTTTTTTCTTCCTTCTTCCATCTTGTTTCTTTTGTTATCTTCTTAAGTTTCATATGGCTCCCTTGACCTAACCTTTGGGACTAGGTCAACCTAAGTTGACTTGGACTAGACTAGGTTGACTTAGGTCAACCTAGTCCCTAGTAGTTTTAAGGTTCAGGGCTTGAAAGGCCTCATGGGTTTAATTAATTTTCTTTTGCTCTCCCGTTGGCTTATAGTTTTTTTCCACCCAAAAACTCATAAATAAGAAGACTTGGAGGCTTCATATTCATATCTCATTCATTCATAAACTTAGGTGATCCAAAAGTTTTCTCTCAAGTGAAGATTTATGCCTTTTCCATTCAATGAGTTCAAGAATTCAAGATTTTCAAGCATTTAAGTAAGGATGTTTCTATCTAGTGATGAAAGATCCTCTATGAGCATTTCTTCTTTAAGATCTAGCTTATTGTTGGCCATCAAGGGAGGTGATCTACATTGAAGTATTCATCATCTTGTTTGATGCACTTTTACAATAATGGTGCCATGATGGGATTATGATAAATTTGTTGTAAAGTGTGGAGATACCCTACATTCCTAGTTCAAGATCTACAATACATTTACATACAAAATCCTTACTAAAAAGGGTCTCAAGCAAGGTGAATCCTAGCATTTATCTTGTCTTTTAGTCATTTACATTTATATTTCTCAATTATGGTTAATATATTAACCTAGGGCTTGACCAAGTGAAGCCCTCATCAAATACCAACCACAAAACCCTTCTTTTCTATGTTTATTTGTAGGATACTAGCCAGAGCTTATGGATTTGGAACCTACTTTTTAGGAGCTTTCTTGAGAATTCAATTGTAGATCCTCAAAAACCATCAACCTGGTGGAAAGGCACCTTTCCAAGTTGACCTAGACCTTTAGTGTCCTTTTCTAGGAGATTTCAAGGTTTTGTTTCTTTATCTCACAATTTACGAACGCATAGTCATAAATTGTTCAAATTTGTGAGTTTTGTAGCTAAAATATATCTTCCTCTATGCATATCAAGGTGAGTCTTTTATAGTTTATTTCCTTTCATATCTTTAGATCTATATCTTAATTGGGATAATTGCATTCACATAACATCTAGATTTACTTTATTTAAGCAATTAGTTGAACTTCACATTCACATTATCCTATAGAGGGCCAAAGAGTACATTTCCTTGTACTATATTCCTCTTTATAATTTAAATTTACTATTAGAACCCTTCTTCCTTTGGGTTCTAGCTAATCTAATTAATTTGGCTCATAAGTGGAATCATATTTGGAAATTCTCCTCTCTCCCTTTCGTACATATTTGAATGGTTAAGTGGCTTGGAAATAGAGAGGTCTATAGTCCTATTAGAGTGTCTCCCTTTTCCCCCTAAATAGCAAGTAAAATGCACAAGAGGTATTATCTTCCTTACAAGCTAGAGTTGATGTTGGAGAGTTCACCTTGACCATGACATATGTTGAGTCTGAAGAGGATTCATAGAGCATACAACAAATTCAGGAGGAGGTGGCCACATTGTAGGTCGAGAGGGCATACCTTCAACAATAGGTACAAGAGTACTGAGGACAAAGGGATCTAGTGATGCAAGGCATTAGGGATGATGTTTTTCCCCAAGTAATGCAAGATGCACTAGCATCTCACCAATGTGAGTCTCTAGCTATTTAAGAGGTCGTGTATTACAGGGGCCTATATCAAGATGCATTATCAGAGGAAAAGAGGCAACCATATTTTGAGGTTGGGTCTACCTCCTAAACTAGAAAAGGATGGAAATGATTAGAGAGGTCCCTAGGATAGTCCATACCACCTCACTAAGATGATGTTGAACTTGAAGGACCCTCCCAGCTAGGCACTTGATAGCCATAGAGTTGATATTTTGAGATTTTCATGATGTATGACACATATGTAGATGTAGTTTTGTATTTTTGAAGTACCATGGTGTACTTTTTGGCATTATACTAACACTAATGTACTAAATGATCAATCATTTGGACTATATATGGACTATACATGGATTTATATGGAAATATTATTCTTTTGATATATATACATGATGACATGATTTGATGACCTTACATGTTTATGTATTATGACTAAGAGATGTTTATACATGTGATGGATTTATGACAAAGGTACTGGAATTTGTGATGTAGGACTTGTGTGATTTCTATGTGATTTTATATGATGTTATATGTGATTTCTAATGTGTGTATGATGTAGGGTCTATATGTTTGGGTTTATGAGACATATACATGATAATTATGACATGTGGATTTGTGGTGTATGGATTTATTTTTCAAATATTTGTGTTGATCTCTAATCCTAAGTTGCCTATTAGTGTCTAACACTTAGTCATTTCCAAGGCAACATTGGATAGTCATCACTACAACGCAACCATCTAGATAAGGCCAAGCTACAAAGGATGTGTTTATTTGTCATCACATGCTGAGCAAGTCAAAAGGTTGCTAAGCACCCTAGTTGAGACTGAGTAAGCATATAAGCCAAGTAACATAGTTGAGACTGAGCAAGTAGAAAGTCAGTTACTGCTAAGCAAACAAAATATGTTGAGTGAGGAGAAGCTGAGTGACACCATGAATGTTAGTTATGACCAAGCATCCAAAAATTCAAGTGTCGAGAAAACTAGTATTGACATATGAGTTTGTAATTGCACAAACACTTATGTAAATAACTTTAGTTGATATCTATAGGATATTTAAAGATTATAGAGAAAATGAAGGAGGATGTTACATGTTTTTTTAGATGACATTAATCCCTAAACAAGAAGATTAACCAATTAGAAAATTAGAAGGGAAAATGACAAAATGATGAAATATGGATCATTGATCCTAATCTAGAACTTTCTAGGATTATCTATTTAAGAAGGTTTCCTATCCTAGGATTAGAATAATGAGTGTGTATGTAAATAGAAGTGAAGTGAAGGAGTGAGCAAGATAAGTATAGAGCGAAGGAAGGCTAAGTCTGAAAGGAGTTCAGATAGTGCAACCAGAATAGTGAAGGACATAACACAGATATCAGATAAGGAGATCAAATTGGGATTTTGAAGAGAGGAGATCCGTAATAAGATTTTAGAGAAAATTGAAGGGTCAGGTATTGAATTAGTTTATATAAAGTCAAGGTAAATCTCTTAATAGAGTGGTTCTAATAGACCTATTTCAAATCTCTTAATAGAGTCCTTACTTTATTGTAAGTGTAAAATGCTTTAACATGGAAAGACCTAACAATCTTATATTATTTTAATAGAGAAGACCCCTCACATGGTAGATCATCTGATATGATCAAAATTATAACCCTAATAGGTTAACTTTATTGTTGCAATTGTGAATATTTCTGGGTTTCATCACCACTCCATTTTTATCTTCATATTGAAGTATTTCTGAGTAACCAAAATCATTGTGTTATGTGTTGATGATTTTCATGAATGTCATGCTTATATAGATTTAATTTCAGCATTATATGTTTATGTTTATATGGTATACGATTTGGGATATGAGATGGAATAGGTGTGAATTGTTTTATTAGAGAAAAGTATTATAGATCCTTGTTCACCCCCCCTCTTAGTATCTTGTTTCCAATTAAGATATCCAACAATTGTTATCAAAGATCAATTCTCTTGAAAAAGTCTAACAACTTGAGAGGATCAAATTTTGAAGATGGAGAAATAAAAGATGGGAAAAATGATTGAGAATGAGATGATTCAAATCTAGATCACATTGCAACAACTTGAACAAGCAAAAGAAGAGTTGAGGAAATTCTTAAAGAAAAGAAAAGAAATGGCCATTCAACAAAATGATACACTATACAAGGAAGTTCATACATAAGGATTTCTTAACATTAGGAATATTAATGATAGCGATACAAAAATAGAAGATCTATTGGAGAAGAAAATCATTCTAAACAAAGAAGTCAAAGAACTCAAGAGAGAACAAAAAATTCAATCAATAAGATTATGTGAAGTGACTAAAAGAAGAAAGCAGGAGAAGACAGAGTCATGGTTGAAGAAGACAAAAGACAAATGGTTACTAGACTTGAAGAAAGATAATTTGAGGTGTAGAAGCTCACAAAGAATCAATTGGACATGATGAGCTAGTTGTTAATTTTAAATCAGGAGTTGAATAGAAAGGACATGGAGATCACAAATTTGAGATTACAATGTGACCAACTAAGAAATGAGTAAAGATCTAAGAAATAACTACTAGAAAGAATAAATGAACCAAGTGAAGCTATCAGATATTCTGAAGAATTGGTGAGATCACTAAGACCATCTAGTGATACTTCTAGTCTAGGACATGAAAAGCACTCTTCATCTACTAAGGAAGGTGAATCATCAAAGAATGGAGAGAAAAGAAATGAAAAATCCAAAGGAAAACCTACTTGTCATCATTGTGGTAAACTTGGACACACTGCTAAAATATGTAGGAGCAAACATGGTATGCAAAACCCTAAACCTAAGTTTACTGGGAACTATTTTAATTGGAAGAAGCAAGGACACTAAGAACACAAATGCAATTCAAAGAAAAGTGATGCACCCACTACACTTAGATTTGAAGGACATTGTTATAACTATTAGAAATATGTACATAAAGCTCATGAATGTAGACCCAAGGCAAAATCTAACTAGACATCTGAAAAGAAAAAATATGCACTTGAGCAAGGTAACTCTTACAATTGGGATTATAATACATGGTATAATTTTTATTATTGTGGAGAGTATGGGCAGATTCCATAGAATTTCATAAAGACACATTTTAGAGCTAACTATAAGAAAAGGTTGAATGGAAACCTAGTTTGTTTAATTGTCTTAAGGTTGGAAATGTTAGTAAGAACTACAGGACCCAAGCATTAGCACCAAACAATGGAAACAATAAAGGAAAAGCGAAATTCTAGGTAAATAAAACATGTAAAGAGATAGTGGAAGCTAGAAGCAGTGGAGAAAGAAAAGCTGATATCACCAAATTCAATGGATCAGGTGATCACACCTCATCTAACTAAGTAAAAGAAGGTATGTAAGAGACTCTATAATTAATGAAATACCATACATCAGTTCCTGACAAGTAAGTGACTAAAATTCCCTATCAAAATGAATCAAGATGTATTAGGAAAAATCTAAGAGAAGTATTGGGCAATGAAGTATGTTTTACTATCAAGTGTCGAGCATTAATAATTCATTTTGTATTGATCAAGCATTACAATATAGATTGAGACCTTACATCAACTGAGCTGATGTATTGGCCTAGCGAATTGATATTAACCAAGCAAGGTGATAGGGATAGAGTATTTGAAAAGAGGCACAAAAGGCTAAGACAATTGTTGTGCACCTACTAGAGTACAAATCCATTTATTGTAGACCTAATTGGCAAAATTGATGGTATATATCAAATTTGGGCATTCATTTTTTTTACCAAGCAAATTCAAGTGCACAAGTGATTCAAAGGCAATTAAGGAAAATTTAGTGACAAAGTGAGTCAATCACAGTGTGCCATTGGCAATTTGATAGAATCAATAAGTAAAACCTTTATTATCAAGCTAGTTTTTTTGAGGTTTTCAAAGAAAAGTTTGTTTCAAAACTCTAGTTTGAAATGGCATCATCTGCATCTACAATTGTGAGTGAATTGTTGAAGGAGAGCAATGCGTAAATTATAAGGAATTATTAGTGTCCCCAACCTAAATTGAGGGATTGTTCAAATTTTGAATTAACAAAAGACAAATTTGGTGCGCTATCATCAATTCCACTAAAGGTTCTAACAATTCAGGATGTACACACTTTTTATATGAGCAAAATTAGATAAGTCAGAGATTTTGAGTTGAGAACAACTTATGATAAGCTATGTGATAATGGAGTATTAAAGGATGAGTATAAGATTGTTGCTGAGAAAGGGCTTACCCATGCCTTAGGTTTTCTGATAGTCTTCAAAGCAGAATGGATAAAGATTGTGTTGAGCCATATTCAAGATATAAAAGTATGGTTAGAATGTGAGCTAATTAAGATCAACAAGGCCATCACATGACAAGTAATAGGGTACCCTACCCTAGATAGACCAAAGATGATGAGATGCACAACAAGAAATGAAGTTGAGAAATTGAAAAAAGCTAAATGGAATCGTTGAAGTATGTCAATTGATGGGATTGATGGCCTAGTTGTCAAATTTGTAGTATGAGTGATTGCACATAAGTTATCAATCGAGATGACTAAATACTATGACATGGATTGCAGTGGAACTAGGTTACAAAATTGTTTAAAATGATCACAATCATGATCATGTTGAGCTACAAATAGAATAATTGACAGAGAATCTTGGAGCTATAAGGAAAGTGAAGAATAAATCATGTAAGTTTGGATCCCTATTAGTTTGTATATTTTTCTATGTACAAAATTAATTTCCTACCATCGACACAATAATATGGGATAGGAGAAGACCAACTATGTAGAAAATCAATGACTTGATAAGTGAACTAGGAAATTTTTTTGAGGTGATTATGGATAACTATTTTGAGGAATTCAAGAATAAAATGAGAAATCATATGAGGATTCCTAAATCCATTGTAGATATGTATTTTGATGATATATGTTTCATGGTAGACATAAATTTTGTTTATGCCTAGGTTGTACTACCTAGATTTGCGTGGTTAAGGCCGATGTCTTATGAGGTAAATGTTGATGAAGTCACAAAAATTATGACTGTACTTTTCTCGGAGCATATTGATGTGAATGCCGAGCCACTCAACACATATGACATAATAAAGGATCAAATGAATAAATAGACAAGTGAGCCCAAGAAAGATAAGAAAAGAACAAAGACAATCAAAGGTCTTGAGGGAAAAGAGGATGAAGGGGAAGGATCTAAACATGTAGTTGAAGCCAAGTAATCTAAAGGAAAAGAGATAGTTGTTGCCAAGCCCAAGGAAATAAAGCACAAGAAAATAATAATTATTGATCCAAAGGTTAAAAAAGATCTCAAGAAAGGTGTGCAAAAAGTTGTCACACACCAAGAGCCAGAAAGTAGAATACTAATGAGATCAAAGATAGCTCTACCCTCGACTACAAAACCAAAAGAAATTCCAACAAAGAGGAAACTGACCAGTTCACTGAAGCATAACCTACTTAAGAGGCTGAAGAGAAAACTGGTGGCAAGACAAGAGGAAGAAGATGATGAAGAAATAAAGTCTGATGATTTGAGAAAACTTCAGATTGTGCAGAGACCACCTCCAATGACTATGGATATGGTATGTCAAGAGATTAGTGAATTAGTGTGTTTGATAGGATTCAAAGACATTAATTTTGATTCTTTAAGTAAAGAAGCCCAAGAGAATCTTGAAAAAGATATGATAGATATGATGATACAATTCAAATCTACACCTATAGAGTTAGGACAATGTATTCCTAAAAAAATGTATAATAAAGTTGATGCTAAGTGGAAGTGGCAATTATCTATTGAAAGATAGATCAGGGAGACCACATTAGCACAAACAATGCTATATTTAGGAAAGACACATATGTCTATAGCCCTAAAAAAATTTTGTGAAGAAATTTATGCCTATGGAGAGGGCTTATAAAATTATGATGAATGAAGCTCATGAAGTTGAGAAAGAGAGTATAAATATATGGAAGGAAGCATTTGAGTTTCTTATTCCATCAATTGATAAAGAAGATCAGGAAGGAGAAGAAAGCAGTGGAGAAGTTAAAGAAGAAGAGGATGATTTAGCAAAAGTTGCAAAATTTGCAGAGGAAATCAGGTGATTGGTAGAAGGGTGTGAATAACAAGATGTTGTCACAATTGAGGACATTCTCAATTCATCCCCATAGTATCAAAATGTGTTAACTAAAGAAGAGATGAAATATGTTGAATTTGATACATATCTACCAAGCACCAATCTAGTATTACTACAAATCAAGGATTATTGAAGGATTGAAAGTGGCAAAATTGATAATTTTCATGTTACATCAGTTACCATCGATACAAGTGTTGAGTAACAAGGCACTGCTATAATTATGTTTCCATAATTTAATTGTATCCCAATGGGCCATATAGTTGAGAAGGTTGAAGAAGAGAAAGAAAAATAAATGACAAAAGAAGGGGAGAAACCCAAAGAACAAGAGGTTACACAAGCTCTTATACAACTTCTGAGTGTCGAGTCAACTGATATACTAACTATTACACCTGAACAATAGGTTTTGTCTACTCAATAAGAGCATAAATAGGTATCTAGATCGATTGAAAAGGGTAAAAAATTGAAGATATCACTACCCAGTGATACAACCCATCTATCTCAGATAGTGGCACAATTAGATGAGATGACAAAAGAGTCAATAAGTCTAGATGAGGTAATCACTTTACCCATGTATGACTTAAATAATTTGACATTGGATCAAATTCAAGAGTTGCAAAATTTGTTGAGCCATAAGGCAAAGAAAGAACAACTAAGAAGAGAGTACAAGGGTGAAAACTCAAACCTATGTCACCTTTTATAAAGAAAAAGGATCCCAGAACCCAAACGATTCAACTTAAACAACATAAAATGGTATTTGTGTCTAGAATTTGAAGATGATGTAAATTGATGAAATGTGTAAAATTGGATGAATTTTATGGCTATAATTTTTTTTAATGAGAATTTATTCATTTTGTTTTAATTTTGAAGTCCCTTTTCAATTGTGAAATAAATAGGGTGTAGCTCTCGTCAAACAAGTACATGCAAATATTCATTTTTTGCTTTATTTTGAAAATATGTTATAGATGACATGTATAGCTAGTGAACAAAAAAAACAAATATTGGTTTTTGATTTATATTTACTTTGTTATAAGTACTCAAGTTCAACCTTATCAGAAACCAATAGTGTTTACCTCCTGTCAAAACTTCCTTATCAAATATACACCTTTTTGAAAAAAACTTACATATTCTTGAAGATGACTCTCTCCTCTAGGGATAAATATAAATATAATTTTTTTCATATGATTACTATTTTTTTCATTTGTTGAGGGAGTGTCTTCTCAAATGTTGAAATACCTACCTATAATATTTTAAAATTATAACATATTATAACTAATCAAAACAATATAAAATTTATATAATGGTGCTATTGATGTTAAGATATATGAAAGGATATTTTTAGTTTTTGAAAAACAATTAGTTTTGATAGAGAAATGAGATTTTACCAAAATAGGTTTAGAGGTCCTAGGTGAACCCACAATAATGGGTTCCACTTTTGTGGGATGAAGGAAATCGAAAAAAATGGCAAATTTTGCATATCGAATTTACCATATGTTCACATGAACATTCAAGTTAGGTTCACGCGAACATAATTATAATACATGTTCACGCAAACACATTTGATATATATGAGATATGTTCACGTTAACATACCTCATTAATATGTTCGCGCGAACATATTTTACGATGACTCTCGCTGTCAAAAATGTCATTTTCTCCATTTTACTGTTCATTTCTATGGTGTGCAATTTTGATTAGGATGTTGGAGCAAACGTGTTTGATTAGTTAGCCTCTTGCATCATTTTCCATCATTCTCCTCCAGATTCTCGTTGTTGTGCTATTTCAGGTATGTTTATATGTTATTATTTTAATATTTTTTATGTTTTCAAAGCATATTTTCATGTTAATTAAATATTTTTATTGTTTATTTATGTTACTTAATTCTATTAATTTAATGTTTATAATTTTTTTTTAATATGTTAGTTATATATTAGAAAAATATTAATGTAGCATTAGAAAACAAATTTAGAAAAAAATAGTGTTAAATTAGATGAATATTAGAAAAACAATAGTTTAGAATATTAGAAAAACATTAGAAAATATTAAAAAAATGTTAAATCAAAACATTAGAAAAAATATTACATAAAAAATATAAGAAAAAAAATTACATTTAAATATTTGAA
Source organism: Cupressus sempervirens (assembly GCA_028749045.1). Classification (NCBI taxonomy): domain Eukaryota; kingdom Viridiplantae; phylum Streptophyta; class Pinopsida; order Cupressales; family Cupressaceae; genus Cupressus; species Cupressus sempervirens. Next base: position 218,949,107 of record CM053787.1, read on the forward strand.
AAAAACATTACATTAAAATATTAGAAAAACATTAGAAAAAATATTTAAAAATATTAGTTTGGACAATATTAGAAAACTATGAGAAAATATTAGAAAATACATTAGAAAATATTGTTGGAAATATAGATGGAGCAACTGGGGGGGGCGGGTGGGGGGTGAATTAGTTACCACAAAAACAAATCCACAGATCCCTTAAATGTCTGATAAAACTATTTACTGCTGTCACTCGGTAAATGCAGTGTATGTTATACTTTAATAGATCTTATACATTCATAGTGATTAACATGCAAGCATAAAAGAAATAAAATGAACACATGAGACACTAGATTTAACGTGAAAACCCAATATGGGAAAAACCACCAAGTAACTAGCTACTGATTTTCACTCTTCTGAAGTGATCTCTGTTAGGAGCCAACCTAGTTAAAGGTTACAAAACACACTATTAGGTGTGACCTTGTTAGAAGATTTTATCACCCTATTAGGAGTGGCCTTGTAAGAGGCCTGAAAAAAATTCAATGGAACTGTCACCTTGTTAGAGGATTTACAACTGGCTATTAAACCAACTCTGCTAAGAGATTTTGGAATCACTGCTACAATGGTAAGAAATTAACAATGAAATTACTTGAATGAGATGCAACTGGATTTGCTGATTATAGATCTCTATTCTGCTTCACACTAGATCCTTCTTGATCAAATATAACTTTGTTGCTCCTCAAGGATATTTTACCATCCTTCAAATTTTCTCACACTTTCCTTCTCAAACAATCAATACACTTGCATACTCGCTCATACATTAGAATCTAAACTTGACCCTATATTTATACCATACAAATTATCAAGTCGACTCAATTACAACTTATAATTACCAATAAATATTACCACAGTTGGCTGGAATCAATACTTGAAATAATTAAGCTTCATTTCTCAAATCAACAAAATCCTTCATTGGCCGACCCTACTCGATAAACACTGATCCTGAAATGATTTCTTGTGTTAACCAATAGACACTTGGTTAACACTGCGAACTTGCAAAATCCTTTATCAACTAAGTGAACTCGGTAAATACTAACTTTTGACCAACTTTCCTTCGTTAACCATGAGAGCTCGATTAACACTACTTTCTGCCATAATTTCCTTCGACACCCGAGTGTGCTTGGTAGACATTGTTTATGCAGAGTAATTTCCAAGAATGCTCAGTAGACACAGAAAATTGCCTTGCTGACCAGGTGAGCTTGATAAGCACTGTCTTTCAACTGATATGACATTTGTGTAACATCAAAGATAGCACACAATTGGACAATTGTATCCAACAATCTCCTTCTTTGGCATTGACGGCAACACAACATGTCATAGCACAATGAAATTTGAAAACAAGTCTTTCTCTGATAGAAATTTTCTCCCTCTTAAATTTTATGCCAAAAACTTCTTTAATGCAATAATCTCCCACTGTGAAGGAATTGCATAGCTTCTTTTCCAAAAAGATATGATAGTAAACTCTCCCTCTTTGACAACACATGCCAAAGACAACACACATCAAATGAGTAGCAATGTACCTTGTGTTGAGATAATGGGTGTTGCACACATTGCATAATATTGTTATATTTTATTATGTAATGTTGTACCTAGATGAATGTGCAACATGTAAAGATTCCCATGGAATATTCTTGATGAGTTGTATTGTAACATTGTGAAAATATTTCATGTAATTATTTAATATTGGAAAAAAGAATTAAATGCCCAATATTAAATGTGGGGTCAGTGGGTTAGGTAGCACATGGTTTTAGCACATGGTTTATGTAATACCACTTAGTGGTTTTGTGGGACTTGCTACTATATAAGTAGCCACAAGGGTAGTTGTTGTAGTAGAAGAGTGAGAAAGGAAAAAGTTAAGCAGGACAAGGCTTGACAGGTTAGCCAAGGGAGCATTTGTGAAGGTTAGAAGCATGGCATGGGATGTGTGGATTCATACTTGTTCACATAATTTGCTCGGTTGTGGCTATGGTCATGAAGGCTTCTATGGTTGTATTGCAATGGTGTTTTAGCTGAATAATACATGGTGATGGATGCTTTTGGAGGCTGGATTTTTTCCCTCAATGAGGGTTTCTTAGGGTATATCTTGTGTCACAATTTTGTGGGTATGTTGTTTATTGTCTTGCATGTGGATTTTAATTCCATGTTTATTTTAGATCTATTATGGGTTATGTGGAAATGGTTATACTTTTTATTGCCAAGTTTCCTTACACCTTGAGTACTAATTCATACGCAATGTTCCCTTGACTATGCTGCATCAACTACTAGATCTTCAACTTGGTTCTTGTTGATGCATCACTAAAACTTTGTTTTAGAGAGCTTCAGATAGGGGAATGCCCCCTAACTTACCTCTTAGATACAAGAATGCATCCTTGGGTAATGGCTTGGTGAATATGTCCGCAATCTATTCTTTTGTATGGACATATTCCAATCTAATATCTTTATCCTGCACCAATTCTCTGACAAAGTGGTATTTTATAGCAATGTGCTTGGTTTTGGAATGCATTACTAGATTCTTTGATATGTTAATTGCACTTGTATTATCACAAAACATGACAATTGGTTCTTTGATCTCAACCTTCATGCCTTCCAACAACTGTTTAAACCAAACAATATTAGAATAGTTCACTATTGCTGCAACATATTCTGCTTCTACTGTAGATTGGGATGTGCAATTTTGCTTTTTGTTTGTCCAAGATACCAATCGTTTTCCAGGAAAGAATTCTCCACCACTTGTACTCTTTCATCATCAATGTTTCCTACCCAATCAACATCAGTAAACACTTTTAAGTCTAGATTTCTTCCTAGTTTATACCATAAGCCATAATCTTCAGTGTCTTTCAAGTATCTCAAGATCCTTTTGATTTTCATCATATGATTTTCTTTGGGTTTTTTTGAAAATCTTGCCACTATACCAACTGCAAGAGCAATATCAGGCCTTGTATGAATTACACACTGTAATTTTCCAATCATTGATCTATATAAGGTCTGATCTACCTCTTTTGAATCATCATCTTTGGTAAGCTTTAATCTAGTACACATGGGGGTTCCAACTAGTTTTGAATCTTCCATACCAAAATTCTTGAGTATCTCCTTGATATACTTAGATTGAGTAATGTAGATACCATTCTTGCTCTTCTGAATTTGAAGACCAACAAAGAACTTAATCTCACCAAACATAGACATTTCAAACTCTTTGTTCATTTTCTTTGAAAATTCTTTTCATAAAACATCATTCCTTGTAAATAAAGTATCATCCAAAAATATTTCTACCAAAACAATCTTGTTATCTAGTCCTTCCTTGATGTACAAGCTACTGTTATCATTAGTTCTTTGGATACCAATCTGAATAAGGTAGTTATGCAATCTTTCATACCATGCTCTAGGGGCTTGTTTCAGACCAAACAATGTTTTGTGTAATTTGCAGACCATGTCTCTTTTGTCTGGATCAACAATTTCTTCAAGTTGTTCAATGTAGACTTCTTCATCAAGAATACCATTGAGAAATGCAGTTTTAACATCCATTTGATATACCTTAAATCCTTTATGTACTGCGTATGCAAGTAAGGTCCTAGCACCCTCCAATCTTGCAACAAGGGCAAAAGTCTCACTGTAATCAATTCCTTCTTCTTGAGAGTATCCTTTACGTACCAATCTAGCTTTGTTTCTTGATACCTTACCATCTTCATTCAACTTATTCCTGAATACCCATTTTGTTCCAATCACATTTTTATCTTTAGGCCTAGGTACAAGAGTCCAGGTTTTTTTCTTTTCTATTTGCTCAATCTCTTCATTCATAGCTTCAATCCAACTTTCATTTTGTAATGCATCTTTGACATTTTTAGGTTCAAAATCAGCAAGTAAACATGTACCTTTTAGCTTGCTTCTTGTCATAGTACCTTCTAATTTATCTCCAATAATCTGATCTGGTGCATGATGCCTCCTGACATATTTGGCCAATACAGGTTCTTTTCCTTTTGAATGAATTGCATTGTCATCCTCTTGAATTTCAACTTCAGGTTCTAGTTGCTCAGACTTGGTAGGCATTAGCTCGGTAGCTTCAGAATGTGACTCGGGTCCTTGTGACTCAGTTTGAACTTCTTGCAACTTGGTGATTGAGGAAGACTTGGGAGTAGAAGTCTCCTGATTGACAAATGTGTCTGGCAATGTATCAGGTTCAATGCAAACAAATCTAATATAATCCTCTCGTTCCTTTTTGCTTTCTTCTTTAGTCCTTTCTACAAACTCATCAATTCTCACATGTGCACTTTCTATGATTTTATGAGTAGACAAATTCAAACATCTATATGCCTTACTCTTGCAAGAATATCCTAAAAATATACCTTCATAAAATTCTACATCAAATTTTCCTTTTTTAGATTCTTTCAAGATATAACATTTACTTCCAAATACTTTTAGGTAACTTACATTGGGTTTATAGCCATACCATAACTCATAGTGAGTTTTAAATGAGTCCTTCTTCAACTGTACTCTATTTAAGGTATGAACTACAACGTTGATAGCTTCCTTCCAATATTTGATAGCAACGTTCTTTTATATCATTAGAGTCCTTGCACAGTCCATGATAGATCTGTTCCTCCTTTCAGTTATACCATTCTGCTTGGGAGTTCTAGGGGTTGATACATGTCTTTTGATTCCTCTTTCAATGCAAAAGTTATTGAATTCATTGGAGATGAATTCATCACCTCTATATTACCTTAAGAATTTCAATCTTTTCCCTGTTTCCTTCTCTACTCTTGCCAAATATGATTTGAATTTCTCAAATGCTTCTGACTTCTCTCTTAAATACATAATAGTCATCATTCTAGAGTAGTCATCAACAAAAAGAATGAAGAATTTTTCTCCACTATAGCTCTCGATTCCAATAGGTCTACACAAATCAGTATGTACAATTTCCAAGATATTTTTAGACTGATAGTTTTTACTTTTAAAGCTAGTCTTTCCCATTTTGCCAATCTAACAATTCTTGCATAGACCAATATCAGGTTTCTTCAAACTAGGAATGCCTCTTACTTTCTTGAATTTTCTTATTTTCACCATGTTATCAAAATTTACATGACATAACCTTCTGTGCCATAACCAACTTTCTTCAACTTGAGCAATAAAAAATGAGCACTCACCAAGATCAAGATAAAATAGATTACATTTTGTTTGTTTGCTTGATCCAATTAGTTTTCCTTTGTCATCCAGCAGTCTTGCCTTGCCATGCATGAATTCCACCTTGAATCCAATGTTGATCAGCTGTGCCACACTCAACAGATTATGTTTTGGTCCTTCAACCCAATAGGCATTATCACATACAAGTTCTTTGGTTAATGAGATTCGACCTCTCCCTTTTATGTAACAAGGTTCATTGTTTCCAAACCTTACACTGCCACCGTCATAGTCTTCAAAGTGTTCAAATTTTTTTTTGTCACTAGTCATATGATGTGAACATCCACTGTCTATGATCCATGTATCATTTTTGCTCACATGAGAGATAAGTGCCATCTTATCTTCTTCATCATCATCAGATTCATCTTTCAACAATGTAAACTATTTCATCTTCACTATTGTCAGTATTCTTAGCCATAAAACATGTTTTCTTACCTTTGTCCTTGAATGATTTGAAATCCTTCTTGCCATTGCACTTGTGACCTTTCTTCTCATCCTTTTCTGCTTTGTTTGGGCACCTGGCAGCAATATGACCAATTTCTTCACATGAAAAATAGATTAGGGGAACTTTACCTTTGTATTTTCCTCTGCCTCTATAATATTTCCTTGCAAGTAGAGCTTTAACAACTTCAAGATCACTGTCAGAACTTTTCTCGGATTCTTCTTCACTTTCTAATTGAGTGTCCTTTATTTTTTTGCCTTTTTCTTTAAGTGAAAGCTTGGCCTCAAACGTAGATTCAATATTCTTGGAAGCTGGAAAATAATTGTCATAGTTATCTAGCTCAAAGGCTGTCAATCTTCCTACCAGGGTATTTAAAGTTATCTTATGATTTGTTTCACACCTTCTTTCTTGAATTGTAGATACTCTAATTGCATAAATGGGAAGCAATGTTCTAAGAACTTTACCAACAGATGATTGGTTAACACTGCAAACTTGCAAAATCCTTTGTCAACCAGCGAACTCGGTAATTACTAACTTCTGACCAACTTTCCTTCATTAACCATGAGAGCTCAGTTAACACTGCTTTCTGCCACAATTTCCTTTGTTGCCCGAGTGTGCTCGGTAGACACTGTTTACATAGAGTAATTTCCAGGAATGCTCGGTAGACACAGAAAATTGCCTTGCTAACCAAGTGAGTTCGATAAGCATTGTCTACCAACTGATATGACATTTGTGTAACATCAAAAACAACACACAATTAGACAATTATATCCAACAAATATTAGAAAAATATTAGAAAAAACATTAGAAAATATTTTTAAAAATGCTAGTCCTAAAAATTAGAAAATATCATAAAAACATTATAAAATATTAAAAAACCAATAGTGTAGAATAATAAAAAATAAAATTTAGAAAAATATTAGTTTTATTATAAAAACATTAGAATTTTTTTTTAAAAAAAATATTAGTTTTAATAGAAAAATATTAGAAAAAACATTAGATTTTTAAATATTAGAAAAACATTAGAAAAATATTAAAAAACAATAGTGTAGAATTATTAGGAAAATATTACTAAGTGAAATATTAAAAAAACATTAATATACAATATTAGAAAAATAAATTAGTATTATAACATTGGGAAATATTAGTATTCAACATTAAAGAAAATAAATTAGTATATAACATTAGAAGATATTAGAAAAAACATTTTATATTAGTAAAACATTAAAAAATATTAGAAAAAAATATTAAACTTGAAATATTAAAAAAATATTAGAAAAAACAAATTAGCACATAGAAAATTTAAAAATATTAGAACAAGCTAGATTTCCATAACCCTACAACACTAACTATAACCCTAAAAAATAACACTAGCCATAACCTAAGTAACCCTAACTCAAACTCTAACCCTAATTTGTAACCCTAACTCAAACTCTAAACCTAACTTGAAAACTCTTTAACTCTAATCTAACCCTAGAGTTTAGTAATTGAAACAAGCTAATGTAACTCTAGGTAGAACCGTAACTCTAATTTAATCCTAACTAAATTTAACCAAAACCCTTAGATCTCTAACTCAAACCCTAATCTAAATTAAACCCTAAACATGAACCCTAATCTAACTAAAATTCTAATCTAAGATCATAAGTCTAGAAATCAAACTATAACCAAAACCTAATCTAACTCAAACCTTTTAATCTTTAAATGAAGGTTCCCTATATATCTAAATCAAACCCTTGAATCTAACTCAAACCCTAATCTAGAAGGTAACCTTAGAAATAAAACCCTAACCAAACCTTAACTCAAAGGTCATAATATAATCATAACTAAAAATTGAAACCATTTAATCTAATCCTAAATGAAAACTTAAACCCTAATCTAAATGAAATCCTAGAATCAAACCCTTTATCTAACAAAAACCCTAGAATCTAACCACTTAACCTTATAAATCAAACCCTAACCAAACCCTAATCTTTAACTCAAACCCTAACTCGAACCAAGTAAGTTTAATGTACAACCGTAACCCCAACAAAACCCTTTAATCTAGAACTCGAACCCTAATCTAAATCAAATTACCCTAACTCAAACCCTAGAATGAAATCCTAATCAAACCCTAATCTAACACAAACCCTAATCTAACCATGTAAGTTCCCTATAAATCAAACCCTAACCAAACCCTAACCAAACCCTTAGATATCTCTATTTATCAAATCTTAGAATCATGAGGTAATCTTTAACTTTTAGAAAACCCTTTAATCTAAACCTTTTGAACCATAGTTAAAACCTTTATCTAATCCTAGCTGAAAACTCAAATTCTAATTTTTATAAATTTCTCAAACTAGATCTAATGTTAAACTTGATCCTAACTAAAAACTCAAACCCTTAGATCTAGAAATGAAACCCTTTAATCTAACTCAAACTCTAATGTAAGATTTTAGGTAACTGAAAACTCAACCCTAATTTCTTTAATTCAAACTCTAGTGTAATCTAGAACTGAAAACTCAAACCCTTTTTAATCTAAATGAAATCCTATTCAAACCTTAATCTAACTCATTGAATCCTAATCTAACTATTTAATCCTAGAAATCAAACCCTTATCAAACCCTTATCAAACCCTTTAATCTAAATGAAACTATAATCATTACCCTAATCTAACTCAAGTGAACCCTTTAAGTCAAACCTAGGTACTAATCTTTAATTGCTAAAGTTTTGAAAACTTAAGTTCCCTTTAACTCTAACTCCAACTCTCATACATGTATGATCATATAAATTTTATTGATATGTATGTTACAAATTATCTAGACATGTGATGCACATGATTACATATATCTTTTAATTTAAATAAATAATTATGTGTACTAGACTTAGAGAGACATGTGTACATGTTAAGTATGTATGTATTATATACAATTTATAAATTTTATATAAATCAACTCCATCATTTTACAAATATGACTTCAAACAATTTGCTTGCTCATCATCCTGAGGGAACTGATGAGGCTCCTGTTGTGACTCCTCCTGTTGCAGCTCTTGATGTGGTTTCTACTACGACACCTAATGTGGTTCCTACCACGGCTCCTCGTGTAGTTTTTCATGTTGCTTGTGGTGGGGCTTGTATTGTGGCTTGTGGTGGGGCTCGTGTTGTGGTTTTTTGTAGGGCTCATGGTGGGGCTCATGTTGCGGCTCCTGGTATGGCTCTTGGTGCAGCTTCAAGTGGTGTAGGTCTTGGCATGGCTCATGGTGTGGCTTCTGTTGGAGGTCTTGCACCTGCAACTTCTGCTAGAGGTCCTCCTGCACCACCTCCATGCATCAATATCGATGCAATATTTGCATTTGTAGAGTAGGAGGTTGCTAGATTACAATAGTCTATATTGTCCTCCAATGATGGTCTATATAGAGACATATGTGCTACCATATGTAGGAGTTATAGGATATGATTGTTAGATTTAGAGCTTACCATTCATTTACCCCTTACATATTAGCTGCCATATCGAGGGAGCTTAGAGATGAGATTTTAGGAGATGCATCTTTTGATGATGTCAAGAAGGTGGCCCCCAAAGATGTCATCAAACAAGATCTCTTTCCATCATGTGAGGGTACATAGGGTAGGGTGAGAGGCTATCGAGTCACATGATGTAGAGACCCTGTTATTGGTAGTATGATCTGTCCTCATTTTTTAGCCAGACATGGTCATTATCCTAATAACAACTAGATAGCTCTTTATTTTGCACAATAGTTGTAAGTTGAGTTTCGCATGGGGCTCAACGTCAACTACTTAGACATTCCAGATTATTTTTAGATAGGGGCGTGGTTAGAATGCAAATTGTGACCAATTTCGTAGTGCACAACATTTGCCACCTCCAGATGTGAGACAATTCATTGGATAGAGACTTTCTCCAGTGACTCCAGCACTAGTGCTTATTGTAGATAAAGTTGTCATTGCTTCCCAAAGGGAAGCAATTGATAGTATTGGACACATTGAATTTGTGGCTGCTAGTATCACATTTGATTCTCTTGGTCATTATATTCACACTCAATGGAGTCGTCTAGGTTGACCATCTTCAGACACATCCAGTAGCACTTCAGGTGCCTTCTCTGATGAGGCATATAGAGCTGCTAGACTACCAGTACCAGGTGATGTTCGTGCTCTTTTAGGATAACACATACATATGTATTTAGTGTTGTATTTTTTGGAGGATTTGTTAGAGAGTATAAGTTATATTTTTTATACACAGGGGATGCTAGTTCACTTAGTGATGGATGCCATTAGACACCATCAGAGCCCTATAGTTCCATAGGCATAGACCACACCAGTGACAATTTCCACACAAAATAGCTCACAATATTCTACACCAGGCTCATGACACTCTATAGGTCACTCAGGCATACGAGTTGGAGATGTTAGGATCACAGCTGAGGGCCTTGATGATTTTGGTGAGAAGTTACAATGGCTATCTAAGATTGATACTAGTCCGAGCATGGGATTTTCATTGTACATGGATATGTTATTCTTACCCAAAACTGATTCTACACCATTACCAAACTAGTTACACAATCCACTTCACTCATTATTACTAGTAGTTGGAGATTGTGCTACTGAGGGTGGTTAAGTAGGTGTTGGAGTTTCAGGAGATGATGCTGGAGTATTAGGACACACTAATGTTTTAGACAGTAGAGGTGCATTGATAGATGATATGATGAAGTTTGTTGACCATCCTCCACCTCTGAAGACCCAGGTATATATATGTGTGTGTGTGTAAAATTTATTTTTAAATTTAAATATATGAAATTAAAAAATTCAGCTCAAATAGATATTTAATTTAAGAACTATAATAAATCATGCAGGCACAGGTCGTCGAGCACATGATTACATCTAGTGTTAGGTTAGGACATGTACATTAGAAGATGATTCTATTGAGGCACCCAGTAGTGCTTAGGTACAAGTTTTAAATAGTTTGTAAAGTTATTTATTTTTCAAACTAGAAATATGCACTCATATTTAATTTGAATGTACACACATGTATGTATATATATATATATATATATATATATATATATATATATATATATATATATATATATATATATATATATATATATATATATATATATATATATATATATATATATATATATATATATATGTTTAGATAGTTCTAATGTATGTGTGTGTGTGTGTGTGTGTATGCAAGGCTTTGTTGATGTGCCTCATCCACAAGATGTACACGAGACTCAATCAGAGGGTCGTTCTGTTCATATGCGTCTTGAGGGGTCCCTCTAGTAGTAGTAGATTTATATATATTTTGATGCATTTATATATTGGAGACTTTGTATATATTCTAGAGATTTACATACACTTGTATTTTAGTACCTCGATGGCATACATACATGTTTCACTATTTATTTGACTATTTAGTACTTCAGTAGTTGGATGGTTACATGCATATGACTTTTTATATTTTGCTACATGTATACATGTTTATTTGAGACTTATAGTTTGCATATGTATGCATTTCAGTATCTAGATAGTAGATGTAGATTTTTATTCTTGAGATGTACACATATGTGTATTTTTTAAATTTTAGTATAACGTTCTTCATCAATTAGATTATAGATTTTAAACTTTAGATTTTATTGTGATCATTATAAAATAATCAAATAATCAAATTTGTTAAATCAATTAGCAAGGCTAAAGATAAATATTAGTTGTATGTGGATAAAAATATGCTAACTAGTTAAGCCAATACATTATTTCAAAAAGCTTTTACAAAATATAATATTTAAAAACACATTAATAAACTAATAAATAAAGAGTATGACCCTACAATAAACTAACTTTAATATATAGTTTTTTTATAAACTAATGATAACTAAGAGTATGATTGTAAAATTTTAAAAATACATTTAATTCAAGATGAAATTCAATAGTTTAAAAATAAGTTGATAAAAGAATTTAGATAACATATTAAATTATCTTTGATGCATATCTATCTAATGATTGTGTAGGTTCCAACTAACTTACATAGATCAAGCCTATTTAGATCAAGTTATTATTAAATTCATCCATGGTAATTAATATTATTAATTTATATAGTTTTTTAATAAACTAATTATAACTAAGATTATGACTGTACAACTAAAAAATATATTTAATTCAAGATGAAATTCAATAGTTTGAAAAGAAGTTGATATTTAAGAATTCTAACATATTAAATTATCTTTGATACATATCTATCTAATGATTGTGTAAATTCCAATTAACTTGTATTGCTTATTTATATCAATTTTTTATTATTAAATTCATCCATGGTAATTAATATTATTAAAATGTATACATTTAAAAACACATTAATAAACTAATAAACTAAGAGTTATGACCCTGTACACTAAACTAACAACTTTAAATTAATTCAAATTATTATAAAATAAATCTGAAAGGTTAGTTCAACCATGATGTACACTTATAACATGTAATATCTTCTCATGATCTTCACTATCTAGTCTCCACTTGCGACGTACATGCTTAACTTTGACTGGATGTAGATAAAGCCCGATAGCAACAACTAGGTGGTTGTATTGTAAAACCTTGTTGTCAGGTTGATAACCAACAAAGTGTATTCCATGTTAGACTATTTTGTCTTGCTTCAAATATGTTCCCTCTATCACAATAGAACCTGCACCACAAATTTAAATATTCTTGAAATTTGTTAGATATAAAGTTACCTAGATATATATATTTATTCATATATGTACGTGCACACATGTATTTATAATACCTATGGGGAACAACATTCCATCACTTTCTTCAGGATCATATAACTTTGTCCTCTCTGCAGTACATTGCAATAAATAATAACTAACACCTTCATGATTTCCAGGCTCAGCAATCACTGCAAAGACATCTCTTGCATAATAAGTATACATACATGTGTAGAATATATATAAGACAATTCAAATTGATAATTAAATAACAAGTTGAGATTAATTTTTATGATACTTACCCACTTTTACCAATCTAGAGATATGATTATAATGATAAAAAATTAATGGAATATCATAAAAAATTTCATCATCTTTATCAAATGTATTGTTAACATCAAGTGGTACTGAAATCTATGCACCTGTATATCCATGTGTTTGATTGATGCATTCTTCATAGTCTTCATCAATGCAACTGTCACAAAAACATGAGTATTCTCTTGTCTTCAATGTCCAATTGTGATTATCTGTACTCATGACTAAATGTAAGGAATGTATCTTTTCTATCCTCTTGCAACCATGCATATTTTTTCTATTAACACCTAAAAGTTCATTAAGTTGAAAATATGGACAAATTAAATTTAAACTTCAACAAATTGAAAGATAAAACTTAACAATAAAATTTTATAACTTAATTGCATAAAATTTAAATAGATGTACACATCCATACCTATTATCTCCCAAAAGACTCCATATGGTACTTGTCAACTCGTTGTTGATGATGTCTCGACCTGGTCTGATGCAAAATGTGTCTTACACCATTCAATAACATCATGTGCATCATTTATACAAATTCCCTGATAATTCATTTGATACTTTCGCAAAGCACGTTTGATGAAAGCTCCAACACCATCATGTTCACCTTTTCCATGGCCACTCTCAAAGAAATTCCATATGTGTTTTATATTCTCATTGCGATGATATCTACATAATGCATAAAATGGTATAGATGATTTGAACTATGTGACACATCCATCATATCAAATATAATGTTTATCAACATTTATGTCTCTTTCTTTCAAATAAGAAAATAACATATTGAAGTAATGTTCTACATAGTGAATATAATGTTCTTTATCATCACTTATCTAAAAATGATATTCCTTTTTAATTACTCGTGCTTGAACTGTACTCTGAACACCATCCAAATCTAACTGTGCATGTCTATAACAAACATGTACCATAATAGTGACCTTCTTAGAAAAGAAATATTATTATTGAATAGCTTTCTAATGAACAAAGGAATAGTTCTCTGCAAAATCAACAATTGATACAATCGTTCCAAGTGGGAAATTATCTCTCAAAGTTTGAAACTGTTGTGCTTGCCACTTTGCAAAAAATGTGTGATGAATATAAGATTGAATCGAATTCTTAAATTTGTCCATAAATGTTACAATAGGTAACTCCTCTTCAACATATTCCAACCTTTTTGTCTCTTTCCACAACTTTGTTTCATTCTTTACATACTTGTAACTTTTGCAATTCAATTTTTTTGTTACATCAATATTTTCAATTTTCAAAGGAAATAGAGCCAATTCACCACATTTTTCACATAATCCTTTGATGCAATTTATTTGACCAGCTGGATCATCTATTTTGTCAAATAGAATGGATGATATAAACTAACTTCTCCTACTAGGAGGAGCAACATGAAAACCATATGTGTCTTCTACAAACTTTCAAAATATTTGATAGTGGAGATAAAACTCAATATGATGATGACAACAACATGTTTCAAACACTTTGTTTGACCTCAAAAAGTATGGCTTCAATTTTTCAAACAATGTTTGCCCAACTTTTACATTAGAATGTTCACTACAAAATGAAGCATATAACTTATGCTATGTTGTGTCCAACCAATGTTTTTTATGATGTTCATATTGACTAGATGCAATCCTATGCTTGATAACATCTATACTGTTTGATGAAGGATGAGTGTTATCAATAAAAAATGATATGACTAAATATTTTAATACCTCTTCAATCCTATCAGAACAAGGTGCTCTCTACACATGATTTCCCAATTGCCCTCCATAGTAATGTCATCCAAAATTAATCTTTTCTTAACATATTCTCTCATTATTTTCCTAATAAAACCCATTTCAAATGAAATTGTAGATATTTGTCTATTTTGGGTCATATTCTTATTTACAACAAACATCAACATCACTTTTCTTGCCATGGACTTATCTTTAGTTCGAGAGTATTTTCCTATGTTTCTCAAACCTTGTCTAACATTTTCAATCACATCAGTTTGCATGTTAGAAAATCTTCTCTTCTTTGATGTTGTGTCTACACCTAACAATTTCAATGCCTCTTGCAACTTCTTTTGTGTAAGAAAAAGTGAAAGCAACTGAGCTTTTCCAAGTGTCTCAGTGTTATCAAATTCAGTCATAATTTCTCTTATCTTCTTATTCATTGACCTTCTCTTAGATAAGCTTAAGGGTTGAATAGTAGCTGCAAGTCTTCTCAATTTATCCACATCCTTTTTAAGTAAATGATCTAAATTTTTATGAGAAATACCATTCTTTATAGATTGGGCAATATTTCAAAGTTCTTCCATACTAGTACCTACACCTGATCCCAACCCTTCTCTGACTTTTGACACTTCTTTGACTTCTATTATTTGAACCTCTATAGGGAGTGATCTTGAAACTTCTTCAACATTCATTGTTTGATATTTCGTAGGGAGTGTTCCTAACCTTTCTTCCATGTGCACTTCTTCTACTTTTGTTGAGCCTTCTTCAACATTTCCTTCACTTTGTTGATTGTCTACAAAAAATTTATAAATAAATCAAATTAGATAAAAAAAAGATTGAAACATAATTAAATTCAAGACCATAAAAAAAGATTAATATATATATATAATTACAGACCTTGTTTAATATGATGATAATGTACCACAGTCTTCTGAGGATTTCTTTGTTCTGCTTCATCAGATCTCTTCCTTGCATATTTGTGTTGCCTTCGTTTCTTGTTTCCCATTAAAAAACCATAAAAATAAAAAAATTACCCTTGCCTTGATAAATTTCATGCAATAACTATATAAAAATGTCATATTATGGCTTTGTAGTATGGCTTCACTATTTAAAAATTGACCTATCTATAGGTGATGTCAGCATGTTTTTATTTTTTGAATCTTCATGTGAACATAAATAATTTGACATGTTCGAGCAAACATGTTAAATCAATTTTTTGGCTATTAGAAAACTTAGCCCCCAATGTTCACGTGAACATACGTTCGCACAAACACTTTCAATATGTTCATGCGAACAAGCGATTTTAGAAATTTTTGACCCTCTTTTCTGAAAAAAATTAAAATTGGCTCTTTTGATACCAAAAATTGAAAATGAATGATCTCTTACTGTAAAATAAAAAATTCTATTTTGTGCTGCTCAGAGAAAGCTTTCCAACAACTATAATTGTAATACATATTATATTCATTAAGTCTTTCAAATACAAGTTTAACTCATTATAGGTTCATTACCGATTGAACATCAATTGACTTCAACACTTTGGAAAAATTAGTAAATTAGGTCATTTTTTTTTGAAAAATATCTAAGAAATAGGTTATTGAGATAACTTTCTATTCAAAAAATAAAAATTTAGATTTATGATAAATTGAGTTCAAGTTATCTGCGTCAAAATGAATGTATGTCTGAATTACAATTGGTGTCACTTCAAAACTTCATAAACTATACAATATTCAACCAAATTGAATCAAACCAAATGCATCCTCTAGATATTGATGTTACAAATCTAACACCAAAAGAATTATCTCATTATCTTTTCTAGAAAAAAAGTTGTGTGTGTTAAGTGGACTATCACTCTTTAAAAATATTGAATTTTAATATGTACCATTTTTCGGAGGAGAGGAAAAAATTGACTTAATTACTTTAAAAAAAAAAAAAATGAAAATATGGTTAGAAAGTAGGAACAGAGTAGTAAAAATCACTAGTTTACATCATCTTGAAATTATTCATAATTTTAGAGATATAGTCACTCGAATCTAAGGTTTGTTTCAAAAATATTGATTTTAGAGTCAAAATTGGTTAAAAAGTGGAACCCATTATTGTGGGATCACCCTCCTAAAAGGTGACATAGATCTATGCTTTTACCCATTGTAAAAAGAAGCAGGTATTACATAACACTAAAGACATTTTTGTTGATGCATTTGGAATCATTGACATTAATAGTCAACATCATATAATAAGTTGACATTTGGTCAACAAAGGTTAGCCAAGTTATTGGCTAGAGACAGTAGCATAAGGAACACATTTATTTCTATTCAATTCATGCTACTACCACATGTGGAGATCATTCAAAGGGAATTATCCATAGCTCATTGTCTATTGAAGAAAGACACACATTTTTCAAGTGTTGAGAGCTTAATTGATCTAGCTCTTGAGCTAGAGATTCATATTCAAGTCATGGAATTTGCAAGAGACATATGGCAGAAAGGACTTGAAGAAATTTTGGCTACTCATCAAACACTTTTTGATAAGTACAAGCTCACCCTAGCAAACCCCAAGCCATAAGTGACAAAAACAAGTGGGAGATATCTAGAGATAAAAATATCTACATGACACATAAGAGAAGGGGAAATATAGAAGATGACAAAAATCATGTACAACATTATCTAATGGAACAACATCAAAGATTTCATACATATATATACTGTATAACAAAGATTAAGTTGCTTTGCAAATCGAGTTGCTTAGGGGGAGTATTATTTTTTGCATGGAAAGCTAAGTCATGACAAAGTGTTTTTGCCTCTAATGTCAAAGGGGGAGATTGTTGATCTCTAAGACCAAGTTGCATATTAGTATCTAACATTTAATCATTTCCAAGGAAATGTTGGATGATCATCACTATGACCAAGCCATCCAAACAAGGCCAAGCTACAAAGAACATGTTTATTTGTCATCACACGCTGAGTAAGTCAAAGGTTGTCGAGTACCCTAGTTGAGACCGAGAAAGCATACAAGACAAGTAACAAAGTTGAGATTGAGCAAGTAGAAAGTCAATTATTGTTGAGTGAACAAAATATATTTAGAGAATAGAAGATGAGTGACATCATGAATGTTAGTTATGACTGAGCGTCACAATATTCTAGTGTCAAGTAAACCAGTATTGACAATTTTTAATTGCACAAACACTTATGTAAATCATTTTAGCTGACCTTTACATGACATTTAAAGATCATAGATACAATTAAGGAGGAGATTTCATAGTTTTTTAGATGACATTAATCCCTAAACAAGAATATTAACCAATCAAAAAATTTGAAGGGAAAATGGCAAAATGATGAAATATGGATCATTGATCCTAATCTAGAAATTTATAGGATTATTTATTTAAGAAGGGCTCCTACCCTAGGATCAGAATGATGAGCATGTATGTGAATAGAAGTGAAGTGTAGGAGAAAACAAGCTGAGTATAAAGCAAAGGAAGGCTAAGTCTAAAAGGAGTTCAGACAGTACAACAAGAGTAGTGAAGGACATAATAAAGATATCAGATAAGGAGATCAAATTGAGATTTTGAAGAGAGGAGATCTATAATAAGATTTTAGAGAAAACTGAAGGGTCAGCTACTGAATCAATTTTAATAGATTGAGTTAGGGAAAATATCTTAACAGAGTGGTTCTAACAGACCCATTTCGAATCTCTTAACATAGTCCTTACTTTATTGTAAGTATAAAATCCTTTAATAGGGTAATACCTAATAGTCTTAAATGCTTTTAATAGAGCAGACCTCTCACAAGGTAGATCATCTAATATGATCAAAATTGTAAACCTAATAGGTTAACTTTATTGTTGTAACAATGAAGATTTGTGAGTTTCATCCCCACCCTAGTTTTACCTTCATATTGAAGTGTTTCTGGGTAACCTGCAAAATCATTGTGTTAAGTGTTGATGATTTTCATAGATGTCATGTTTAGATAGATTTGATTTCAGCATTACATGTTTATGTATATATGGTATAAGATCTAAGATATGAGATGGATTAAGTGTGAATTATTTTATTAGAGAAAAGTATTATAGATCTTGATTCACTCCCCTTCTTAGTATCTTGTTTCCCATTAAGATTTCCAACAATTTGATATGTGATGTATGATGATGTAATAATGTATATGGATATATTTGACATGCAAATGAATAATGAATAATGATAATGAGGTAAATGATGATAAATAAATAATAAAATGAACTAAAAATGGTCTAATGATTAATGATTAATGAAAATGGTATGATAAGAAAATGACTAGTACCTAATGAACATATATGTAATAAATGCAAATGTAATATGACTGCAACCTAATAAAATGTAAAATATCAATAACATATCAAGACTCACCTAAATGCATCACATGTAATGAAAATCCATACAACCTAATGTAAAATGATTGATGACAACTAATATGCAAGATTAAATGAAAATGCAACCTTACCATGAGACTCTAAATGAAATGTATCAAACTGTAGTTTTTAGTAATCAACTAACTAATGTACAAGGGGCGAATTAAAAAAACCATTATCTCAAAAAATGCATAAAGAATCATGTCCTACATGAACCCTAACTACATGACATCATGGGGTACAATTGTGTTCATATAGTAGAGCAAACCCTTGTTTGATATTGCAAAAGGAGTTATCCATCAAGTTATAGAGGAGCACAGATGACAAGGTTCCTTTGCATGGACTAGATTCTCAAATACAATAGTGACTTTAGGAACATATTAGTAGATTTCATAGTCATGGTGGAATAAATGATGCATACACACTAGAGAAATCTAGGCACACCCAAATTATTTTCAAGGATCTTGGTGGAAATTATGCTACCTGTTGCTTGTAGTGAGAAACACATAACCGTAACTCACAAATTGACATAGATGCAATAAAAATTTAGGAAAATAGATCTGCCATAGATGATATGTATAGTTAATTTGAACATTTCATGTGATACTAGATACTGAAGATCAAGGAAAACTTGAGGAGGTGGCCATTAACAAATATGAAATCAACAAAAAGACCTCCTGACCAAGTAATCATTCAGTCTATAGTTTCTACGATGAACTTTATTTTGATGGTGAAATGTGTTGTGTCATTATAGGAAGGACTCATCGTATAAGGCATATTTTTGCTAGTGTTTGAAATGTGTATTTAATGTGAATGTTCATTGGCAACTTTTGTGAAAAGAACAAGGTTCTTGAACTATTGAGTCTTAGTCTCTATTTGTTTAGTTCCTATTATAGTCACTATTTGGGAAAATCTTTGTGTAATGGGTCAAAGAAGATCTTTATTGAGATTACATAAAAAAAAAGGGCCTCACATACTAGAAGTCTTTAGTGAATGTAAAATTAAATGAATGTCTCATATACTAGAGGTCTTTCATTGGATGCATGAAAAAGAGTGTGTTGGATAGGACTCTTGCATAAATAGGGGATGAGTGGAGGAATATGTGGAAGTGGGATGAACTTGATAGATAATGGATCTAATTTACTATGCATGGCACTTGAAATAGGTTTCCAACATGGTACTTATCCAGAGTACTTGAATTATCAATTTTTCACTACTGGGAAAATTATTTCTCTTTCTCTTTTTATCTTTTTCTCTTCTTATTTTTTAAAAATGTTTTTTTTTGGTATTACCGAGGAGCCTATTTATCAGGTTTTCACCATAGTAATGATTTTTTTAGGAACTTTTTCTACTTTTTAGTCTTTTCTTCATGGTATTTTTGAAAATATTTTTGGATTTTTGATATATTTTAGATTTTGTTGATTTTCCAACTTTTTAGGATTTTGCAGATCTAATTTACACTATAATAGGAACTACCAAACTCAAGCATAGAACCACTTGAGATGCTAAATATTTACAGGATTAGGGATCTAGTCTCCCTCTGAAGTTGCAATTTAATATGCCCAAAAAATGAACTTTTTTGTGATAATAAATGGTCCAAGTTAATTAGGTTCAAACTTTCTCAGTTCTAGAGATTTCTCATGTTATGCTTCAACACTAGGTCACTAACCTCAAAATCTTGAGGTTTGACCTTCTTGTGAAATTGAAGTTGAAGGTGATATTGATACATGAGAAGATGGTTTAAGGTAGTGAGGCATCATTCATCAAGGAGTAGGAGCTCTTGCAAGTGAGCAACTTAACATTCTTCTTTAGACATCATATTATTGAGAGATGTTTTGGAGAAAAGGAGGTCAATTTTAATGGGTAAGATGACTTTGGAACCATAAATAATAAGACAAAAGAGTGGCTCTTGTGGGAGTGCTAATGGAGGTGCAATAGGCCCAAAGGACAAGAGAAAGTTTGAGGTGTGATTCATGACCAAATGCATCAACCATCTTTTTGAAGATTTTTAAAATAACTTTATTGGTAGCTTCAACTTGATCACTACCCTAGAGCTTTATTTGGTGGAGAAATTTTGGGTGATTCTGAATTCCCTACACAGTTTTCCAACTTGCTAGTTCTTGGAAGGAGTCCCATTATCTTTCATTATGTTCGAGGGAATGTCAAAGTGATATATAATGTAGTTTGAGATGAATGTCAAAACCTATTTTCCCAGTAGTGTAGGTCAATGGAATTTGCTTGACCCACTTTTTGAAGTACTTAGTGGTGGCAATAATGTAATTATGGTTCTTTTAGGAATTGGGATATATTGACCAACAAGATCAAAACCCTAGCAAGAGAAGGACCAATGTGTGATGATGGGTTGAATTTCTTAGGAATGAGCATGCATCAAATCTCCATGTTGTTGACGAGGAACACAATGCTTCACAACATGATATGCATATGCTACATAGTAGGCTAATAATAATCTATTTTGAGAAGTTTCTTTGCCAACATAAGTCCACTAGAATAGGCTATTCAAATTCCTTGGTCCACATCTTTCAATGTTGTTATGGATTCATCTGAATTGTGACTATTACCAATTTACCCTACGCCTAAATTGCTAAATCTTGAATTTGCCTATATATTAAGACATGTTTTATGTTTTTGTTTATAGATATTACAAAATGATTTGAATACAAGAGAAATTTGACAATTCTTATTCAAATTTGCATACAAGTACAAATATAATATACTTTTGTTGAAATATGATTTTGAAATATTTTATAAGGTTCAAGATGTTCAAATTTTAGATAGTACTTCATACAATCTATTCAGATACCACACAAGTCATGGCAGCACCTAATAGACTATTTGAATAAACACATTGCATAAATATAAACGTACTAGAGAGATAAGGGAAAAAACCTCTATTGCCTAAATGAGAGGTTGTTGACTAAATTTTTTTAAGAAGACTTGGGCCCGCATCTCCATCTTTGTATAGACCTGCAAAATGTAAATATGGTGGTATTAGTTCATACAAACTGAGAAATGGAAAATATTTCAAAAATCTCTACAATACTAAGTGTTCCTACAATATGATCATTTAGATAAAGGCATTAAAATTTGCAAAGGAAAGAGAAATATCTGAAAGTAAAATAGGTTTTGTACCAATAAGTTTGTTTCATGTGTAGATAGAGGTATGAGGGTTTGAGGTTGTTGAAGGATCATGCATAAGTAATCTGCATGAATATTTTTGACTAAATCATGTAGATGAAAAAAAATGGAGACTTTTGAGGGGCCATACATAAGTTATAGGTACAAAACCTTCTAATTAAGCCAAAGTAGCTAATTGAAGATACTTATGAGATCATAGAAGGGACACACATAAATTACAAGTGTGAATCTTTTGGTTGAATTAGGAAGCAACAATTATTAAAGGTTTGAGGAGATTGTTAAAGGGACATGCATTCATTCTAGGTACGAAACCTTTAAATCATATCACTTGGAGCTATTGAAGACACATTTGGATGCTAGGTTGTCGAAGGGATGCAATTTCCACTTCAAAACCTTCTATCCATATTATCTTGTAGATTTTAGGATTTTAGGATCATTTCAACAATTTCAAAATAGGTTCAAGGACTAAAATTCCACATTCATGTTGGGATATGATATTGGTTTCAAAGTTATGATCAACATATTCAAAAAGGAAATTAATACACATAAGGGTTTTAAATGGTATATTGATAGGTTTAAGATTTCAAATAGAAACATAAGGTTCATAAGGAATATACATAGTCTAGTAGTGCACAATAAAAGATGAAAGGTTTTGACTCAAAGCAAAAAAAATATGTAAAGGAAATATAAAGATAAAGGTTCAAAGGCTATAAATGTACATCAATACAAGAGTGCTTTTGTATCATAAAGCATATTAATAACAAAGAAAGGGTACTCAACTATTTCAACCTTCTTTTATTGAATTTTTCATATTATTATGAACAATAATAAAGGGATTGCATTATATAAAATTTATAAAAATGATTAGGGTTTAGATATAAATTGATAAGGGTTTCCAATTTGTATGAGCATATTAAAGAGATATCCACTATAAAAGTGGTACTTTAGATTGAATCAAAGATAATAAAAAAATACCTTTATTTTATGAAACTACCCATTTCATTCTAACAATATGATATTGTTTCATATTTAAGAAAAATCTTATCTCTAATATAAATGATGATTCATAATAATTTATGACATAAACTGAATGAGAAGGCATAGCTACAAAAAAGATCTTCATCTAAAAGTTACATATATGTGATCAAATAAATGCATAATGGTACATAAAGTTGCTAGCATAAAAATAAATAGAGAAGCCTTGAGAAAGATAACAACTACAATATTAACAACTTTATCAAAAGTTATAATCGATAGATAATCAAACAATGATAAGAAACAAGGTGGCAAATTAAACATTGGCTTATAATGAACAGATAGAGCCATTAGATAGTAGGTTGGAAGTGGTTCTTTGTAGTAATGAAAATAGTGACCCCTTTAATAAAAGGGTACAAATTACAATGTAACAAAATGCCATGGAAAAAGAATCAAGTAAAAAGACCTTTCATGAAAAAATTGTTGAAAGAGGGAGATTGTTGAAAACAATTTGATACAAGTACGATAAATGTGTTTCAATCTTTATTTTGTTACTGACATCAAACTTGCTATTTATCTAGTAAAAAACTACGTATATGATTTACATACTATCACTTATTTAATTGATGAAGAGGATTCGATCAAATGATGTAACAATAGCACCTAGAGGAAAGGTTGAGTTATGATATGGAAAAGGAGTACACAAATAATCTAAGACAATGATATCATAGTGCATTCATAATCTACTTAAGGTTGCAAAGGTTGGTTATACTAAGCAAGTTCAAAAGAACAAGTTAAACAATATTTGTCTACCAAACTTGATCGAATGGACATTAGGTGCCGAGCAAAAAATTAGTTGGAGTCAAGTAAAATTCTATTTTAGTGTATGCTGAGAAAAATAGTTGATTCTGAGTAAATTTTAGTTTATGCCAAGGACCAGTACACTTTAGTTCATGCCAAGTAATTTTTCAGAGGATGTCGAGCAATGCAGTTTGTGACGAGCATCAGAAGCAAGTTAATTTTGAGTGTCAACATTATTAGAAAGATCATGAATTTGATGGATCTAAGCCCAAAAATCTATTTTCTTAGATTATGTGAACCAAGTGGAAGATAAGATTGATGGGTTGGTGGTACATAATTCATGGTAAACCATTTTGAGGCGAATTCAAAGAGGATTGAAGGAGAAGTTTCTAGAAGTAAAATGGAATGATGGGTAGATTCATTGAATCCTACCTAATATATCCCAACCCCAAATTGGACAATGGAGAATGGACAAAAAAAATCTCAATTCTCTATTTATAGGGATAGCTAGTTAGAAGCAAGGGTTGTCATGTGCTAGAACCTAAGGAAGGCAAGGACTCTAGGTTATTGTTTCATCAAGTGACCTAAGTGAGGTGTCTACATTGGCAAGTTAAGAAAGAAGTCTTAAGGGTATGGAATATTGAAGGGTGAAAAAGCTATCAGAGCTTAAATGTGTGAAAGCCAAGCATAATAGAGGATTGAAATAGAGATCTATAATCTGCAAATGGAGTTGTAAGTTGTTATCAGATCAAGCCTTACTGTTGCTCTCTAATAATTGTATCAATCAAGGGTAAATCCTTTAGATTAAGGTTGACCTAACAATCATTTATAAATCCTTTAACCAGGTGACATTCCAAGTGAATGGTCTAAAGTCCTCTAACAAGGCTCACTCCTAGCAAGGTGATTGAAATCCTTTAATAGAGTCACATTTAATAATGTGCATTGTAACCTTTAACAAGGTTGGCCTTTCACAGGGCATCACTTCAAAAGAGTGAGAAAGAGTAGCATGTTATTGGTGTTTTTTTCCCAAATTGGGTTTCCACATAAATCATTGTTTCAAGTGTGTTGTTGAATATGTTATGTTTCATGTTTACATTTCTACAAATTGATTTGATAGTAACCTACAAGTTTTAAGTGATTGCATAATCTTATGGACACATGGATGATGATAAATGTTTTATGGGTTCACTAAGTTATGAAAAGTTTTATTTATAAATCTAGACCTTGGATAACTAATTCACCTCCCCTCTTATTAGTTATTCTAAAGAATTCTAACAATTGGTATCAGAGCCATTTGCTTAAGAGGACTAGTTTGAAGATACTAGAAGCATAAAGATCAAGATGTCAAAAAGGGAAGTACCCAAGCTTAATAGAGATAACTTTCTTGCATGGAAAATTCTAATGAAGCTACACCTTGGAGGACTTGGAGATCATGCACAATCTACCATTACTACTACGCATGTTGGTCTTGTTGGAGCCCTAACTATTGAGGATCTAAAAAAGAAGAAAGAACACAACCAAGCAATGTTGAAGATTGCCTCTGCCCTAAGCTATGCTAAGTTTGATGATATGAAAAGTCTTGATAGTGAAAAGAAAATGTGGGATTCTTTACACACCATCTATGGAGGAGACAAGAATGTTCTAAGAGCCAAATCTAAAAGTCTCAAAGGTAAGTTTGATGATATGAGAATGCAAGAAGGTGAAAATATTGATCAGTATTGCTCAAGGATAAAAGATGTTGTTAATGCAATAAGATGAGCTACCGGTAAAATAGATGATGATACTATACTAAGAAAAGTTTTAAGAGAACTACTACCTATATATGCTATTAGTGTTTCTACAATTCAAGAATTGAGATGTATACTAGGGAATGATCTAACTCTTGAAAGTTTGGTAGGTAGACTCATTGCTTTTGAGCTATCTAACTTTGATAATTACAAAACTAAAAATCTTAAATTTGCTTTCAAAGATAAGCTGTCATTGAAAGGACGTAGTATGAAGAAGAAAAAGACAAAATATGTGTCTAGTGATAGTGATATAGATGAGGAAGATGTAGATCAACTTGGGGCACTACTGGAAAGGAGATTTTATAGAGGCAAAGGCAAGTTTAAAGGTAAACTACCTATCATTTGTTTCAATTGCAATGAGATTGGTCATATTGTTGCTAGACATCTAGAGAAGAAAAAATATAAAGGAAGTGACAAGTATAAAAGTAGAAGAGATGAAGACAAAAAAATATTACAAAGACAAAGGCAAGAAGTCTTGCTACATTGCTGAAGAGGAAACAAGAGATAAATTTGATGAACATGATGATGAAGTGGTGTATGTTGCAATGAAGGATGAATTTGATGAAGATAAGGCAACTGCACTTGTATCTTGTGTGAACAAGAATGATAGATAAATCATTGATAGTGGATGTTCACATCACATGATTGGAGATAAAAGTAAGTTCATTAATTTAAATTGTTATGATGGAAATAGTGTAAGATTTGGTAATGATGCACCATGTTTGATAAAAGGAAAAGGTTCTATCAAACTCACATAAAAGATTTTATGTGACAATGCTTACTATGTTGAAGAACTTAACTATAATCTATTGAGTGTGTCACAACTAAATAATTCAAGATGTAAGGTTGAGTTCGAAAACAAGATTGCTAAGATATATGATCCTGAAGGAAAACTAATTTGAAAGGGTGATCAAACTAGGATTAATCTATTCTACCTTGATATAGAGGATGTTACTTGTCTAGTTGTGAAATTTGATGATGTATGGATATGGCACAAGAGGTTATGTCATGTTTAATTTTGATAACTTGGTTAGTATCAGTAACATGAGAAAAGTTAGAGGTTTGCCTAAGTTGAAGAAGCCTGATAATATAATGTACAAAAAATAATGCCATTTAGGAAAAATGACAAAGTCAAGTTTTAAAAGTAAAACTAATACCTCTAAAGGAATATTTGAGATTGTTAGTACTGACTTATGTGGACCAATTAAAGTGCAAAGCTACAAAGGAGATAAGTACATTATATTTCAACACTTTTAGAACTATGGTATGGATACTTACCCAATGTAAAATATTTTAAGGCATTTGCAAGTAAATGCTTTATTCTCAAAGATTTTAGGAATGGTAAACTAGATGCTAAAAGTGAAGAAGGTATATTCCTAGGTTATTCCATAAGAAGAAAATCTTATAAGTGTTTAAATACTAACACTAAAAAAGTTATGAAAAGTGCAAATGTGAAATTTGATGAATATACAAAAGTATATGAGGCTAAACCAATGAAGGAACGAGAAGAATACAAATAATTTGTATACTTTTATGAAGGTATGACTATTGAAGAAGAAGCTATAAATCAAGTTACTAACCAACAACAAGTTTTAGTGACTATCGAGTCACATACTATAAATGCTCAGTTGCATTCAGGAATAGAGATGCATTTAGATGCTAAGTTACAAAATGAAGTTGAGGTACATTCTGATGCTAAAATTAGTGTACATGAGAGAGATGCTAAAATACCTAACATAGATGTACATCGTGACTCTAAAGTTGAAAGACCAAATGAAGAAACTAGAGCTGAACCAAGATTGTCTAAATATGTCAAAAGACATCATCCTATTGCACAAATCATTGGAGATAAAGATGCTAGACCAATGCCAAGGAACAAATTGAGAAATGATACATGTTTGTTGAGCATGAAAGAA
Organism: Cupressus sempervirens; assembly: GCA_028749045.1. Lineage (NCBI taxonomy): Eukaryota > Viridiplantae > Streptophyta > Pinopsida > Cupressales > Cupressaceae > Cupressus > Cupressus sempervirens. The sequence goes on from CM053787.1 coordinate 218,976,504, forward strand.
CCCAAAATAGTGAAAGATGCCTTAGAAGATGTGGACTAGAGTAATGCCATGGAAGAAGAGATTGAACAAATTGAGAAAAATAAAACATGGACTCTAGTTCCTGGACCAGAAGACAAAAATGTGATTGACACCAATTGGGTATATAGAAACAAGCTAGATGAAAATGTTGAATTCACAAGGAACACAAAAAGATTAGTTTGCAAAGGATATGCACAAGAATAAGAAATTGACTATGGAGAATCATTTGCTCCTGTTGCTAGATTGGAAGGAGTAAGAAATCCTCTTTCTTATTCTACATACAAAGGTTTCAAGGTTTATCAAATGGATGTTAAATTTTCATTTTTGAATGGTATATTAGAGGAAGAAGTTTACATAAAACAACCAAAAGATTTTTTTTATGTTAATAATAAGAACATGGTATGTATATTACACAAAGCTCTATATGGTTTCAAACAAGCACCATGAGCATGGTATGAGAGACTTCTTAATTATCTTGTAAAGATTGGATTTGAAAGGACTAATGATATCAACAATTTGTACTTGAAGATAGAGAAAGGAAAAGGTATTTTGTTATCTAAAATTTTTGTTGATGATATCATATTCTGAGGTCAAGATGTTTTATGTAAGACTTTTGCAAATTAAATGAAGCAAGAATTTTAGATGTCTATGTTTGGAGAGATCAAGTTCTTTGTGGGTTTGTAAGTACACTAGATGAAATATTGTATATACATCACTTAGTCAAAGAATGTCAAGGAGATACTAAAAACTTTTGGAGTGGAAGATTCCAAACTAGTAAGTACACCTATGGTGATGAGACATAAATTGTTAAAGAATGATGATTCAACTGAGGTGAATCAAACATTATACATGTCCATGATTGGAAAATTACAATATGTAGTACATAGCAGACTTGATATTGCATTATTTTTAGGAATAGTTGCAAGATTCTCTACTAATCATAGGGAGAATCATTTGATTGTTGTAAAGAGAATAATGAGATTTCTAAAAGGAATAGAGGAATATGGTCTATACTACTATTGAGCTATTGTTTTGCATGATGCTTAACGATAGGAATCCTTTCAAACTCCTCTCTTGAAAAGCAAATCTGGGATCAACTCCAAGGTTTTGGATGATCTTGTGACCTATTGGAATCCACTCAGTTGAAGATAAATGTATTTTTTCATAGGGAGACCTTTGCTGGTTTTGACCAATTTCTGATAAGATTTTGAATCTGCTTGCTATCTCAATAGAAAAGTCACACAAAAAGGAATATATTTTTGTATTTTTTAATGAATGCAATCTAACAATGCAACTATATGAATTCCTAAATTAACCAAGTGTTTCTAAAAGAAAATAATGAAGATAGGGTAACAAGAAGTTTAAGTAGATGACTTGAAAAGTAAATCCCTAACAGACATAAACCATGGAAAACAACATGTTTGCAAGTTATGCTTTTTAAAGGATCAGTAGGTAACCAATGAAAATAGGAGGAACACTTCCTTAATTCCACTAATGCAATCGTCAATGGGAATTCAATAATTGTAAGATGTTTCTCTTTTTATCAGATCAAAAGGCCACAAAAAGTGTGCTCATGTGAGACAAAAAGTTACGCAAAGCAAAAAGGATGATCTCTTCTCAAACTAAGTACATCACTAAAATTTGTAAACATGTAGCAAACACCAGAATTAAAAGATCACTCAATCAAAATAACACAATAAAACTATTGGCTCCATTACATTCCATGAACATACATTCACAAAATATAACACATTGAGGCAAGCATAACTACACTCCAAATGAGAGCACCAAAAGCATATATTATTGCATCAAAAAAAAAACCTAGAATACATATTACATTCCTAAATTTATAAGAAATCATCTCCTTAATTTGTGTTGAGACTGAGAGATCCCTTTATGCAAACATATGCTTCTAAACTAATAAAAAAAATCTATTTATGTACAAACTAACTCTCTAACTGGTTGTAAGTAGGACTCAATCCTTATTTATATCATTTAATGGTTGCATGAGACTTTACATGTCTTAAAACAAGGAGAGCATAATAAAATAAGAAGAATAAAGCCATTAGATGATGTAGGAGTCTTTGGAGGTGTCAAAAATAGAAGCTCAACCTTCACTAGATGTTTGTAGGAGTTAAACTACAGTCAGAATACATTTTCGGTGCATGGAAAGCTCTAAATTTGAAACTAGTAGTTAACTATCAACGCACCTCTGAATTCTTCAAAAAATTCTAGTGCACCTCGGAAGCTTGCGCACTTTAGAAGCTAGTGCACCTTGAAAGATAGGTCCAAAAAATGCAAAATTTTACCAAGTGTCAAAATTGAAATTCTAGCTTCTGGGTTTTGTTTCCCTTCATACTAGAGCTATGTCTGGGTCTTTTCTCTTGAATTTCTTTATAATCTTTGTGACTTGGATTACATCTAGAAAGTCTAAAGCTTCATATTTGTCCTTTACTTTTTGCCTATAGGTGCCCACCTCTATGTGAGTCTCTGCAAAATTTTCCAATTTCACATCCAAATCTAGCAATGCCTCTTCAGTCTTAAATGAATGTATAATATCCTCATCAGTGGAAGCTTATTCAAAAATATTCCAAAATTATTCAACAGGAACTTGTACAATCATCAATTTATCCCTTGAATTATCTTCAAAAGTGTCTAAGCAAGCATCACTGTAATGTCTTGCAACCTCCAAATTTTGCTCTTTGGGTTTGATCCTTGAGCTTATGAATATCCATGTGCAATGTTTCCATTAATTTATTTCCATCCACAATCTTCTCTATCCAATCATCTATTTTATCTAACTCATTTACTGTATATATATTCATCAACATTCGATACCTTTGACCCTTTATTGACTGCAATGCTTATAGGTCTTTACCCTAGGTATGTACTTCATCCATTAACCCAAAATCCTAGTTCAATATAGAAAACAACTTATCTGCATTATTCTACATGTGGTGTAGTAGTTTAAGATTTCCTTGTATGATCTACACACCTTTCTCTTCTAAACTTTCTCACCATTTTTGACAAGCCTTCAAAAATGGATCTAATTGTATAGTCTCCTTATCCCTCTTCTCAAGTGTTGCATTGAGAGTCTTTTCAGGATTTTAAGGATCCAACAAACCAACTACTTCATTCAAATATCCCCTTAGAATCTCATTCTACTTCCAAAGGTTTAACAATTTAGTCTCATCTTGTTCTAAGTGCCTAAACACTTCTTTGATTCTTGTAGTGACCATTAATTTGGCAGTATCCACAATGGGTTTTCCAAGCAAGACCTCCCTGATTTGATAATATTTTGGAGTCAAATCCTCAATATCTACATATAGAGGAGGGATAGAAACATGGGTGAACAAGTCCTAGTTTTGACCACTCATGACAAAGGCCAATATCCGTGCATCACTTATGGGTGGCTCAAGTTTCTTGAGAGCTTCAATCAATTCTCCCATTCCCTCTTCCTTAGTAGAATACAACTACCTTTTGTGTCTAACCATCACCTCTTTCCTCAACCATCTTAGAGTATCTTCCATCAGAGATTTATCCTTAGATGAAGATGGAGCATGTACCACTATGATTTTTCCCTTATCACTCGTCTCTGGAGTCTTCTCCTTTTGTGAGAGATCCACATCAAGCATCTTTGTGTCTGTTGAGTCCACAATCTTTAGCTCTATATCTTGGGAAGTCTATTGAGGTTCCTCATATATTTTTCCTTCCTCCAACACTTCATTGATAGGTATTTGTTGTGGCTCTTCTTCCCATTCAACTTACACTTGTTCTTCATTATCTAGAGGGAGAGGAGTAGCTAAACCTTTATCCAAGCAAGATAAATCTTGACTTGATGATGGTGGAGAACTTGAAGGTCCTGGTGAATGAGGTGGAAATTGCCTCCAATCCTCTTGTGGAGGTTGATTTTTTAGAGTATCCCTTATCTTAGCACCCACCAACTTAGTGCCTACAGGCATGAAATCAAAATCTGATATCTAAAAGACATCAACCCCTTCATCTTCTTGATCATCAATCCATTATTTTAATTCATCCTTGAAAGTTGTAACCTAAATAGACTATGTAGGAACGGATGGTGGTGTTATAATGGAGCTTCTTCTCCATTCTATCTCTGTAGCCCTAGCAAGACGAGTCCTTTGACTCAAGGGAAGGTTATCTTTTTCATCTTCATCATCCTCTTCTTCCTCTTCTAGAATAACTTCTGGAAGTTATGGAAAAGGAATAACCTTTCTTATCACCTTTTGTCTCCTTTTAACTGGGGTTTTCATCTTTCTTCTCTTGGGAACTAATGGGGATGCTTCTTCCTCTTGCACAGAATTAGACACTTCCTATGTTTTTGCTTTAGCTCCTTTCCCTTGTTCTAGTAGTGACACTTGAGGATTATCCTGAGTTTGGATAGCTTCTACATTTTTTACTCTTTGTACATTCTCTACCCCTTATTGTTCTAGTGCTTGAGTTGCCTCTTCTCTATGCTTGACTTGTTGAGGGGAAGTTCTTTTCCTCTTGCCTTTACGTTTCTGAGCCCTAAAGAATCCAACTTCTCTATCAAGCTGATGCACTATTTTTGGCACCATTGGGGATTGAGCTGTGAATGTGGGCATTCTCACCTTTGCTCCCCTACATTTTACAGGGTGGGTTGTAGCTTGGAAAAGTACAGTTTGTGGGAACAGATCTATCTTGAATGGTCTTTGACATGCCTCACCCTATGATTAATAAATTTCTTGCATCTGAAGATGATTATTCCTCTAATAATATTATAAGGTTTATCCTTTACATCTACTATAGAAGATAAAAACTAGAGTGTGGCTTGTAGCTATAGAATAAAATGTTGAGATAAAGAATGGAAAGGGCACTTTTTAGGTTTCTTTTATTCTAATTGTTGCTTCAACATCAAGCCAAGAGAACATCATGGGAAACCTTATCTGTATCACTGATTAGATTGCAAATATTATTGCCAAAATGGATAGTCATTTAAATGCTATAAGAGCAAGATCTAGAGATCAAATTAATGAAAAAGAATTGAGTAAGGTACAAAAACATAGCCCACAAATACCAAACACTAGTCTCCAAGTGGGCCTATGAGTGGCTTGATACTAAAATGGAAGAACACAGGGCATGCGCATTCAAATAGAACACTTGTGGACAACATAGAAAATATCCAAATTAAAACAAAAGATAATCTACCTTTTTCTACAACACTCCCTAGAAGAAACGAATATGAGGAAATCTTTCCACTTCTAGAGGAAAACACAAAGCCAGAAATAATTGTTGCAGAATGGGAAGAAAAGGTCCAAGTTGAAGAACTTGAAAGGTTTATTTAAGCCCTCCTAGAAGTTGGGAAAATTGTTGCAGCAAAGTGTCTTCAGCAGAAGCTTTCACCAACATATATGCCTTTAGAGATTCCACTTGTAGAGGAAGCTCTAAAAATAGCTGAGAAGTCATTTATGGTGGATATACAAAATATTCACAGAGGGAGGAAGGACCTACTCTTTTATGGTGAGCCTCTGATTTCTTAAAGTGGGCAAAATTATGTCCATCTAAGCCAGAAGTTGGGCATGCACTGATGCAACTGTTCATAACTAGCCTTATGCATGTGAGGTATTTAATTCAGATTTATTTCATACATGAAATTAAAGAAACATTATTTAAATTATTTTCTCGACATATAACTATGTAGGTAAAATGAGATCAGTCAACTCACATCTGTGTAAGGCTTGGGTAGAAGGGAAAATGATATCATTATAATTTGTCACAGCAAAAGGACCAATATAGTATCTGATAATTCTTATAAGGAAATATCTAGTTTTAGGTGGACCATTAAAATAAATTCTTGTAGATAAGAACACTACGAATGAAGAATTGTGTACCTCAATTTGGGACACAAACAAGGGGAAGGATCAACACCAACATGAAGTAAATACACTCTAATTGAAATAAGATTATGCGGAAAGAGGTGCTCTCATAGAAATTTACAAAGAGGATTGATATCTTTCGATGAGTGTGAATGTTTAAACTTAGCTATTTCTTATTATCTCCAATGGCTATCATGGAGTGAAAGAAGTAATCATTGTGACAACTCTTGGAGTTCCATGTAGAGGTTTTAGTTTGAGAGTGACAACTTAAAAGGTTAATGGGTCAAGCACCTCTAAAAGGATTTAATTCAAAAATTACAAATCTCCAAAGATAAAGAGACAATCTCCTTTAATTGCTGTTTACAAATATAGTGAATAGGGAATGTCCTAAATTTTTGTTTAGATAGTGTTATAACCATAATATGTGGATCTTGTAGGAGAAGCAAAATTGAAAATAAAATGATCCTCTACCTCTATATCTTGAAGGGGGTAAAGATGGAGTGTCCTATCATCTCAAGAAATATGGTGGTTAGTCTGAACTTGTGATTGGTTAGAGCACAACCTTAGCTGGCCAAGTGAACCATAAAGATATGTGATTGGTGGTCCTGCAAGTAATCATGCTAAATGATTATCAAATCTATAATCAATAAGTCATACATAATATAGAAAGATAACAACATGGCACTAAGTTGGTCATGAAGAAGACTTGTAAGTGACTTGACTGCATTATTTGAATCCATCATATCTACTAGCCCTATTTATCATATCTATCAAGGGAAGAAGCCAAGGAGCGAAATCTATGATGATATGACAACAGATTACAATACTTGATTGGTCTTAAGATACTTGTTTCCTTGATATTTAATTGTAATAAAGATAAGAAATGATCAATAGTGATGTTGTTGGGGGTACGAGGCCTTCGAATCCACAAAACCTTCATGGAAAACACCATTTTCATAATTTTATTTTCTAGAATCTATGGGTGATTTAAACATCTTTTGGGTTTAATGACATAAGGAATTCTTCAATCTATTTTCCAATAAAATGGTGCCATGAACTTTGCAGGCACCTAGAAAGGACAATGAAATGGTTGAGCCATGTTTTATGTGCATTCCATCAATAAGAGTTTATGATTCACCTAGTTTTCCAACCTTGTCAAGAAGGGCAACCATGCGACTATAGTGTTCAAATGTAGGTGTAATATTATACTATTGAGTCATGAGGTCAAACTTTTCCCAACCCTTCTTCACTAGTGCTGCATGGAAGCATGCAGATAGTATGCGAACAAAGGTGACATAGTCTAGATTTACACATGACTCTTGCTTATCTAAAGCCCTAAAGTTTACAAAGACAAACATAAATAAAGAATTTGCAACTCACACCTGTGATTCTGAATTGTGTAGAATTTTGATTAAAACATACGAATGCAGAATGTAGTTTCATGTTTTTGCCAACATGTCAAAGCTAGGAAATTTGTAATCATATTGACCAAGAGAATGTTATATACATTCAACATAAATGGAAGGAATACTTGGCACAGAATTCACAATATTGATTGAGTTGAATGGTACTCTGTGCTAGTGAAATTACAAGCAGGACAACATATGATGAATGCTTTAAACTGAGTTTCCAAATCAATGAGTTAGGAGATGAACCTATCCAAAGCTTCCTTAAAGGTATTATGATGTATGATTTTTAAAACAAATAGAAAGACACATGTCAAATGTGGCACATTATGAAATATCTTGAAAATATTTTGTTCCTAGTTCCTCATCTCAAGTCTGAGTTTTTGGAGGAACTATCAAAGGCACATAGTTGGAAGAAGAATTGGTTTAGCAGAATGTGCAGTACATTTTAAAGCAAAGATAAACTACTTAGAAATAAGCCACAGTGTTGGTAGTTGCTTAGAAGTGGTTGTAACTGCTCCACACTTCTCTGACTATGCTAACAATATGCATTGATTGAATTCATTTGAAGAGTTCTATCAAGGACTTTCACTTGAATAGTTTTGTAAGAATGTGAAGTTAGAACATGTTGATGCCATAAGTGTTCTCTATTGATTGCGTTGCTTCCAAGAAAATATAAACCATGCTGTATAAAGTGTTTGAAGCCCATAAAGAAATCTGAATATGATAAGCAAAGCAGTTATTTTGTAAATCATATAGATTGAAGATCAAGATTTCATTGAAAGAAACATGACCTACTTGGAAGCAAAGGTAAATCAGATTGCTCAAACTTGTCTTTAACATTGAACATTGTGTTTGCAAAAGTTTTTATTATTTTGAAGTCAAGTGTAGAAAAGCAATTGTTTATTATTGTTTTAGAAATCTATTTTTACAACAAAAATAAAATAAAATCTATTTTGAATTCACAACACGTGTGTTTTGGACTTATAGTAATAATACAGAGGAACATCATCATTGTTGTTATCTCTGTTTGGTCTTAGTTTGTAGAAGGTATAATAATGTTACTTCAGATTTGTAGAGGATATACTTGTATTACTAATTGAAGTGTTACATTTTAGATTACTGTAGAAGTTTCTTAGAAGGGGTTGTAACTGCTCCAAACTTCTCTAACTATGCTAACAATATGCATTGGTTCAATTCATTTGAACACAAAATTTAAAGTTAATCATAAGTTAAAATATTCTCCAAACTTCTCCAACTATGCTAACGATATGCATTGGTTTAATTCAAGGATTTTCACTTGGATAGTTTTGTAAGAATGTGAAATTAGAAAAACATGTTGAGGCCTTGAAGTGTTTTGTATTGACCATGTTACATCCAAGAAAATATAAACCATTCCATTTAAAGTTGTTTAAAATCCATAAAGAAATCTGAATATGATGATAAGCAGAGTAGTCATTTTGTAAATCATATAGATTGAAGATCAAGATTTCTTTGAAAGAAGCATGACCTGCTTGGAAGCAAAGGTAAATCAGATTGCTCAAACTTGTCTTTAACATTGACTATTGTATTTGTAGAAGTTTTTATTATTTAGATGTCAAGTCAAGTTGCAGAAGGGCAATTGTTTATTTTTTTTAGAAATCTATTTTTAGTTATCTTTAAAGAGTTTGATGGTTTCATTGCCACATCCATTTATGGAATATCCTACAATCACTTCATCCCATGATACAATATTTTGCTTCGGCATTTTGTAAAAAATATACCATGTATTCTCTATGCTTCCACATTTTGAGTACATATCTATGAGGGTTCTCCCCATGAAATCATCAAGTATGTATCCACTCCTAATTATGCCTTCATGTATCTCCTTCCTCTGTAATAGAGATGCTAAGTTGGCACTTGCTAAGAGAATTCCAACTAGTATTTGTGGGTTAGGTTTTATGCCTAAAGATTACATTCATCTAAAAGGCTTTAAAGCCTCTTTAGCATCATAATTTTGGGAATAACCTGTGATCATTGTGTTCTATGAAACCACATTTCTTTTTGGCATCTCCTGAAAATGTTTTAGGGCCTTACTAGTATACATATTCTATGTGTAACCTCTGATGATTAAATTCCATGGGAGTGTCCCACTAGGGCATGCTTCAAAAGAATTCCAAAGCCTTATCAATATGTCCACTACAAACATATGTTGCAATAATGGAGTTCTAAAACACCACATCCTGGTGATGCACTTTATCGAGTACTCACATGCATTCTCAAGGCTTCCACATTTTGCATACATGTCAACAAGGGCAGCGGCCACAATGACATTGGATTTAAATTCCAAAATTCGTATAGCTTCATGAATCTCCTCACATTGGTCAAAATCTTCCAAGTCAGCACATGCAAAAATCATAGATGCAAAAGTTTGAGGATTCATTTTCACTCCTTTGAATTGCATTTGTCAATAAAGTCTCAAGTCTTCTTACACATGACCATTTTTAGAAAAACTTCCAATCACTGCATTCCACAAGACAACATTGTGCTAGATTATTTTAGAAAATAGCTCTGAGGCTTCATCTAAATGCCCAATCTATACATATCCTAAAATCATTGAATTCCATGACACAATTCCTGTTTGGGCATTTCTTGAAATAGATTGTAGGCTTTGTCAACATATCTAGTCTAAGCATACACTACAATCATCAAATTCCAAGAAGTCAAATCTCTTTTGGACATTTCCCTAGGAGTTCCCTAGGCATATCCAATGTCTCATTAGTATCCATACCCTCAATCATTAATTTCCAAGACACCAAATCTCATATTGGCATTCTATCAAACACTTTGTGGACTTTATCAAAAATCCTGCATATGGTATACCTATCTGATACCTTTGATAAGAAAAAATAGAACATCTTCACAATAAAAATGCTTATCATGTGTAGAGATGAGTGGTCAAAGAAAAAAAATCTTGTTCAATCATTCTGTCAAAATTTTTTCATGCATCTCCTAGCTTACCGTATTTGGCATCAGCAGTCATGAGTTTATTTTGTAGAGATATGTCCTAGTATCAAAAGTCTATTTGAATGGTGTGGGGATGCAATAACTTGGACTCTTGAAAGTCTATGTTTCTTGTTGAATCATTGTGTGATCATGATGTAAAAAGGTGGGTTGCATCAATTCTTCTTAAAATAGGATGGTTGAAACAAATTGGGAAACAAAAACATGTAAATTTTATCATCTTCTCATAGAAGGTAAGTTTGGCAGATATCATTCCTACACCTATTCATGGTTACTTATTTCATCTCGACACCAACATGGTTTTGATTTAGATTGAAAGTTGATTCCTTTTCATGCAATAAATTTTGTTTTCTCAAGTATATTTATAAAATAAATTGGAGTGCCAATGCGTCCTTGGTCTCTACCATATTTCATCTTGTCAATAATATGAGATTATTAAGGAATAAATTTTTCATTGCAAATGAAATTGAAAGGGAAATGTATACTTACAGGTTGAAGGATTCAATATTAGAAGCACAAACCACATATATATATGTAGCACAGATTATAAAATGATTGTTATGAGGAGGGCGACCATGGCATAAGGAATTTTTCTTTCAAACTGGAGTAAGATGATAGCTTGTTTCATATGAGGGTTTCCTTCTTCTCTTCAAGACTCCATTGATTGGTATCGGGTGTTATTCTTGTAGACTAGGGCATGATCTCCCCATTTTACTTTTGCAAATTCGCTTTTCAATTTATATTTTGGAGTCTATAGTGAAGATTCATCAGTATGCTCTAATTTTCAAATAATTTTTAATGTGGGACTATATATAAGCATAGGCATGCATTTATGTTAATAGAACTAATATTTTCATTTGAAAGGGGTGCAATGGTTACGTGATATTAATTTATATATTATATAATTTTTTTAAGATAGGTACAATTTGAAAATTGGTGATAATAAAGAAAGCTCATGTATAATATATGAAAATAATAAATTTTATCTATTATTGAACATTCACATGTCTTCTTTGTTAGGTTTAGGATTATATTTTATAAGGAGATTAAGTTAGAATTGGCATTAATGTTGGGCTTTGGCTTATAATTAATAGTAGAAGAGGTTTAGAATTAGATTTTAAGGTTGCGATAGAGTAAGGAATAGGATTGAGAATATTAGGCAAATGGTAGCTCAAAGTTATGATAATAAAAGGTTATTATAGGTATAGGAGAGAGGGGTTTGATGATTCACCTCCAACAATAGGGTTTTATAGGGTTCCCCCTGTAACACCCACACTATAGCCATTTGGGGGTCTAGAGGAACTATGTCCTTGTAGGCATTTAGTCCCCGCAAAAAAAATCATATAACTTTGTCATTGTGAATTCTTACCATTTATCATTAGGTCATAGTTATAATGATGGATATTTTGTGTGTCATATTAGAATAATTCTTGCCCCATAATATTCTAATATCATTTGATATGGTAATGTATTGTATCTCCTCTATAATGGGCATAATGGGCATTTCAGACTTATTGTGATATAATATTTTTAAATGACAATAAATAATACCATATAATGGAAAATATCTCATTTATTGTAATTAGGGTATGTGCAGGATCATGGTGTACCAAACTATAGCCTTAAGTGGCAGTGAAAAATCAGCAAATAAGGGTTATGTCAACTTGACACATACTTTTAAAGTGGTAATGGACTTTATATCAAAAAGTTGTAAGAAAATAATCTGCATGAAATTGAATTTAGTTTCTAAAATACTAGGCCTTATTAGGAGAAAAAAATAATTGATTGGTCAAAAGTTTGAATTTTAATGTAGTACTACGAAAATTTCAGGGCAAAAATAAAAAGTAGGTGTATGTCTGACCACCTTAATCAAAATAAAATGATAATATTTTTTAAATATAATTATAGATATGAAAAGTAGACTCATGCCCGGATGTAACGCATATTTTTCAGTATTTTTATTCCAAATAAATAATTAAATATGAATTTTCTAAAAAAACTTTTTCGAAAAAAAAAGTCCCGTGTCTAACCACCTTAACTAATAGAAAATTTTACCAATTTTTTTTTTCCTATACTAGGCAAAGCATAGAATGTGACACAACATTTAGATTTAAAAAATGTTATACCATTTGAAAGTTATAGGTATTTTTCAACTAGTATGTCAATCAACACTTTACAATAATCTTCATTGATAATTAACTAATAAATACTTATCAAACTCAAAATTTGACAAAAAATATATCAATGGAATCTCGAGAGCAATATTAAAAAACCCTTTTTGTTTCATTCAATTTCGATCAAAATAACATTGTCAGATGACTACTCGAAGTCTGAGTATCACTAAAACCCTCTTCAAATACGTCTTTTGGGTTGACCGGGTAGGCTTGGTAAATACGAAGCACAATTGGATATCTGATTTCAAATCAGATGTCCGATATGGTTCGATAAATTTTGGTGGGAAATTTCAAATCCCAACCCATTTTGGAGGGAAAACCAGATTTAAGAGTTATAGCTTATGATTTATAAATTACTATTGTTATATTATTATGTAAATATGTATTATAATATTATATATATATATATATATATATATATATATATATATATATATATATATATATAATATAACATAATGTAAAGATATAACATATAATAATTAATATATAATAATATATTATGTTATTCTTATTATAATCTATAAATATAATTTATATTATTATTTTTACTAAATATAATAACGTAATATTTTTATTAAATATAATAACGTTATATATATATGTTATTAATATATATATTATTATATTAATATGTATAATATTAATATATATGTATATTATTAATATATATGAGTCCAAGGGGGTCATAGGTTGACCTATGACCCCCTTTGACCCATTACATAACGACATATGTCCCTTTTCTTAGAATCGTTCTTATGGGTCGAAGGCTATGACCCCCTTCGACACATTACATGATGACATATGTCCCTAGGGGTCTTAGGACCCCTAGGGACATATTAGAATCATTCTTATGGGTTGAAGGGGGTCATAGGTTGAACTATGACCCCCTTCGACACAATAAATGATGACATATGTCTTTAGGGGTCTAGCACCCCTAGGGACATATTAGAATATTCTTATGGGTCAAAGGTGGTCATAGGTCAACCTATGACCCCCTTCGACCCATTAAATGATGACATATGTCCCTAGGGGTTCAAGGACCCCTAAGGACATATTAAAATTGTTCATATGGGTCAAAGGGCATAATAGGTTGACCTATGACCCCCTTCGACCTATTACATGACGACATATGTCCTTAGGGGTCCTAGCAACCCTAGAGACATATTAGAATCGTTCATATGGGTCGAAAGGGGTCATAGGTTGACTTATGACCCCCTTCGATCCATTACATAACGACATATGTCCCTAGGGGTCCTAGGACCCCTAGGGACATATTAGAATCGTTCTTATGGGTTGAAGGGGGTCACAGGTTGACCTATGAAACCCTTCGGCACATTACATGATGACATATGTCCCTAGGGGTCCTGGGACCCCTAACAACATATTAGAATCATTCATATGGGTCAAAGGGGGTCATAGGTTGACCTATGACCCCCTTCAATCCATTACATGAAGACATATGTCGCTAGGGGTCCTAGGACCCCTAGGGACATATTAGAATTGTTCATATGGGTCAAAGGGGGTCATAGGTCTTTGACACATTAAATGATGACATATGTCCCTAGGGGTCCTAGGACACGTAGGGACATATTAGAATTGTTCATATGGGTCAAAGAGCGTCATAAGATGATCTATGACCCCCTTTGACCCATTAAATAATGACAAATGTCCCTAGGGGTCCTAGGACCCCTAGGGACATATTAGAATTGTTCATATGGGTCAAAGGGGGTCATAGGTTGACCTATGACCCCCTTCAACCCATTAAATGATGACATATGTCCCTATGGGTCTTGGGACCCCTAGAGACATATTAGAATTGTTCATATGGGTCAAAGGGGGTCATAGGTCAACTTATGACCCCCGTTGACCCATAAGAACGATTCTCATATGTCCCTAGGGGTCCTAGGGACATATGAGAATCATTCTTATGGGTCAACGGGGGTCATAAGTCAACCTATGACCCCCTTCAACATATTACATGATGACATATGTCCCTAGGGGTCCTAGGACCCCTAGGGACATATTAGAATCATTCATATGGGTCAAAGGGGGTCATAGGTTGACCTATGATCCCCTCTGAATCATTAAATGATGACATATGTCCTTAAGGGTCCTAGGACCCCTAGGGACATATTAGAATTTTTCATATGGGTCAAAGGGGGTAATAGGTTGACCTATGACCCCCTTTGACTCATTACATAATGACATATGTCCCTAGGACCCCTAGGAAAATATGAGAATCGTTCTTATGGGTCAAAGGGGGTCATAGGTTGACCTATGACTCCCTTCGATGCATTACATGATGACATATGTCCCTAGGGGTCCTAGGACCCCTAGGGAAATATTAGAATTGATCTTATGGGTCAAAGGTGGTCATAGGTTGACCTATGACTCGCTTTGACCCATTACATGATGACATATGTTCCTAGTGGTCCTCAAAACCCTAGGGACATATTAAAATTAGTCTTATGTGTCCCTTTGACCCATTAAATGATGATATATGTCCCTATGGAGACATATTAGAATTGTTCATATGGGTCAAAGGGGGTCATAGGTTGACTTATGACCCCCTTTGACCCATTACATGATGACATATGTCCCTAGGACCCTGTTGTCACTTAGGTTTGCACCCTTGTCTAAAGCCTATGCATGAGGACAACCTAGTGAAGCATGGAAACAACCTCCAAGCTGTGGGACTTGAACTATGAGTTTGAGTCTATGAAGAAGGCCGACTTCCTCTTACTATCAGGATGCACCTAACTACTCTTGGAGAGGAAAAGGGAGAAGGAGAGCATGAAAGAAAATCTACCTAATCTAATCTAAAGAGGTGATGCCCCAAAATAGAGTGTTCAGACCAATCTCTGCTCATATATGCACTTTTGAACCAAAATGAAACTAAGGATATACACATTCAGACTTGCTTTAATCTAATAATCACATGCAGATTAGAAGACCAAGGTAAATGACACAAGGAAAGAGAGATTTGTTTATATTATCATTCATAGCCCAAGGAGATACA
Source organism: Cupressus sempervirens (assembly GCA_028749045.1). Taxonomy (NCBI): domain Eukaryota; kingdom Viridiplantae; phylum Streptophyta; class Pinopsida; order Cupressales; family Cupressaceae; genus Cupressus; species Cupressus sempervirens. Next base: position 218,991,982 of record CM053787.1, read on the forward strand.
GTCATGTAGATCATAGATCTCTACAAAGCACCAGTAAGAGGCAAAGAGTTCTTGCACTTTCATACCAATAACTGAAGGAGATAAGACAGAAAATCATGTAGTTTAGAGGCATAGGGGGATTTACACTAAGAATCTACAAAGCAGTAATAGAGAAAATAGAGAAAGGTTGACCCTATAAAATTCATAAAATTTTGCCTTTATAGCTCAGGCATAACTGGGATTTCCTCCAACAATAATTACTTCGCAACAACCTGCCATTAAGTCCTATAGAGAACAATCATGGAAAAAATCTTATCTAGATACAGATCTAGATGTAATGATATTTGATCTTGGTTGGAACAGAGCCCCAAGAAGATGAAAACTGTGCCATAACTATGCTCTGACCAGTTAGATAGATAGATCGGGGTGGTAGAATGTTCTTCTTTGTTTTGCATTTACTCCAGGGTGTTTGTAATCGATCATGAAGATAAGATTTGTGCAAAAACCTTGATATCCCTTGTTCCTAGTTCATGAATCAGCAAGGTCAGCAAATCAACCTATCTTGGCACTGGGATGAGCCACGTGGACCAACAGTCTTTTATCTTTTTGCCATCTTGCAAAGTCTCCCCAAGTTGACCATGTCTTTTAACTAACTGCGCCAACTCAACCCTGACTGCAGTGGTCTTGCTAAAACCCTAATCGTGGCAATTATTCTAACCACTATCATTAACTATGAATGTTGCTTGAGCCACTGGGACATGTGTCATCGAGGTGCTATGTCGCTATGCGTATCCTTCAAGAAATTTCCCATAGTGAGATAGTGCCAACCGTTGATTTTCCTTAGATCTATGGTGATCAATAAAATTGCACGACTACACATCAAGCTAGCTAAGTGGACCAATGAAAAACCACCATTGTACTGTGACCCACCTAAAAACTTCCACCAAGGATGAGCCGTAATATCACTTTGGAGAAGGGCGGACCCATTACGTCATTTGTGCCACACATCATCGAGGCACTATGTTGTTATGAATAATATCCTCGCAACTTTCCATAGCGAGATAGTGCCCACCATTGATTTCCTAAGATCTGGCAGTGAACAAGATGGATTTGACCTATCAGTGTACCAACCAATGAGAACTGGCCATGTGCCAACCTGTCTGACAAGTCCTCGTTTGCGATCCACCAAGTGAAGTAGGACCCACATTCCACGCAGTCATACCTTAGCCAATGAAAATATTGATCAACTGCCAACGTGCCTGAACAATTTCCTTCCTGACATTCGATGGGGCATACCTAGGACCCACCTTCTTTTTGATGTCACTGTAGTATTATTTTTCATCTCGGCGCTATGTTGCTAACAGCGAGGAACAGAGATTTTTTGATAGTGCCATAGCACCTACCATGGATCTGTCAAAACTCAACGTCAGAGAAATAGCAAGGAAAAGGAGTACCCACCTGCCACGTGGCCGAAAGGCACTATGTCGCTAATGCAAAACAACATGCAACTTTCCATAACAATATAGCACCAACCATTGATTTATCTTGATTTGACGATGGGGACTTCTAAGCTCGTGAAAACATTTAAAATGCACAGTGAAGAAATATCATAAGGTTAGCATTTAATTTTTTTGATATTTCTGGGATATTTAAAACACTATTAAACTGGGAAGTGACCGTTGGGTAGGCATTATTTAAAATTCAAATATTTGGTGGGGGGGCACAATATGTAACATTTCTGGCGACTCACAGGTGATGCTAGCCTGCTATGCATAAGACCAGTGGCCCAAAGCATCCATTGGGCTATAGAGTCAAAAAGATGTAGATCCTATGTATACTGTGAAACTCTAACCCTACCTCTGAGAGGAAAACCCTGAAACCCCTATCTCTACAACTAGAACTAGAGACAAAAGCTCCTCCTCTGCACCCTTCAAAATTTCAAAACTTGCTGTCTCACGGAGAAAAAACCTATGCTTGTGCACTTCTTGGAAAAGTAGGGAACAATTGGAAATGAAACTATGCTAACTATGTACATGGAATCTCAAACCCTCAGAAACGTGGCTTGAGATAAATCCCATTGACTGGGATGGGAAAATTTCACCACTAGGCCTGCTTAACTGGAAAGCATTGGCCTGCTTGCAACTGACAATCAAATAGGGACCACTCCACAATGCATCAAATTTTGAGTGTCTTCCTGGTTTTTCCCTATCTGCATCCCATTTTAGAACCAAATCTCCCTCCCTAAAGATTATGACCCTAGCCCTCCTGTCAAAACTTTTTTTCACTTGCTGCTGGTGTGTCTCTAGGGTCTGCATATCTTTATTTCTCTTCTCTTCTAGCTCCATTAGCTCTGTCATTCTTACTATCATGTCATCATCTTCAATAAATTCTAGCTGATGAGCTAACTCTAGGGATGGGAACTCTAATGAAATTGGAAGCCTTGCTTCTCTGCCATAGACTAACACAAATGGTGAATTCCCTATTGACCTTTTAGGCATTATTCTGTTAGCCCACAGTGCAGCCTTCAATTTTTTATGCCAACACCTCTGGTTATCTTATATCATCCTTTTCATGATCCTGATGAGGTTCTTGTTGGAGGACTCAGCCAAACCATTACCCTGAGGATAGTAATTTGAGGATGTGCTCAAATAGATATTATGGTCCACTGCCCATGCACAAATATGAGCTCCAAAAAAAGATTTTGCATTATCTGAAATAATGGTTGAAGGGGCACCAAACCTAGTCACAATTCCATCAAGGAACTCAACAACTGAAGATTCAGTGGCATCCTTCAATTCAACTACCTTTTTCCATTTGGTGAAGTAATCTGTAGTAGCTAAAATCCATTTGTGACCAGAACTGGAAGAAGGATTGATAGGGCCTATGAAATCCAATCCCCACTGAGCAAAAGGTTGATCCACTTGAATAGGATGAAGTGGAAGAACTACAAGTCTTTGTTTGCTAGAGAAGAAGGCACATTTTTCACACTTCCTTACATACTTATGATAATCATGAAACAGAGATGGCCAGTAATAACCAGCCCTCGTGATCTTCATTGCAGTTGTTCTAGCTGAGAAGTGACCACCATCAGGACCATCATGAAGCTCTTTGATTATTCTTTTAGCTTGGTCTATATCAAGGCATCTTAATAGGGCTCCATTAAAATCTTTCCTCTTGTTGCTCTATCAGTATCATAGCAACTTCCTCATCAGGTTCTTGAGATGATAACATCTATTTACACAACCCCCTCCCTCTTACCAGCTTGGTAATCTGAATGTCAATATCATATTCCATCACTTTAGTAATCTAGCCAGCTCTTTTCTCACTAATATCTTTGCTCAAAAGGAAATCCTTCACACTGGCATGGCGTACTAACAAATGAATCTTATTATGAGACAGGAGGTATCTAAATTTCTTTAAAGCTCTAACTATTGCAAGGGCTTGCTTCTCTACATAGCTGTACTTATCTTCATATTCTTTAAGCCCTTCACTAAAGAAAGCTATGGGCTGCTCGTCACCTTTATCATTTCTTTGAGTTAGGACAACATAAATGCTTGACTCACCACCTAAGGTATAAAGGATGAAATCTTTCTCAAAATTTGGATTCATGAGAGTAGGGGCTAAGGCTATGGCTTTCTTGACCTCTTCAAAACTTTCCTTCCCTTCCTTGGTCCATGCAAAGACCATACCTTTCTTGAGCATAGTTGTAAGAGGTTTCATAATGGTAGCAAGATTTGGAATAAATCTTCTCACAAAATTTATCCTGCCTTGGAAACTTTGCAGCCCTTTCTTGTGTTTAGGAAGAGGGAGGGAAAGTATTGCTTTTGTCCTCTTTGGATCAATGGTTAAGCCATCCTCAAATACAATATGTCCTAATAATTTTCCTTGGTTAGTAGAAAAGAGACACTTTCTTGGGTTAAGGGAAACCCCAAACTCTCTGCATCTTAGGAATACCTGTCTTAGATGATCAAACTGATCTTCTACATCCTTTGAATACACAGTGATATCATCAAGGTAAACTAAGACAAACTTGTCAATCAATCTTTTGAAGGCCATCTCCATTGCCTTCTGAAATGTAGCACCTGCGTTGGTTAGCCCAAATGGAAACTTATAATAAGCATAGGTACCCCATTTAGTGGTAAATGCAATCTTGTACCTATCAGACTCTTTAACCAGCACTTGATTGTAGCTAGAAAATCCATCAAGAAATGAAAATCTATTTGAACTATTGACCTTGGACAAAATCTGCTCCATAGAAGGGAGGAGATGGTGATCTTTAAGGGAAACTTGGTTAAGGTCCCTAAAGTCCACACACAATCTAATTTCTCCGTTCTTCTTCCTAACAGGAACAAGGTTTGCTACCCATGATGAGTGTTTGATGGGAAAAATTATATTGGCCTTAATCAACTTGGATAGCTCTTTTCTCATTAGGGGTTCAATCTTGGGATTCACTGGTTTCTATTTTTGTGTTACTAGTTTTACATCATTAATTAGATCCATGGTATGCTGAAATAACCTTGGGTCAAAGCCCTTTAAGTTATCATATGTCCAAGAAAATACATCATTAAATTCTTGACATAGATGAATAAAATTTTCTTGCTCAATTTCAGAACATACCTTCCCCACATTTAAGGGCTTTCCATCAACAATCATGACTAGAGTGTAGTCATCCTCATCAGTAGCTAGGTTCATGGCTCTGCCTCTTGCTTGGTCATCAGGATTAAAAACACTCTCTAAGGTAATGAGACCCTTAGGCAATTTGTTAGAACTGAGATTAATGATTTGGTCACCTTACTGATCCTGCAGTCTCAACTGGTTCCTGCCTGAAAACTCTGCTTCATTTTGCAAGAAGCTGACAATTTTCTTATCAAACTCAAACACTTGCCAATGGGTGTTGTTATCATGGATAGCAAGCCTTACTACCACTCTGATTTTTTGCTTCTTCTCCTCCTCAAGATTCCTTGGCACATTATAAGATGCACCTATTGCTTCAAGTCTATTAGCATGTTTATTTTCCTTTCTAGGGATGCTTTGAATATTAAATGCATTGAAACCCTCAAGAAAATCCCATACCCTATTTTTATAAGACTTGAGCAAGCCATTCTTGGTGGTATTATGATTTCTCACTTGATTAACCACCAACTCACTGTCTCCATACACCCTTAAGGCTTGGATTCCTCTTTTTTGAGTAAGTAGGAGACCTTGAATCAAGGATTCATACTCAGCCACATTATTAGTGCAACTGAATTGAAGCCTAAAGGAGAAATAGTACCTTACTTGTGTAGAAGAAATTAATATCACACCAGCCCCTGATCCAACCTTGTTCCTTTATCCATCAAAGTACATACTCCATATCCCACCCATATCTTCCTTAGTCTCCACAAGATTGGGAGCTAGAGCATCTATCTCCAATATACAGTACATACTGAGCCCTGTGTCAAGGGTTTCTGGCACAGGGTCAAATTTATATGCATTAGCCCACTCATCCAAGAAAAAGTTAGGTATCTTTGCTAGGGAGGTGGTGGGCTCATTCACTATGTTGTTCTCATCCATCTCTAAAATAGGGCAATTCATGTTGATGGGGTTGGGGGTGTAAGATTCAGTATGATGGAGGGCTTGAGGCTCTACTCTAATTGAAGAATTGGCTCCATATCTCATTTAAAAAAAAATATGTGACCAATCAGAAGATATGAGACCACCTATTTGGGCAGTGAAGTCTCTGGACAGATAGATGGAAAAATATGGCTTGACTTCAGCAACAAAGATATCTTGAGTTACAATACAACTAGGGAATGCATGTAAGGCCATCTCCACATTCCTAAGGATCCCTATAGTCTTGATAGTACTACCATCCAACTGTAATACATCCCTAATAATGGGCTCATATTTTATTTCGAAAGCATCAGCAACACACCTAGGCATCACTGAACTGCTAGCCCCTGAATCAATCATGCAATTATGGACTATTGTGATATTGCTATTAGGATTTAACTGTGTGATTTTTGAGTCAAACTCATTGACCCATATTTCATGAATAGTGATTCAACATAAATCCATCTCTCATGAGAATAAATGAAACACTTACCACTCATTGGATCTAGGTGATGCTCACAGGGCCCCTAGGGACATATTAAAATCATTCATATGGGTCGAAGGGGGTCATAGGTTGACCTATGATCCCCTTCGACCCATTAAATGATGACATATGTCCCTAGGGGTCCTAGGACCCCTAGGGATATATTAGAATTGTTCATATGGGTCAAAAAGGGTCATAGGTTGACCTATGACCAAATTTGACCCATTACATGAAGGCATATGTCGCTAGGACCACAAGGGAAATATGAGAATCATTCTTATGGGTCAAATAGTGTCATAGGTTGACGTATGATCTCCTTCAATGCATTACATAATGACATATGTCCCTAGGGGTCCTAGGACCATTAGGGAAATATTAGAATCATTTTTATGGATCAAAGGTGGTCATAGGTTGAGCTATGACCCGCTTTGACCCATTACATGATGACATATCTCCCTAGGTGTCCTCGGAACCCTAGGGACATATTAGAATTGTTCTTATGGATCTAAGGGTGTTATTGGTTGACCTATGACACCATTTGACCCATTACATGATGACATATGTCCCTAAGGGTCCTAGGACCCCAAGGGACATATTACAATACTTCTTATGGGTGAAAGGGGGTCATAGGTTGAACTATGACCCCCTTTGACCCATTACATGATGACATATGTCTAAAGGGGTCCTAGGACCCCTAGGGACATACTAGAATCATTCTTATGGGTCAAAAGGGGCCATACGTTGATCTATGACCCCCTTTGACCATTTACATGATGACATATGTCCTTAGGGGTCCTAGGACTCCTAGGGACATATTAGAATCATTTTTATGGGTCAAAGGGTGTCATAGGGTGACCTATGACACGCTTCGACCCATTACATGACGACATATGTCCCTAGAAGTTCTAGGACCCCTAGGGACATATTAGAATCATTCTTATGGGTCAAAGGTGGTCATAGGTCAACCTACGACCCCCTTCGACACATTACATGACGACATATGTCCCTAGGGGTCATAGGACACCTAGAGACATATTAGAATTTTTCATATGGGTCAAAGGGGGTCATAAGTTGACCTATGACTACCTTCGACACATTACATGATGAGATATGTCCCTAGGCATCCTAAGACCCCTAGGGACATATTAGAATCATTCATATGGGTCGAAGGGGGTCATAGGTTGGCCTATGATCTCTTTTGACCCATTAAATGACGACATATGTCCCTAGGGGTCATAAAAGAATGACCCATACAAATGACTCTAATATTTCCCTAGGGGTCCTAGGACCTGTAGGGACATATGTCATCATGTAATGTGTCGAAGTGGGCCATAGGACAACCTATGACCCCTTTTGACCCATAAGAATGATTCTCATATGTCCCTAGGGGTCCTAGGGACATATGTCATCATGTAATGGGTCAAAGGGGGTCATAGGTCAACCTATGAGCCCCTTTGACCCATATAAACGATTCTAATATGTCCCTAGGGGTCCTAGGACCCCTAGGGACATATGTCATCATGTAATGGGTTGAAGGGGGTCATAGGTCAACCTATGACCCCATTTCACTTAAATGAATGATTCTAATATGTCCTTAGGGGTCTTAGGACCCCTAGGGACATATGTCATCATGTAATGGGTCATGAACGATTTTAATTTGTCCCTAGGAGTCTTAAGACTCCTATAGACATATGTAATCATGTAACGAGTCGAAAGGGGTCATAGGTTGACCTATGGTGCACTTTGACCCATAAGAATGATTCTAATATGTCCCTAGGGGTCCTAGGACCCCTAGGGACATATGTCATCATTTAATGGGTCGAAAGGGGTAATAGGTCAGCCTATGACCTCCTTTGACCTATAAGAATGATTTTAATATGTTCCTAAGGGTCCAAGGACCCCTCGAGATATATGTCATCATTTAATGGGCCGAAGGGGGTCATAGGTCAACCTATGATCCCCTTTGACCTATATGAATAAATCTAATATGTCCCTAGGGGTTCTAGGACCCCTAGGGACATATGTCATCATTTAATGGGTTGAAGAGGGTCATAGGGTGACCTATGACCCCCTTTGACCCATAAGAATGAATCTAATATCTCTCTCATGTAATTGGTCAAAGGGGGTCATAGGTTGACCCATAATAACGATTCTAATATGTCCCTATGGGTCATAGGACCCCTAGGGACATATGTCATCATTTAATGGGTCCAAGGGGGTCATAGGTCAACTTATGACCCCTTTTGACCCATATGAAGCATTCTAATATGTCTGTAGGGGTCTTAGGATCCTTAGGGACATATGTCATCATGTAATGATTCAAAGGGGGTCATAGGTCACCTTATGACCCCCTTTGACCCATAAGAATGATTCTCATATGTCCTGACAGGTCCTAGGACCCCTAGGGACATATGTTGTCATTTAATGGATCAAACGAAATCATATGTCAACCTATGACCTCATTTAACCCATTTGAAGCATTTTGATATCTCCCTAGGGTTCCTAAGACCCTTAGGTACATATGCCATCATGTAATGGGTCGAAGCGGGTCATAGGTCAACCTATGGCTACCTTTAACCCATATGAATGATTCTAATATGTCCCTAGGGGTCCTAAGACCCCTAGGGACATATGTCGTCATGTAATGGGTCGTGAATAATTCTAAGATGTCCCTAGAGGTCTTAGGACCCCTAGGGACATATGTCATCATGTAATGGGTCGAAGGGGGTCATAGTTAACCTATGATCCCCTATGACCCATAAGAATGATTCTAATATGTCCCTAGGGGTCCTAGGACCCCTAGGGACATATGTCTTCATTTAATGGGTCGAAGGGGGTCATAGGTCAACCTATCACCCCCTTTGACCCATATGAGAAAATATAAAATGTTCCTAGGGGTGCTAGAACCTTTAGGGACATATGTCATCATGTTTGAGCCATAAGAACGACTCTAATATGACCCTAGGGGTCCTAGGACCCCTAGGGAGATATGTCATCATTTAATGGGTCGAAGGGGGTCATAGGTTGACCTATGACCCCCTTTGAGTCATATGAAGTGTTCTAATATGTCCCTAGGGGTCCTAGGACCCCTATGGACATATGTTGCCAGGTAATGGATTGAAGGGGGTCATAGGTGACCTATGACCCCCTTTGACCCATGAGAAGGATTCTAATATGTCCCTAGGGGTCGTAGGACCCCCAGGGACATATTATAATCGTTCTTATGGGTCCAAGGGGGTCATATGTTGACCTATGACCCCCTTCGACCCATTACATGATAACATATGTCCCTAGGGGTCCTAAAACCTGTAGGGACATATGTCATTATTTAATAGGTCAAAGGGAGTCATTAGTCAACTTACGACCCCCTTTGATGCATATGAACGATTCTAAGATGTCTCTAAAAATCTTAGGACTCTTGGGGATATATATCATCATTTAATGGGTTGAACAGTGTCATAGGTCAACCTATGACCCCTTTTGACCCATAGGAATGATTATAATATGTCCCTAGGGATCCTAGGACAACGGGGGACATATATCATCATGTAATGGATCGAAGGGGGTCATAGCTCAACCTATGACCCCCTTTGACCCATATAAACGATTCTAATATGTCACTAGGGGTTCTAAGATCCTTAGGAATATATGTCATCATTTAATGGGTCGAAGGGGGTCATAGGTCAACCTATGACCCCCTTTGATCCATAAGAACGATTCTAATATGTCTCTAAGTGTCGTAGGAGCCCTAGGGACATATGTCATCATTTAATGCATCAAAGGCGGTCATAAGTCACCCTATAACCCCCTTTGACCCATGAGAAAAATTGTAATATATCCCTAGGGGTCCTAGGACCTCTAGGGACATATGTCATCATGTAATTGGTCAAAGGGGGTCATAGGTCAACTTATATCCCCCTTTGACCCATAAGAACGATTCTAATATGTACCTAGGGGTCCTAGGAACCCTAGGGATAAATGTCATCATTTAATGGGTTGAAAGGGGTTGTAGGCAAACCTATGACCCCCTTTGACCCATATGAATGATTCTAATATGTCCTAGGGGTCGTAGAACCCCTACGAACATATGTCATTATTTAATGAGTCAAAGGGGTTCATAGGTCACCCTATGACCCCCTTTGACCCATAAGAATGATTCTAATATCTCTCTAGGGGTTTTAGGACCCCTAGAAACATGTGTCATCATGTAATTAGTTGAAGGGAGTCATAGGTCAACCTATGACCCCCTTTGACCCATAAGAATGATTCTAATATGTCCGTAGGGGTCCTAGGACCCCTTGGGACATATGTTAACATTTAATGGAACAAAGTGGGTCATAGGTCAACCTATTACTGCCTTTGACCCATATGAAACATTCTAATATGTTCGTAGGGGTCCTAAGACCCCTAGGGACATATGTCATCATGTAATAGTTCGAAGACCTATGACCCCCTTTGACCCATAAGAATGATTTTAATATGTCCCTAGGGGTCCTAGGACCCCTAGGGGCATATGTTGTTATTTAATGGGTGAAAGGGGGTCATAGGTCAAGTTATGACCCCATTTGATCCATATGAAGCATTCTAATATGTCCTTAGGGGTCTTAGGACCCGTAGGGACATATTTCATTATGTAATGTGTCGAAAGTGGTTATAGGTCAACCTATGACTCCCTTTGACCCATACGAACAATTTTAATATGTCCTTAGGGGTCCTAGGACCCCTACGAACATATGTCATCACTAAATGGGTTGAAGGCGGTCATAGGTCTACCTATGACCCCCTTTGACCCATATGAATGATTCTAATATGTCCTTAGGGGTCCTAGGACCCTAAGGGTCATATGTCATCATGTAATGGGTCAAAAGGGGTCATAGGTCAACATATGACCCCCTTTGACCCATATGAACAATTCTAACATGTCCCTAAGGGTCCTAGGACCCCTAGGGACATATGTCGTTATGTAATGGGTCATGAATGATTCTAAGATGTCCCTAGGGGTCTGAGGACCCCTAGGGACATACATTGTTATGTAAAGGGTCGAAGGGGGTCATAAGTCAACCTATGACCCCCTTTGACCCATAAGAACGATTCTAATATGTCCCTAGGGGTTGTAGGACCCCTAGGGACATATGTCATCATTTAATAGGTCGAAGAGGGTCCCCTTTCACCCATATGATTGAATCTAATATGTTCCTAGGGGTCCTAGGACCCATAGGTACATATATCATCATTTAATGGGTCGAAGGGGGTCATAGGTCAACCTATGACCCCCTTTGAGGTATAAGAACAATTCTAATATGTCCCTAGGGGTCTTAGGACCCCTAAGGAGATATGTCATCATTTAATGGGTTGAAGGGGGTCATAGGTCAACCTATGACCCCCTTTGACCCATATGAAACATTCTAATATTCCGCTAGGGGTCCTAGGACCCCTATGGACATATGTCGTCAGGTAATGGGTTGAAGGGGGTCATAGGTCACTCTATGACCCCCTTGGACTCATTAGAAGGATTCTAATATGTCCCTAGGGGTCTTAAGACATCTAGGGACATATGTCGTCAGGTAATGGGTCGAAGGGGGTCATAGGATGACCTATGAACCCCTTTGACCCACAAGAACAATTCTAATATGTCCTTAGGGGTCCTAGGACCCCTAGGGACATATGTTGTCATTTAATGGGTTGAAGGGGATCATATCTCAACCTATGACCCCCTTTGACCCATAAGAATGATTCTAATGTGTCCTTAGGTGTCCTGGGACCTGTAAGGACATATGTCATCATTTAATGGGTCAAAGGGGGTCATTGGTCAACCTATTACCACATTTGACCCATATGGATGATTCTAATATGTTCGTAGGGATCCTAGGACCCTTGGGGACATATTTTTATCATGTAATGGGTCGAACGAGGTCATAAGTCAACCTATGACCCCTTTTGACCCATATGAATGATTTTAATATGTTTCCAGGGATCTAGGACCCCTAGGTACATATGTCATCATGTAATGGGTCAAAAGGGTTCGTAGGTCAACCTATGACCCCCTTTGACCTATATGAATGATTCTAATATGTCCCTAGGGGTCCTAGGACCCCTAAGGATATATGTCATCATTTAATGGGTCAAAGTGGGTCATAGGTCAACCTATGACCCCCCTTTGACCCATATGAAGCATTCTAATATGTCCCTATGGGTCTTAGGACCCCTAGGGACATATGTTGTCATGTAATGGGTAAGAGGAGGTTATAGGTCAACCTATGACCCCATTTGACACATAAGAACGATTCTAATATGTCCCTTGGGGTCATAGGACCATTAGATACATATTTTGTCATTTAATGGGTCGAAGGGGGTCACAGGTCAACCTATGACACCCTTTAAACCATATGAAGCATTCTAATATGTCCCTAAAGGTCCTAGGACCCCTATGGACATATGTCATCATGTAATAAGTCGAAGTGGGTCATAAGTCAACCTATGACCCCCTTTGACCCATAAGAACGATTCTAATATGTCCCTAGAGATCTTAGGACCCCTATGAAGATATTTTGTCATGTAATGGTTCGAAGGGGGTCATAGGTTACCCTATGAGCCCCTTTGACCCATAATAATGATTCTAATGTGTCCTTAGGGGTCCTAGGACCCCTAGGGACATATATCATCATTTAATGGGTCAAAGGGGGTCATAGGTCAACCTATGACCCCCTTTGACCCATATGACGCATTCTAATATGTCCCTAGGGGTTTGACATATGTCATCATGTAATGTGTCGAAGGGGGTCATAGTTCACTGTATGACCCCTTTCAAACCATATGAAAGATTCTAATATGTCCCTAGGGGTCTTAGGATGCTTAGGGACATATGTCATCATGGAATGTGTCAAAAGGGGTCATATGTCACCCTACGATCCCCTTCGACCCATATGAATGATTCTAATATGTCCCTAGGGGTCTTAGGACCCCTAAGGACATATGTCATCGTGGAATTTGTCGAAGGTGGTCATAGGTCACCCTATGACCCCCTTCGACCCATATGAATGATTCTAATATGGCCCTAGGGGTTCTAGGACCCCTAGGGACATATGTTGTCTTGTAATATGTCGAAAGGGTTCATAGGTCATCTTGTTACCCCCTTCGACCCATATAAACTATTCTAATATGTCCTTAGGGGTCCTAGGATCCGTTAGGGACATATGTTGTCATGGAATCTGTCGAAAGGGGTCATAGGTCATCCTGTGAGCCCTTTCATCCCATATAAACGACTCCAATAGAAATAATATAGTAAAAATAATAATTATATATATATATATAATATTTATAGATTATAATAATAATAACATAATATATTATTATATATTAATAACATAAGTCATAATATATTACGTCATTATATTTAATAAAAATATAGTAAAAATAATAATAATAATATATTATAATAATATAAATTATATTTATAGATAATAATAATAATAATAACATAATATATTATTATATATTAACAGATTATATATTATATCTTTACGTTACATTATTATTATATATATATAATATAATATTATTATATAATATATAGATTATATATTATTTTATATATAATAGTTATGTTATTATATTATATATTTATAGATTATATATTATATCTTTACATATTTCATAACTCAAATTAGTTATATCACTTACAAATTCATTTTTTCCTCTAATTTTTGTGCCTTTTCCCTCCAATTTTTGTGTCGCCGGTATCAGATATCGGATCTCATATTAGATATCTGATCTCAAATCAGATATCCAATAAGGCTTAGGCCTTACTTTCCAAGTTTGGTACCTAGATAGTTGAAAAAAAGTGAAAGCAGATTTTGAAGTGCTTTTAGACGTGTTCAAACTCTATTTTTTTTCACATCACCACTTTTTGGCACACCATGATCCTGCACATACCCATTATTAATCTAAACTATTATTTCTAAAAAATAGGATAAATTTATGTGAATTGAAATGAACAATATAATTTTTTTTTTCAATTATACTATATGTTTACAAAAGCTATAACAATTGTCATCGCTTAAAATTTATTTAGAAAGCAATAAGATATTTTATTTATAATTTTGAGCCAATAATTACTAAACTCCTAATTTAAAAACTAGAGAAGTAAATAAAATGATTAAGAGTTATTATAGATATTCTAAATTTATTATTATAGTTCTTAATTTCATATATATATATATATATATATATATATATATATATATATATATATATATATATATATATATATATATATATATATATATATATATATATATATATATATATATATATATATATATGAATAAACATTATGAACTTTTAATAAATAATAAAAAAGTAAAATATAACAATTTTAATAAAACAAATTCAAATCAATGGTATTCTTAATATTTTCCTATTTTAACACAAGCTAAGAGGATGTTGGCTTTATCCTTTTAATTACAACTGGTCATGTGTAAAATATGAACATTGTTTATAAATTAACTTATTCTTAAATTAAGTCAAGAATCTACAACACAATGGTAAATTGTGAGCCTCTTGTCGAAGAGGTCTTGGGTTTGAATTTGTTGGCGCTCGCAAGTTTCAACCTCTTATGGATAAAAAAATTAAGTTTACTTACATTATTAATAAATATAATTAGAGTCATAAATATTTATTATTTTATTGCTAAATCATATTATTTCACGATTTAATATTTAACAAATAGTATTTCTCATTATTTACTAAATTCTAAAATATATTAAATATAATGTGATAAAATTATGTTATATCTTAAGATGGTTATTACATGTCAATAATGTTATTAGAATTATATGTTGAGATTATAAAATACTTGATTGATAATTAATGTTTTTAATATGTAGAGATAGATATGAATTTGGAGTTTTCTTTTGAGTGTATAGAGGGCTTCTATTTTTTAAGGACTTCATAGATAGATTTTGAGGAGTTTGAGTACAAATTGGGGTGATTTTAAATTCATTTATAGTTCAATATCAATTGAGAGGACATTCAAGGAAGTTAATTTATAGTGGTGTATTGATAGGACAAAAACTTCATCATTGAGTAAAAAAAGTTATAAAACACAGTTAAAAGAAAGTATTAATATAATTAAAAATTCACCGATCATTCATTTAGTCATTTATTTGGATGATTAATTATCAGTGACCAATTTTTTAGTCATGTGTTTGATCATTTATTTACTCAATTATCTTTTTTTAACCTTATGATTATATCCACTGACTAAATTAGTCATTTATTTAGTCACTTACACTTATAAATTATAAAATATTACTAGAACTTGATCAGTTTTAGTCATGTAGTCATTTATTTACCAAAATTCTGCTAGTGATGTTTGTATTTTCCTCTTTATCAATTTCTACATTCATAATAGGTTGATCAGATATCTTATCCCTATTGTACAAGGGATCTAGGACCTCTTCAATGTCTTGCTACACTATCTTTAAAGGGACCTTTATTTTTAAGCCACTACCTACCAAATAGGGAGTCATCCTACCATAATCCCTTATTCAGATTTCATAGTCATCTACTACATTCATCCAATGATCCTCCATGACATCTTCATGTTGGAACTATTTGCTTGCCAAGTAATGAACTCTACCAATGTTATAAAAATAGGGACGAGGAGAGTTATATTCCTTCAAGGGATACTAATACCACTCAGACTCAAAAGTCACAATACCTTGTTTCTGGACAACACTAAACAAACCTATAGTGATGGGCCATACCTAGGTTTTCTTGTGCTACTTCCGTACTCTCTCATATGTAGACAAGAGTTGTGCAATCTCCAGCAATATGAGTCTGTCACATGAATACTTGGGGAGCTTCTTTGGATTGACAGTTGTCCCTGCTACCCTTAAATAAGAGAATGTTTTAAATTGGATGTAATAGGCACCAATTTTTGTAATCTTTTCTGTTACCTCATCCAAAAACCTTTTTACATAATCTCCCTCAATGAATCAAATAATTGAAAAAATAAAGGCATCATTCACTATTCTATATTCCTTACTGTGTTGTAAAAGCTTCTTCTTTACCAAACGAGGGTATACCACATAAGACCATGCATTTGCATCTTGCATGTTGCCCTTTTTGAACAATCTTGGATAATTTGTTGCTCTTGCATCTAACAAGTACACCAAATAGGATGTCATATAGAACTTTTGGTTATTCTTGACTGCCACCAATTGCTCATCTAAATTCTCACCAAGAATTGAAGCCCAATCAATTGGCATCTTCACTATTTTGATGGTCTCAATGATGTGTACCATCCATATGTTCAAATGTCTAGCTATTGGTAATCACATGAATCTACTCAAAAGTACTATAGAATATCTAATATTATCCTTCATATAGTCCTTTTAATGTCTACTTTGCCTACTTTTCTTCCCAGAGGAGTCTTATTGATGAGACATGAAGATTGGATGATTTTTGATGCTTCCTCTCGAAGCTCTTTGTACTACCTTTTTGCTTGATGATATGTTAACCTGATGTACTGTTATGCTCTTAGAAGATGGAATACCTTCTCTATATTCTTAGGTCTTAGATCTAAGACAATCTCTCATGTTATACTTTTCACAACCCTTTCCTTTGAAACATAGTTCTCTGCTAATGCCATGATCAATTCTGAAGACTGTATTAATACTAGGTGTGACACTACATTAACTAGCCTCGATCTTATAAGTGGAGATACCATTGGAGACCTCTTGATTGGTTTGTTGCATAAAACTAGGAAAGAATTCTAGTCAATATGACCTAGCTTAGTATCTTAGATCTCTAAATATTCATCCTCGAAACATGACTTAACTAGAACACCTTGGATTTTGAAGACTACTAGTTTTGGAGACATCTTTGTAGTAAGGGAGGACAAGGAGGAAGCCATTAAATCTACCTAAAACTAATATCCATTAGTCTAGTGGTGGAAAAAAATTATTCAACTAAATCCTAATTATGACAAAAAATGCACCCATAATGAATAAATCTAAAAAAAACTGTGACCAAAACACTTAAAACCTACCAAAACCCACTGGAAAACTAAAAACAATGGTGCACCTTGCACACCTCATAGGTGTGTTAGGTGCACCTTCATACACCAAAACTCTTAATACTAAGGGTGCACACCTAGCGCACCTCATGGGGTGTGCTAGGTGTGCACCCTTATAACATGCTAAGGAGTTTGAAGGCTTTGAAAGGGATGCACATTTAGCACATCTCATGGGGTGCCTATGTGCACACCCTTTTCCATGCTTATTATGAAGATATCCTTTGTAAAGGTGCACACCTGTGCACCTTTATCTTAGGCAAAGCTTTGTTTAGCTTATGTTTAAGTTTTTAAAAAGTTTTGTTAAGGTTTTGTTAAAAAGAAATAAGAAAAAAAAGGTGTGCACCTTGCACACCTTGAGGTTATGCATGGTGTGCACCTTTTTTTTTGTTTATTAACATGTTTTACTTGTGTGTGCAAGTAAAGGAGAGGGGATCAAGCCTCATTAGGTGCAGAGGTGTTGTAACTAGGAGATTCAGAGGAGAAGTGAAGTGAGGAGAGGGGCAGCGTCTTGGGCTTTATAGGCCCAGGATTTTGTGCACCTCTTAGAGGTGCGCAACTGTGTACTTCTAAGAGGAATTGTGTTTCTCTTCATATGACTAGCACAATAATGCACCTTTAGGGGTGTACTAGTTGTGCTAGTGTGCCCTTTATTTAAAAAAAATGATTTTATCCTTCAGAAACATGGTTTCCAGCATCTAGGTTTTCAAGAAAAGACCCATATTAGGTAAAAAGACTAGGCAAAACCCTAAAAAGACTTAGACCATAGGCTAGGGATTTGGAAAGATAAAAATTAAAGTAGGGGTGTCCCCATTTCTAAGAGAAATGGGGAGGGCATTGTGAAACCACAACAACTACAAGAAAAATGAGAAATTTGAATTAAGAGCCTATATTGATGCTGATTGGGCTAGAAACATTGATGATAGGAAGAGCACTAGTGGAGAAGCATTTTTCTTAGGCAAGAGGTTGGTTACATGGACTAGCAAGAAATAAAATTGCACTTCACAATCTATTGCTGAAGTTGAATATGTTGCTACTATTGTAAATTGTACAAACATTGTATGGATCAAACAACTATTCAAAGGTATGAAGGAAGAGATCACTAAACCAGTGATACTTTATTTTGATAATAAAAGTGTTATAAATAAATCAAATAATCCTATGATGCAAAAAAAGACTAAGCACATTGCAATCAAGTATCATTACTTGAGAGAATTAGTTCAAGATAAAGAGATGAAGATGGAATATGGTAACACAAAAGAGAAAATTATTGATATCATCACAAAAGCATTACCTAAGGATACCAATGAGTATCTAAGAGGTAAACTAGAGGTGATACCCCTATCAAAGGCTATCTAAGAAACAAAAGGAGTGCCTTGCATCAAACAAGTTGATTAACATATGTTACACATTGATGAAGTAGATCTTACTTTAGGAGCTGCCTAAAGTAATCAAAGAGATGAAACTACAAATTAGTCACAAGCAAGGTGACTAAAAGAGAAACTAAAAAATTTCATATTTTCATATTAAAATGACAAGTCTTTGGCATTGTTGTCAAAGAAGGAGATAGTAATAGTAACTGATTAGAAGTGTGTATATATATATATATATATATATATATATATATATATATATATATATATATATATATATATATATATATATATATATATATATATATATATATATATATATATATATATATATATATATATATATATATATATATATATATATATATATATATATATATATATATATATATATATATATATATATATATATATAGACACACACACACACACACACTTCTAATCAGTTACTATTACTACCTCTATCAGTAACTTTCATTTTTTGAATAGGTTACAAAACTATGTCATGTCATCCTTATGACTCCCTCTAAATTACTTCTTATATCTCCCTCTATATTATTTTCCTCTTACTAGGTAGATGTAATCTACAGTACTTACTTTCTCAGTGGTCAAAATTTCTCCCTCATACTGTGTGTTAGGATTTCTTTATGTGTTGATAACATCTTTCTTCATCATCTCTTCTGGTTAGTTACAATCTCCCTTATATATATATATATATATATATATATATATATATATACTAAAAATTAGTCACAAGCAAGGTGACTAAAAGAGAAACTGAAAAATTTCATATTTTCATATTAAAATGACAAGTCTTTGGCATTGTTGTGAAAGGAGGGGATAGTAATAGTAACTGATTAGAAGTATATATATATATATACTTCTAATCAGTTACTATTACTATCTCCTCCTTTGACAACAATGCCAAAGACTTGTCATTTTAATATGAAAATATGAAATTTTTTAGTTTCTCTTTTAGTCACCTTGCTTGTGACTAATTTGTAGTTTCATCTCTTTGATTACTTTATATATATATATATATATATATATATATATATATATATATATATATATATATATATATATATATATATATATATATATATATATATATATATATATATATAAGGGAGATTGTAACTAACCAAAAGAGATGATGAAGAAAGATGTTATCAACACATAAAGAAATCCTAACACACAGTATGAGGGAGAAATTCTGACCACTGAGAAAGTAAGTACTGTAGATTACATCTACCTAGTAAGAGGAAAATAATATAGAGAGAGATATAAGAAGTAATTTAGAGGGAGTCATAAGGATGACATGACATAGTTTTGTAACCTATTCAAAAAATGAAAGTTACTGATAGAGGGAGAGATTTCAATATAAGGAACTATTTTCTTTTTGCTATTGTGTTGGTCTTACTATTTTAACCGAGTCAGTTTGCTTGATCAGTTTGATTTGCCATCAATTCCAAAGAGGGAGATTATTGAAAACAGTTTCATACAAGTATGATAAATGTGTTTCAATCATTGTTTTGTCACTGATGTCAAACTTTCTATTTTTCTAGTAGGAAAACTACTTATATGATTTAAGTACTACCACTTATTTGATTGATGAAGAGGATTTGATCAAATGATGTAAAAATAACACCTAGAAGAAAGGTTGAGTTATGATATGGAAAAAGAGTACAAGAATTAGCTACGACAGTGATATCATAGTACATTGATAATGTACTTAAGGTTTCAAAGGTTGGTTACACTAAGCAAGTTCAAAAGAAAAAGTTAAACAATAGTTGTCTACCAAGCTTGACTGAATGGACAGTAGGTGCTGAGCAAAGTTAGTGCAAACCGAATAGAAAATCAATTGGAGCCAAGTAAAAGTCTATTTTAGTATATGCCAAGCAAAAAAATTGATGTTGAGTAAAGTTTAGTTGATGCTGAGCACCAGAAAACTTTAGTTCATTCTAAGTAATTTTTTAGAGGATGTTGAGCAATGTAGTTTGTACCGAGCATCAGAAGTAAGTTAATGCCAAGTGTTGGCATTATTAGAAATATCATGAAATCGATGGATTTGAGCTGACAAGTTTGTGTTCTAAGATTATGTGAACCAGGTGGAAGATAAGATTAATGAGCTAGTGGAACAGAATTCATGGTAAACTATTTTGAGGCAAAATCAAAGAGGATAGAAGGAGAAGTTTCTAGAAATAAAATAGAATGAGGGGTAGATTCATTGAATCCTACCTAATATGTACCAACCTTCAATTGGATGATGGAGAATGGATGAAAAAATATCTTAATTCTCTATTTATAGTGATGGATGGTTAGAAGCAAGGGTTGTCATGTGCAAAGAACCTAAGGAAGACAAGGAGTCTAGGGTATTGCTTCATCAAGTGACCAAAGTGAAGAGTCTGCATTGGCAAGTTAAGCAAGAAGGCTTAAGGATATGAATGCTTGAAGGGTGAATAAGCTATTAGAGCTGAAATGTGTGAAAGCCAAGAAGAATGGAGGACTGAAACAAAGATCTATAATTTGCAAATGGAGTTGTAAGTTGTTATCAGATCAAGCCTTACTGTTACTCTCTAATAATTGTATCAATCTAGGATAAATCCTTTGGATTAAGGTTGACCTAACAGTCATTTGTAAATCCCTTAACAGGGTGACATTCCAAGTGAATGGTCTAAAGTCCTCTAACAAGGCTCACTCCTAACAGGGTGATTGAAATCCTTTATAGGGTCAAATTTAACGGTGTGCATTGTAACCTTTAATAGGGTTGGCATTTCATAGGGCATTGCTTTAGAAGAGTGAGAAAGAGTAGCATGTTATCGATGGTTTTTCCCAAATTGGGTTTCAATGTAAATCATTGTGTCTAGTGTGTTGTTGAATCTATTATGTTTCATGTTTAAATTTCTACAAATTGATTTGATAGTAACTGTTGGCATTATGTTGTATTTTTCCTTAGTGACAACACTTATTCGATTATGAAAGGTTACCAAGCTCAACACTCAGTCCACAGTCTATACTGAGCATTCAGTGGTTACCTTGTAAATTCAGTAGTTAAGTAGTTCACACCGAGCATTCCTAAAGCTACCAAGTGAATGTGCAATTTAGCAGTGGTCACTAAGCTTCATAGTGTCTACTGAGTTATTAGTTTGTGTGATGTGAAGTTAGTGTCTACCGAGTGATGGATGTGTAGTTTTTATCTAGTGCCAAGGAAGGATAGATTGAAGATTAGAAGACTAGGAGAGAGTTGCACATGTTGATGAAGATGCTAGATCCTCACATTTTGAAGATGCTGAAAGAGGAGAAGCCCTAGTTAACTAAAGAGTCTTGTTGAGTGGTGCGAATGAACCTAAATAAAGAAGGATCTTGTTTCTCACAAGGTACAGATGTTAAGATAAGTGTTGTGATGTGATCATTGGAAATGGAAGTACTAAAAATCTAGTGTCAAAAATGATGGTCACCAAGTTGAAGCTAAAAAGGCAAAAACACCCACATCCATACCATATTGCTTGGGTGCAAGATGACCACAAGGTCATGGTCAATGAGTAGTGCTTAGTGAAGTTCAAGATTGGAAGCTATCAAGATGAAGTACTATGTGATATCATACCTATGGACATATGTCATATATTGTTGGGTAGGCCGTGGTAGTTTGATAGGCATGCTGTACATGATGGGCGAGTAAATACTACACTCTAACTAAGGATGGAGTGAAACATAAGTTGAAACCATTGATGGATAAAGAAGAAAAAGTATGTAGTGCTGCCAAAATATGTTTTGTTGATGGAAAAGAGTTTCTTAAAGGTATGAAGCATGAGCATATGTGTTTTTCTATAATTCCTAAAGATAATAAAGGAGTAGAGGAGGTACCTACAGAAGTTGTAGATATGTTGACAGAGTTTTCTGATATAGTATCAGATAATGTACCTAAAGGATTGCCCCCAGTGAGGAAGATCAGTCACAAGATAGATTTGGTTTCAGGAGCCAGTTTGCCAAACAAGGTAGCAGACAAAATGACACCAGCAGAAGGTGAAGAGTTGAATATGCAAGTTCATGATTTGTTGCAGAATGGGTTGATTCAAGAGAGTTTGTGTCCACGTGTTGTACCAATAGTATTAGCACCAAAGAAGAATGGGGAATGGAGGATGTGCACAAATTCTCGCACTATCAACAAGATCACAATAGTATAGATTTTCATTGCCAAGGATGGATGATATTATGTACAGTTTGAGTGGACCTAAGTATTTCACAAAAATAGATCTAAAGAGTGGGTACCATAAGATTCGTATCAAAAAAGGTGATGAATAGAAGAATACTTTAAAGAAAAGGGAAGGACTATATGAGTGGTTAGTCATGTCTTTTGTGCTAACCAATAAACTGAGCACTTTCATGAGGCTCATGAATGAGGTACTAAAGGAGTTTCTAGGTAAGTTTATCATTGTTTACCTAGATGATATATTGATCTTTAGTAAGACATTAGAGGAGCATTTAATTCATATTCACAAGGTGTTTGATAAGTTGAGGGAAGAAAATTTGCTAATAAACTTGAAGAAGTACAGTTTTGTAAAGAAAGAGTTGGTGTACTTGGGATTTGTAGTCTCGGGAGAAGGTCTAAAAATGGACCCAGAGAAAGTGATGGCTATCCTTGAATGGCCTACTCCAAGGCGTGCGACAGAGGTAAGATCTTTTCATGGACTGGTTACATTTTATAAAAAGTTCATAAGAAGTTTTAATAGTATTTGTGGATCCTTGACTGAAATAATGAGAGGGGATAGGAAAGAGTTTAAGTGGACTATAGGAGAAGATAAGAGTTTTAATTTGTTGAAATAGAAAGTTATCAAGCAACCTGTTTTAGCACTTCCTAATTTTAACAAGGTGTTTCAAGTAGACCATGATGCTAGTGGTACTACAATAGGAGATGTTTTGAGCCAGGAAGGTAGACTTGTTGCTTATTTTAGTGAGAAGTTGAATGATGCACAAAGAAAATATTTTTTTTATGATTAGGAATTTTATGCTATAGTTCAAGCATTGAAGAAGTGGAGACACTATCTTCTTTCTAAGGAGTTTATTTTGTATACTGATCATCAAGCTTTTCAATATTTGAATAGTCTAGGAAAATTGAACCAAAGGCATTTAAAGTGGGTTGAGTTTTTGTAGAGTTACACATTATTTTGAAACACAGGAGTGAGAAGTATAACAAAGTTGCAGATGCTCTTAGTAGAAGACAACTTTTGCTAATAGAAATGCAGATAGAGGTGGCAGGGTTCAAGGAACTCAATACATTATATCCAGATGATCCTGATTTTGGTGAAGTGTGGAAGGCTTGTACAAAACCTATTACACTTGATAGGACAAAGTAGTTGGATTTCCTGATCTAGGTTAATATGTTGTTCAAAGGAAGCCAGTTGTGCATTCCCAAAAATTCAATGAGAGAGAATCTCATCAAGGAGAAGCATAGTGGAGGATTGGCTAGACATTTTGGTAGAGATAAAACCATAGCTTTGGTTGTTGAAAATTATTACTAGCCATAGTTATAGCAAGATGTGATGAATTTTGTACAAAGTTGCAGAGCATGTCAGATGGCAAAAGGTGTGAAGTAGAATACAGGGTTGTATTAGCCATTACTTGTACCAGAGAAGCCGTGGGAGGATATTAGCATGGATTTGGTTCTTGGATTACTAAGGACACAATGTGGGTAGGATTCTATTATTGTGGTGGTTGATAGGTTTTCAAAGATGACACATTTTATTCCTTGCAAGAAGACTAGTGATGCTATTCATGTAGCAGAGTTTTTTTTTAGAGAAGTGGTGAGATTACATGGTCTGCCAAATAGTATAGTTTCAGATTGAGATACCAATTTTGTTGGGTATTTATAGCATACATTATGGAAGAAGTTGAAGATATATTTGAAGTTTAGTTCATCACATCATCCCCAGACTGATCGATAGATAGAAGCTGTGAATCACAGTTTGGGAAATTTGCTAAGATGCTTGGTTGGAGATAAACCAAAAGGATGGGATATGATTTTACCACAGACAAAATTTGCATCTAATAATTCTATCACTGGGAGTACTTGTAAATCACCATTCTAGATTATATATGGAAGTAGTCTGATAAATGCTTCTAAATTGAGGCAGTTGGATAAAGGAGATAAGTAGTGATAAGGTAGAAGATTTTGCTGAACATTTGAAGAACATCCATGAGGAGGTGAGGAAGCACTTGATAAAGATGAATACACAGTATAAGGCTAAGGTAGATGTGAAAAGGAGATATAAATAATTTTAGATTTGAGATGAATTCATGGTTCATTTGAGAAAGGAGAATTTTCTAGTGGGTACATATAATAAATTGAACATGAAGAAGTTTGGACTGTAGTGAAAAGGCATGAATTTGGAAATGCGTATGAAGTGGAGTTGCCTACTGAATTGAATATTTCACTAGTATTTAATATTTTAGATTTGAAAAAGTATTATGAAGGAGGTGATGGAGATGAAGTTGCAGAAGCACAATGGAGCATTCCAGTAACTAGTTCGGCTACAAAGGAGATTGAGGAGATACTAGATAGTTGTGTTGGAAAACGTACCAAAAATAGAATTATGAGGAATATTTGGTCAAATGAAAAGGGAGACCAGTTGAGGATTCATCATGGCTAGCAAAGGAGGAGGTTAACCATCTTGGTTTTTCTCTAAACACCTGAGATGTAATGGGATCACTTCTCAAATTACCCCAGTTGTTTGATGCAGGAGCATCCTGGGTGTAAGAGAAATCTTGCATCACTCCAAAAATATTTTATTTTTAGTCTTTTCTATTTTAATAAGGACTAGTAGATAGGGTGGTTACTATTTATGGGAGCTTGCTATTTTTAGTAAGTTTGTCATACGAGCTCAGAATGCTCTCATTTTCTATAAGAAGGTTCATTTTAGACTTGTAAGCCTACCATAAAAATCTAATTTCTCAAGCATTAGTGTCAGAGAAGTTTTTGTGGATTTTTGGTGGAAAAGTTTGCAGAAAAATCTTCAAGCTCACCATTGGAGGCCTTAAAGTGCCCAAATGAGGTCCAAAAACTCAAGGGAAGGGCACTAGCACCATTCTGAGTCTGTAGACCAGAAGTTGGCATTTCTAAAAAGTGGTTATAATAGCCAATCAAAGCAACAGTTTGTGAGTTATGGCCTTCAAAATTTGGGCTACCAAAATTTCGAAAAGAATTTGTCAAAGATGTATTTGGCCAACTCTATGTGTATTGTTAGGGTCTGCTAGCCCTAGGTATTAAGTTTGAGGATCTAGAACCTTCCTGGGCAACATAAAACTACCTGTTTAAGAAAGACCCAAACGTCGTCTAGGACAACTCTAGGTGATAGTTCGTAGCTTGTCTTGCAAATTATTGTACTGAAGGCATAGGCACACATGTGGGTTAGCATATTATACTTATACATTTTTTAATTCTGCATTTGTAGTGCAAATAAGAAGTCCATACTTTGTTCTCGCATTTTCTATTATTTCTATGTTTCTGTTATGAGTTTATGGTATTAAGGGGAGCTCCCTACATCAATGTGCCTTAGAAAACTATGTATTTTCCAATCAAGTAGGGTTCCTTTAAAGTCTAGTTTCTTCATGAATTCCCTTGTTAAGAAAAACCCTAGTAAAATCATAAGGATGCCTTAATTGTTCTAATTCTCTATTACATTTTTACTCAAGAGACGGGGGACCTTTTCCCTTAGTTATGTTTAAAAATTCACAGGTCCTATCACTTAATGTCATTACCTCATTCCATTTGGATAAAAAATGATGAATAATGACAAGTGCTTTCATTTTAAATATTTTAAATAAGGGTTTGTGTACATGAAAGAGAGCCTAAATGTCTTACATAAGAAACACTAACCATAAGTCCCCATGCATTACCTTATTAATTTTTAATAAAGGGTACATTTTAGTACTCTTCTAGCCAAATCTTAAAAACATGTGATAAAAAGGTGGGACCAAAAATCAATGGTGCCCATGTCAGTGCTAGACCACATCCCCAAGGTAGTGTTGTCACAGGATCATTCCGTGTGGACATGGAGGGGCCAAGCACCCTTGTTTTGAACCTCACAATCTTGGGAAAATTAATGGCTGTCACCATTGTGCAAAGTGTCCCTTTATCTATGGCAATATAACGTGATGTTGACACATGTCCCACTAAAATCCTCAAGATTGAAGTTTCTTAGTGGGACCATTACTAGTTAGATTTGGACTTCTACAATTCATCCATGTGTACTTAAATCAACAAGAGAGGTCGAACAAAAGGTATGCACTATAAAGTTGGAATTCTTAGATGTTGCCATATGGACTGAGGTAAAGATTTTCTTGTATTGACATCATGGAATTTTAATCTAAATGATTTAGTAGTGTCATAGAATTTTGGATGTTGAAATGGGACATGGCGAGAAAGTGAGGAAGTGACACATGTAATGTGTTAGAGTCAGTTTTGAAGTGGGACCTAATTATTCAACTAGGACCTAATCAATGATTGGGCCACGAGGATCATTTTAACTTGGATGATGTCATTCAGTATCTGCACCCATTTTTTAGAAGGGGGAAATCTAATGGCTCTCACTTCTTCACTGAAGGGGGTTCTTCTCATAGGGAAGCAACGAGATGCATCCATGTGTCCTATCCAATTAGTATAGATGTGCGACCATTTTAAAGAGGAATTTTGCACATGCCTTAAATCGATGGCAATGACTTATTTGCACATTGAAGATAAACCATCTATTTGTTTGAAGAGAAGTTAATAGATCAATGGTCCGCATGTTTGTGCAAGGAAGTAGTAGTTGTATAATGATGCAATGAGATGTGTCCATGTGTCTTGCATGCCCAAAGAGGGTTAAATTTTCAAAGGGACCTATGTAATCATTTTTCTTACTAGCTATTAGTAAAAAATGGGTCCCAGGAGCTTAATAGGATGGTCAATGGAGGTCAAGAGAGTTCATAGCCATCTGATTTAGAGATGAAACTAAATCAACGAGTGATTTTAAAATTTTAAATACAAAGCCAAAGGGGGAAGTCTCTCAACACTATAAATAGATAGTTAATTCACACAAGCTCATTATAAATTTTGAAAGAACATGTTTTAAAAGGATGTCATCTCATTTAGTCTTCACCAAATTGTGAAGGAGAAATTATAGAGGTCGAGAGATCTTCAAAATTTGAGGTGAATTTCTTTGAGAATTGTGATTTAAATAAGTGGTGTAAAATCCCTTGCATTTTTTGAAGTTCATAATTATGATTGCCTTGTTTGATCTATTATCATAAATTTCAAGCCCTAGCTAATATCTGCCAAACCTTAGAAGAAACTCTAGTTGGAAGAATTATTTATCTTAAGAAGATGCCTCCCAAAAAGTACTTGGTTAAATACAACTATGAGGATAGGAGGCTTCAAGATGACTTCATAGAACAGTTCCCTCTATCAAAGGAAGGAAAAGAAGTAGTCAAGGGTTGGAAAACATTGAAGAATGAAGTATATCTAGGGTTAAAAGATAAATATGGGAATTTATGTGATAAAAACATGCCCAAAAAGGGTTTGGAAATATTTAGATGGTGGCATGGCCAGGCTAATGTAGGAATTATACTTAGCAATGTATGGTAGTATGATCTAGGAAAATTTGGTTGTGCCTACAATCTTTCCAAATATTGATCTATTGTTACAGTTGGTAGAGAGGTATGACCCTTCATCACATGAAATCAAGGATACTGAAGGAGGAGTTTTGTTGAAGATATCTACTAATTCATTTAAGGATGCTTTTGGCCTTCGTCCCCCTAAAGATACAATTGATGTTATAGACTTCTAGATGTCTAAGGAAGCCTTTGAAAAAGCAATGAAGGATGTACAAAAGAACACGATAATCTCCTTTTTAAAAGAAGTGTATGGGGTTAAATTGTCTCCTTTTTCCATGTCATACACTATAGGAAATTGTGAGCATTATAATGAAGGATGCTTTTGGCCTTCGTCCCCCTAAAGATACAATTGATGTTATAGACTTCTAGATGTCTAAGGAAGCCTTTGAAAAAGCAATGAAGGATGTACAAAAGAACACAATAATCTCCTTTTTAAAAGAAGTATATGGGGTTAAATTTTCTCCTTTTGCCATTTCATACACTATAGGAAATTGTGAGCATTATAATGATTCTTTGGTCAACACCCACACTACTCTATACCAGGTGTTGGGATTAACAAATATAAGAAACTTTAGAAAAGAAATAACGTGGATGTCATTGGGAATACAAAAAAATGGTGACCCTATAATTTATGATTTTCTTAGATATTTAGAAAGAAACCTCAATGAGGGATTGGCAGTCCTAAAAAGAGGAGAGTCTAAAAAATTTAAGTAGTATTTAGTATTGATGCACATGCTAGTTTTTCATAATTTATATTATTTTGCAAAGATGATGGACTTAGAACTCCAAAGAGATGGGGAGAAATTACTTGTTCAATTATGGTCTACCATTCTATCAATGGATTGGGAAGGTTCAAGTTTTCTATAGTTGAAAATCAATTTCTTACTCTTTTGAGAAAAAGAATTCTACAGGTGATTGATAGGTTTCCCCAACCCTTAAAACTATTATTAATGCCCATTTATTTTAACTTAGTACCCAAGATGTGTCATTAGTGGGGAGATATCTACATCTATCCTTTTACTCTAGTCATTAGAATAGACAATTTCCTTGGAAGGCCATTTGTGCTTCCTTAATATGTTCCATTAAGAATAGGTTTCTTGGAGATCATAAGGTAGATTGCAATGCTACAAGATACCAATTTTTCTCCAAAAAATCCCAAAAAAGGTACATTCTTCCCAGATCTAACAATTTTTCACCATTTTGCTATCATCAAAGATGGGAGAAATAATTTGATTCACTTATTGAGACCTTTCAATATGAGTGTTAGTTATAAATGAGTGAATGACATGGAAGGTTTTTATGAGAGACTAATATATAATATCAACAAGACACCAAGGGATAGACATGAATTTGATTATCTTCAAGACATCATAAAAAATGAAGAAGATAGAAAGGTCCAAAAGAGGAAGAAAACATATTGGAGCCTATATTAAAAAACTTTAGAAGATATTAGAGAAAAGGATCCAAGATATGATCCACTATCAAAATGTTAAAGTTTGGAACAAAAGTTAAAGATACTTCTTACAAGCTTTGAAGGCATATATGACACTATGACTAAGAAATTGGGAAGGATAAGAAAGACAAAGTTGAATATTGTTGATAATGAGGAGAGTTTGAATGTGTTATTACAATCAGTTGATATAGTCCCAAAGGAAAAGAAGGGAGAGAAGAGAGATAGAGGGGAAAAACCAACACCTGATATTGAAATTGGTAAAGAACTTGAAATTAAAGATGGCTTGAGAGTGTATTAGAGGAGGATATTGGGAGAAAAGCCTATTGATCCAAACATAGTTGAAATCCTACAAATGGAAGCTATCATGCCATATGATCTAGAAAGAAGGTCTCCATCCCACGAATTGTCTAGGCCACCTCCTATAGTTCCTTCATGTTAAAGGCTTGTTGAAGATGTACAAGAAGAAAAGAAGGGAGAGACTCATGGAGAGGAGATTAAAATGCAAACAAAACATACTAAACAAACATAGAAACTAGGAGAACTAAATCTACCTTATGGTGATGATGATGATGATCAAGAAGAAGAGTACATATATGTTCTTGAGAGAGATGACACTAGAGAAGAGCTCCAAGACATCACTATTCAGGAAATAAGGGGATTATTTCCAAGAGAGATTGGAATAGAGTCCTACAAAGTTGATGTAGCTCTGATGATGAGTTTGTTAAATTAATCCCTTTTAAACAACTACTATGGAAATATTTTATAGAGGATTATCATAAAATGATAGGTGATAAAAGAAGACAAAACCTAGATGATGATCCTGATGATATTGGGAAAAAAGTGGAGAAAGAGACAATGATAAAATTTGATGCTATTACTCTAGAAGAAGGGAAAAATATTGTAAGAGAATCTAGGATATGCTTAATATGAACATAGCATATTCTATTGTTTTTTATTCTATTATGAAAGACATGAGATTGAAGAGGCCTAAAATAGGGGCATACATGTCTACTTTTGCTATGTACTTCATTGAGGACTTATCTGTGATGGTGACTTGATCTATTAATCCTCCCCATCTAGGACAAAAAAGTGGTGATAAAAATACAATCAAGGGAAACATGGCCTTACACAAAGTGGAAGACACCAAGATCACCAAATCTATCATGGATTTGAAAGACCATGTGCCATATGTTCATAATGTGGCATGAGAAGCATCAAAGAAGCATGAAAAACTACAAGAAAATTATAATCATTCTTATGCTACATATGAATGAAAAACTAAGGAAAATACTGATGTACAGGACAAGGTTAATGCATTGGAAAAGAGAATAATAGAATTGGAAGCAACAATGACATCCAATAGAGAAGATGTTACTACAAGACAGTTGGCAATGGTTCCCTTTGTCCCAACTATTTTTCCAACACCCCCTACAAAAACTTCATCAATAAAGGTAAAGGTTGATGAGGCCCTAATAAAAGAAGTTATAGACCTCCAAATGCAGTTTGAGAGAAAACAAATTGAATCAGACTATAATAAGGAAATAATAGTCAGAGCTACACTTATGTTTTTATTTGAAAGGATCAACTCAAAATTGTTTAGAATTCATGAAGTTTGCCAAATTCTTTATTTAGCTATTATAAAAATGGAAGATGACCAAAATTTGGTAACACCAACATATCATAAATGGATAGGGAGAGTGGAGAAGATGAAGGAAATTGAGTTGTGTGTTAGGGTTGATGCCAATACTTCTCCCAATGCTATGGCTAGTTTAAAAATTGTTAAATCTCTAAATATTTTTTCAATTTTACTAGATGTATTTGAAAATAAAATGGTGGACTTGAAATGTCATCAAAGATTTTACTGATTGGAGGGCCGAAGCAATAAAT
Organism: Cupressus sempervirens; assembly: GCA_028749045.1. Lineage (NCBI taxonomy): Eukaryota > Viridiplantae > Streptophyta > Pinopsida > Cupressales > Cupressaceae > Cupressus > Cupressus sempervirens. The sequence goes on from CM053787.1 coordinate 219,023,478, forward strand.
GAAATGAATATTTTGGTTAAGAGGATACCATAAGATGTTGAATTGTCCTTATTTCAAGAATGCATGTCCAAATTGATTGATTGAGAAGCATTCTATGAAAATTTTGAAAATAAATTCACCCAAGCTACAGTTAAGTACATTCCCTACAGACAAATTGTACATCAAATCTTGGGATATATGTGGGCATTTGCTGATGATTTTGAAGAGTGGGTGAAGAAGTACACACCATTAGATCTAGAAGACTCCCCACCATCAAGGAAAAAATTACAAGAACACCTCAAGAAAAGGACATGGTACTAAGAAGAAATAGAAGATCACATGATCTCATAACTGTCACATCAGCTTGTTATGAGGTTTCTTCTTTTTATGTACCATTTTGTAAAAGTTGATGTGTTATGTCAGATGTTGACATGTGTACCAATCTCTATGCTTGAATCTTGTTGCAACTCCTCCTTTATAAGTGAGTTCCCAATTGTTCAAGTTTTCATTTTTTGGATGAACATATACTTTCATGTTTTGAGTCAGTCCAAAGCTGTATAATTGTATCTATTTTAGGGATGCCATTAATGGAAGTACACAGTTACATATCCAAGTTAGTTTTGAGTTTTTCTTACTAAATTTGAGATTAAGTTGTATATTTTCAAAGGAGACAATATAAAAGTATAGGTAGTCTGGTTACCCAATTTAGATCTTGTCCCTTCTTGTGTTAGTTTTGATTTTCTTGAATTTGATGATAATGTCTATTAAGTTTTAGTTATAATTCATTTTGAGGTATATCTTTGTTCATGTTTTGTTGATAATATAATGGGTCATGTAAATGCTTGGTATGCATTTGGGGAAATTGAAAGTAGTCTAAAATAAAATCATTATAAGAATTAGACTTTAGATTGAGTATTGTTCTCCTTTTCACAAAGTGATAGGACAAATCTAGTTCTTTGTGTCAAAATTCTATCATGAACAACCCAATAGATAAAGCACTAATCATATTTAGGAGTTGATGGACCCTATGAGAGATTATACAATAAAAAATTATTAATCAAATCTTTAATTTTTTTGTATTATGGATCTAAAGAACAAGCCTGCACTTGATTCAAGGTTTTAGAGGTAATGAGAATTAGCCATTTTTCATTCTCTTTTCAATTTCTTGAATTAAAAGATGAGAGGGAATATTCATATGCTAAAATGGGGATTTATGTTGCATATTATTAGTGAAAATAAGTTATAAATTTTTAGGTGTACTTGTCTAAACCTTGCAGAGGTCAAAGAAAAGAAGACTAAAGCAACTTACTAGTTGGTCCTTTTGATTTTCCTTTTGGAAGACCCCTTATGGTTTCTTTTGGCTAACTCCTAGGTTTTCCTTTACATTTTCAAGATTCAATTTCAATCTTGTCAAATTAGGAGCCAACACCTCCTTAAATAGGCAACTTTGATCTTTTCCCACTTAAACACCACCGTTGATCTTATGTTTAGGTCAGATTCATCAAATACTTCTAGCATTTTGTTTCCTCCTCCTTCTAGAAACTTCACTTTGAATCCATGCCTAAAAGTTCTCAAAAATGATTTCACTTGCATTGAATGATCCAACTCATCAATCCTTATCTTCAACATGCTTTACATATTTCAAGAATTCAAACTATGTTGGCCAAGAACTTGAATTCCTTCATAAAATAACAAATGTTGTCACTTAGTTAGTATCGTGTTCCTTGGCCTCGGTCATCACTAACTATCTTTCTTGGCTTACATTAACTTCACTCGATCCAAATTTTTTGATACTCTATCTTTACTAGTGCTTAGTTGATACCATATTTTCTCAGCTTCTACTATTTACTTGATAGATACTAGAACAACATGACTTCAACTATAAGTTCTTTAACCTTCTACTTTGAAGCTTAGTTTAGCCTATTTATTTTATCCTTCATTGATTATTTCTTCTAGGATTCAACTCAACTATTTTCTCACTTTGTGTTATGATTAAAAACACATTATCTTATCAAAGTCCAAATGATGAAGTGCCTATTTTAATTCTACATAACTCAACCTTTCCATTGGTTATTCTTGTTATCTCTTATTTTCAAATCCTCTTTATCAATCATCTTGATATGGATCTACTAAGATAGAAACTATCTCACCAATAAGGTTTGACATCAATGAAAACATAACAATTGTTTGAATTGTAGTTTCCAATGATATGCAGCTCTTCCTCTATACATATTGATTTTATCACACATACAAATACATGATTTCCCTCATGTTCCTCAATTGTGCAATTGGGTTTCTTAATAGTTGACGTAGGTCACATACTATTTATAAAACCTACAATATTCCCTGATGCTTTTAGCCTTTGGTAAATTTATATAGCTACTCTTTTAATTTCTTTATTCTCTATATGTTGTATATAATTTTCCAAGAGTGTATACCTACACATACTTTTTTCATTTCTAACAATCCACATCCAACTTTTAAAATTGTAACAGGGCCTGAAATGCTCCATCAATTTGACAACTTTGTTATAAGAGACCTTTATGAAATCTATGGATAATAGGCCTAAACCATGTAATAAGGATGGTGCTCTATGATATATCCTCTCTTCAACAAAAAAATCAATGTTTATTGGAGGAAGTTACTTGGGGACCCATTGTCTCTATAGATGTTGGTACCTAAAAGGAACCTCACAAGTCCCCTTTGCTCCCATCATAAGAACACGAGCCCCCTTGAGAAAGGAAATATTTCATGCATTTATTGAATTTCTTTATGATCTTCTTAATTTAGACCTACTAATTATTTCACTTTCTTCTTCCATTCTTATATTTCCCTTGCTCGAGGAAGACAGATCTGACAAATACCTATTTGTTGGTACTTACACTCAATGAAATGAGAGAGATAACTAGGAATGAGAGAGATTAATCTCTAAATTGTGTATTGAGTTATACCAATGATCCATGAGACTGTGTGGGATGCTTGTGAAAGTGGTTCAGGTTCGTACATATGTAATTCAATTATCTTATGTTAGCTAAAATTTCCTGATACATATACTCAAAATTACATAGTAGGTAACATGAAGTACAATATGTGGTCATCATAGTCATTATGTATTTTTTGTATTATTTACATTTACTTTATGCTATCTATAAAGGGATCTCAAGAGAGGCTAGGTTGGTGATGTGCGTAGTCCAATACTTAGTTTGACCAAGAGTGGGAACATTACACAAAACATAAAATTGAAATCATCACCAATAATATGTCTGAATGTATCAAATCCACAATAAGCATCACATATGAATTTAAAATATTAAAAGGTACATCATGAATTAATCAGATTAAGCATTAATTGCATAACTATACATTTCTATCAAGAAATTGATATTAAATAGCATAAGCATTGATCACATAACTTTACATTTCATTCATTTTATTGATCATTTTCATCCATCTCATCATCATGATTATCATCTTCAATAGCAACATCATCATCATTATCATCATCATCATTGTTGTTGTCATCGTCGTCATCATCATCATCATCATCATCATCGTCATCATCATCATCATCATCATCATCATCTTCATCTTCTTCTTTAAGAATATTTGAATCTAGAACATCATGTTTGACTAACTCTCAATTGTGACAATCATCTACATCATCTTCTTCCTTGACATCTTCTTCTTTCATTATATTATACATTATCGACCTTCCTCTTGGATCATGTCTAACAACAAATGACCAACCCAATTTATGTGGAAACTTTAAGTAAAATACCTACTCACATTGGCTTGGAAGAATATAGGGCTTATCCCCAACTGGATCAAACAACCTTGTATTAATAATTGGAAATCCATTGTCATGTTTAATAATAGTTATATAATGATCATTTTGATTAAGCTATAGCCTAATCCAATTTTGAAAAAGAAGAGAACTAATTTGAAATAATTAAAGTCACACTCAAGTATATCATTCAATATGCCATAGTATCAATTTTTAGACTCTTGAGGATGTAACTCATTTCTAGAACAAATATTAGTGACCTAAATGACTACACTTATCCCAAAATCACATGTTTTCTTCATGTCATCCAAAATTTTAATACAAAATTTATAAAAATTTCATAACATATCCCTATGGTTTTTCACCTACAATAATATGCCAAACAACTTAAAATTATTGCATCATGAGTTGATAAATATGCAGGTGATGAACAATTTTTAACATACCTAAAAATATTTTAATCACTTGATAAATATGTTTCCCGTTGTGTAACTTTGGAATCTCCATTACAATGAGCTTATTTAACCAATGAAGACACACCTTCCCATGTTAATGCATGTCCAAAATGTTGACATCATTCAATCTATACCATCATACAATCTTGATTGTTAGCAATATACACATGTAGTGCATCCCATTCTCGAACAATTGTACAAAAAAAAGTGGATGTCTTAAAACCAATTTATTTAAAATATTAAGAAATAATTAACTACAATAACATCTTATAATTTATTACCTCTCACTTTCCTCAATCTACCTTTCCCTACCAAGTACTCCCCATTGGGCACTTTTAGTGGGGTCATGATCCCAAATGCAACCTATACGGGTCTCTTTGTTGAAAGATTAGGAATCTATTGAGTAACATACACCATGCTCTAGTATACCATATATCTCTCTATAATAGAACCCTCAGGATGTGCTCTTTGTCAAACCAAATCCTTCAAAAAATTTAAGTGCCTTTCAACCATCCACATTGACCTAGTTTATATAGGTGTACATAATTCAATCTCCTCAAGTTGGTGTATGAGGTAATATTCTTGTGCATTGAAAAAAGTTGAAGGTAGAAACTTTTGCATTTGAGAGATTAGTTGAGGAATTCTTCTCTTCTAATATTTAATATCCCGTTTCAAGGATTTCCTTAGATGAAAACCACCTACAAGAGATTCGAGACACACACACACACACACACACACACACACACACACACACACACACACACACAGATATATATATATATATATATATATATACAAGAAAAATCAAGAATTTACTAAATATATAAAACAAATTGAACATATATCATTGCTTACCTCATGTATTTTCCAAGATCATATATCACTTGTTTGATGTTATTGTCAAAGTTTATAGGGAGAGATAGGGGCAACACATACTGCAACAATTATAAATTGACGATTTCATTCTTTTCTAACATAATACAATGAAAAGTACATGGAATTTCACAAATATATTATAAATAGAGGAGAAAATGACTTACCTTGATGAAAGTATGTGAAACATGTATTTTTAACCTTGACCAAAATTCAACTTTCTTTGATGTGAGATTGCTTATGTTCTCAACAAATCCCATGAAAAATTAATTTTTTCATATGAATTCTTTTATGGCATCACTTTGCTGCTCCATTAATAGCTAAGGAAAGGAACTCATATTAATCCAATATCCAATATCCATTTCTATTTGATTGAATGAAATTTTTTAGTGCATGATTGGATTCATGAATTTCACTACAAATTTTGACAAAATTTTCTTTGTCATGCCTTCCATCCAATATTTTCCACAATCTTTTTGTTATATTCTTTCTAATATTCATAGTATAAAAAAAATACATGATTTGTAGGTCCTCATAATAATGAAATCTATTAAATTATCTGAGATAACATTTTAGTCCCTTTGGAAGGTGCTCAATAATGCCTTGATGACCTTCATGATCATCAATTACTTAATTAGAAAACAAAATATAATAGAAATATATAAATTCCAAACTTAACCATTATGTGGAATGACATTACCTCAACATGTCATTATTCTATTATAATCCAACTTCCATAGGTGACATGCCATTCTTCGTGGCTTTGATGTAGTCTCTTCTTTCCCATTGAAAATATGGTTTACAATAGTTTGGTACTTATGACTTCTATGGAGGAAGTGCCTATACTCATCAAACACCTATTTTTCTAAACTTTTTGAATAACAAGATTTCATCTTTGGACCACAAATTAGACATGCAAATTTCACCTGTGTTTAAATACCTACAAGATATTGATACAATTGGATTGAATATGTTAATTTTAATAATTATAATTATCATGTGCAACTTGAATTCACCATAACATACCACAAAAATGTGTTAGCACTAGGGAATCACATATTGTCCATACAAGCATTGCATGAAATTGAATTTGTCTTTTTCCTATTGGTCTAGAGGTGTCATACATAGTGACACCATTCCATAACACCAACTCATCTATAAGAGGCTCAATATATACATTAATATCTTTAACTTGGTCTACCTAGTTTAATGAACAACAACAACATTATATAATTATTGTGAGCATTTTGCTGCAAGACTTATAATTACATGTAGATAACTATAAAATGGTAAAATACCTAGAACAATTATTGCCAACATAATGTGATCCCTCCTTTATTGACATCCATGGAGGAAGGTTATTGTTGATAATAAAAATAGGCTACACTGAGTAAACAGATCTCAACTCTCTTAATAGATTGGCGTCATCCACTGCCAATGAAAGCCTAAGATTTCAAGGTTCTTTAAAGTTTGGCCACTTTTCCTTTATGTCCATAAATGTCAAACTATATATTGGCGTTCAAATAATGACATATTTATTTCTATTGCATGCATGGTAATCCATAAATTGTGCCAAGCTACTGTACCCAAATAATAATTACAAATGTGAAATAATGGGGCTGTAGGAAGAACCTTGTGAGGCACATTTTTTGTAACTTGATCTAGTCGATATCTACTCATATTACATTTAAGAAATTTTATTGCAAATTTACGTTCTATGTGGTAAATAATATGATCATTGGGATACACATTTGTTTCTTGATACTCCATTCCAATATCTTTCATAGTGACACATAATTCTCGATATGAGCAAGGGAGAATATTTGATGGTGGTAATAGAAACTCATCTATCAATCTATAGTAAAACTATAAGTTATTAATATAAACAATATGAATGGTACATGTTTCACTTTTTATTGACAAGGATGACATATATGACAAATGTTAGCATACATGACATTGTTATGTTGGACGAACCATTAATAACCTTCAAATTCATCAACAACAATACAAAAAAGAAAGAGTTGTTTGGGACTCTTTGTAAAGGGCCATGTTTTTCATCTCAAGTAGATGTATATCATGCATAACATCAATGTCATAATGATAATGATCATGATCATCATCAATTATGTTAGTATCAAATATGTCATGGATTCTCATTTCAAGATTCTCATGCATTCTCCTTTGAGCATCAAAGAAGACTAATTCAAGCTTCACATTACATTTGAAGTTTTCATCCTCCTTGTCCATTGCTTTTGTTTCTTTCATATTGGAGCCACATGGGCATGTTCATTGACATAGGAGTTTTGCCATTCTAGGAGGGGCTATAGAGTCTCAAGCTTCTACAACATGGGATTTTAATGTACTTATGATCTTGAGAGAGCCCCTTGAGATATTTAATTTGTGAATTCTTTTCTATCTCTTTTTGGAGTAGGGTTTTCTCTATTTCTCCATTTCATAGAGATTTGATTGTGATTGGGTACCTCATTAGGCTTTGTTGTCGAGACCCAAGTTTGCTTTCAACATTCCATAGTAGTTTCCTTACATTTTGTGCATTTTTTATGGCTGCATTGCTGCTCATGTTAAGGGGGTGTTAGAGTAAAAGGTTAATTTAATTTAATTTATTAAATTTCCTTTACTCCTTTCTTAAGATTTCACTTTATGCACCTTGTATTTCCATTTAATAATTAATTAGTAATTATTAAATGTCATTTACCTCTTTGCAATTTCCTTTTAGGTTTTCGATCTCCTTCTATAAGGATTGATCTTTTGTTATTATCTCTCATCTTTTCAGTCTAATTATATAGTTCTCATATTTTCACAGCGAAACCCTTTCCTCTTCTTTTCTTTTTCTTCTTTGTGATAGGTTCTTGCATGTAGTTGTTCTTTAGATTTTGTGGATTTGTATTGCATTTCTCAAGTCCTTCACACACACACACACACACACAGAGGTGATTGGGTGTGATTTGAAGTGGATGTATTTACTATATAAGTAAATATTGCAAAACTAATGATAATTTTGAAGTAATATGATGTTGAAGGGAAAAAGAAGGTAAAAAAAATCATAAAGCAAAATTTTAGGCAACTTATGAATTAAAATCATAGTAAACCGATTCTAGTTTTTTTTTTTAGGACATAGAGGCATACAAACATGGATTATACTAGACCAATAAGATGAAAAATATTTAGTTGAGACTAGAATGGAAGTTAGAGCTACAGAATGGCAAGACTTAACACTAGGTAAGACACTATTCTTATCTTTTGGAGATTCTAAAGTAATTTTGGTTTTTTAATTGATATGAGCAGGTTCTTCTCATTGACATAAGTAGGTTGTACTCCTTTATGATAGGATGTAATAATGAGGAATTTAGAGGCCTACACTATGTTCATGTTCTTAGGCACAAAATAAGACCTAATGATAAATGATAATAAATGATGCACTCTTACACTTATTGTAGTTGACTAAGGTCATTAGCATAAAATTTCATTTCTTTTATGTTCCTATCTCCCTACTTATGTATGGAAATCCATGTAATAGAGATTATGTTTTCTTTTTTCAGTGGTCATTAGTGATAGAAACCCAAGATACCAAAATGTAATTGTTAATACACAATCATCACATGGACTTTTTCTTAATATGTTGAATATTTTTTAGTATACTTTCTGGGTAAAGAACAGGTGCCCAAATTCTTGATTGAAGCTCTCACTACCTTCAATGCCTCACATGCTTTCAAATGGTGTCTAAACTAGAGAAGTAATCTTGTTTAAAACCAAAATTGTGATCCACATAGAGATTGAGCTCACCAAAACCTTTCATTTAACAAGCACATAGCTCAATGAGTGTGGGAATTTCCTCATAATTAAAACCAAAATAAGAATTAGTGTGGTTTTAAGTTCATGAAACTATAGGAAAATATATCTCCCAAATATGATGGCCTTGAGGAGAAAGACCACCTTTAAGGGTTTGTAGGAGATTGATTTGGGGATTTTAGGGTTATAGAAGTTTTGGGACTAATTCCTTTTGGATTGTGAACATTTATAAAATAACAAGAGACTATCTAGAGTTTGGGGTCTTGGGAATAAAAGAAACTTGTAGTTACTTTGTTAAATTGCCCTCTTTTCAATCATTTGTGAGCCACAGTATGGTAACAATAGGATATGGTCCAAAGGAACCCATGGAGCCCTTCTAATATGTTGTATTATGGCTTAATGGGTATCTAAATCCACTATTTTTTTGGGGAATGTTTTCGAAATTTTGAGAGGAAAGTTCACTTTTGTGTCACTACAGGGCTATTGGTAAATCAATTAGGCCTCTAGGACAGTTTGAGGGGTTTGGGTATTGAATATTACTTGAGGACCAAAAACTAGTTGAAATATTTTGAATCCACCTTAATTTGGCCTAAGACACCCATTTGAATCATTGGGGAGGTGTTGGAGTTGTTTGTGTACTTTTTGCTTTGTAGAGGGTTTGGGGAACCTTATACTTCCCTTATAGGTTTAAGTGGGATTAAGTTGGTTTTGACTCCCACCAACCTTGCCTCTATATTAGTATGGAGCCTTTATATCCTATCATTCATTATAAATTGGGGAATGCACTTCATGACTGGCATGCAAGTGATGCATCTGCATATACAATTTTATCACGTTGGAAAATTGTATTTGATCCTGCTAGTTGGGAACAGTTGATTGTTCATTTTATTGTCCTAATCTAATGATAGTTCTATAGGAATTTTTAATCAACCTAGCTAATCAACAACTAAACCCATTTAACGAGGATATGACTTGTTTCTTTTTGAAAATATCTGCTATGATATGTTTTTCCAAAATATCTTGCAAACTCTTCCCATTTTTCCTAGTCTGCATTATTTGTGTGCATGATTTTGAGGTAATTCACTTAGCACGGGTTGAGTGGATTTTATTGCTTTCTTATTTGGGTTTTGGAATATGTATGCAACTGGATCAATTTTTCTTTTGTGCTAAGATGTGATAAGAACCTTAAAAAAGATATCTCTATATATACATACATACAGAGACACACACATGTGTGTGTACATTTGTACATATACACATACATATACATAAAGAGAAGCTTCTTTATATATACATACATACATACATACATAGACACACACACATATGTGTGTATGTATATATGGTTGGAAATATTATGACAAGCTAAGTTATTGAGAGGGGAGGGGTGAATCAGTAACTTCTAAAACTCTTATCCCAATTAGCATTTAATCCTTTATATTAATTTTAATTAAACTTCATGCATGGGAAATTGAAAAACATAAAAAACATATTAAAGAGAACAAATTTCCACAATCCATTATATTGTACTGGTATGTTTCTGGATTCGATTGTGTTAAGATTTTTACCATCAACGTTTCGAATCACACTACGTGATCCATCATCAGGATGAAGAGCAAGAGAATGTGCTTCTCTTGCTCTTCATCCTGATGATGGATCACGTAGTGTGATTCGAAACGTTGATGGTAAAAATCTTAACACAATCGAATCTAGAAACATACCAGTATAATAAAAAACATACACAACACTTCAACACAAGATTTGGTGACCCAGAAACCTTCCAAATATAAAGTAAAACTAGGGTGGGGATGATACCCACAAGCTTTAGTACTAAAGTATAAAGTTGGCTTGTTAAGGCTTACAATGATCACTTTTGATGATCTGCCCTATTAGGAGTAGTAAGGACTGCTAGGTCCACCTTGTCAAAGGGTTTACAAACATACAATGAAGTATGAACTCAATAAAGAGATTTACATAAGACTGTTAGGTCTACCTTCTTAAAGGATTTGACTGATCCACCTATTAGGATGAAATAGTAGCTGATCTCTAATCTGCAACTTGGTTTGCTAAATCAGATTCCTTTGATGTACAAATCACCTTCTTGTGATAGATGAATGTTTGTTGCTCCTTATACAACTATAGCCTTTGTAATTTGTTCTTCTACTCTTTTCTGATGATTACATTACTTCTCTTTGATGATTTGAATGTGATACAATACATTACATACATATTAATCCAATTACATAATTACAAAGTTGGCTGCAATACAAGTTTACACACATATTACAAAGTCGGCCAAAGTGTAGAAACTCAAGCTCTAAAGGTTGAATCGATGAGGTTTTGATACTCGACATCCACTATCAATGCTCAACATTATCATGCACTTCGTAGACGTAGAAGCTCGGTCCATACTAATCACTTCCAAGTATTCTTGAACTTTGTTTGCACTAGTGACTCGATGAATACTATGAAACTCAACATATAAACAAAATCACTTGATTCATACTACATAGCTCAGGTAAACACTATCACCTCGAGTTCGATATAAACTGAGTCTCTTGGTCAACACTATGTAGCTCAATTAACACTAGACTTACATCACATCAACTTTAAACTTGATAAACACTATACAACTCAGGTTACATTAGTAAACTTGGCATACATTGAAATGGTCAGTTTACACTATTGATCTTCAACTCTATAGTAACTGCTCGGTTCAAACTAAATTTTTTAGGACTTAGTAGCAACTAAAATGCTTGGTTAACATTGTTAACTATACAATATGCTTAGTATGAACTAAAAATCTAAATGTGTATGTCACTAATAACAAACATGACTAGAATGTTAACAATCTCCCCCTTTGGCATTAGTGACAAAAACACTTATCAGTCAAAACTAAATTATCCATCACCTTATATCTCCAAATCGGTAGAGTATACTATTTTTGAGATTTTTCAAAATTTGATTTTGTAAAGAGTATATTTCTATACATGGTAATGCTTCCTCCAAAGTATAATATATAGTATACTATACATATAATGTACATTTTCTTTACACTTTTCTTACAATCTTCTCCCCCTATCTTTTAACATCTTTCGCCTCATGACTTCTATAGTATCTCCCCTTTATATCATCTTATATCTTATATCTTCTCCCCCTTTTTGACATTAATGCCAAAGATTTATACTATATGTATTTACATAGTGATGCCAAAATGAGACAAGAAGTCTGAATATACCTTTAGTATGATTGCCAAAGTCTTGTCCTAGCTCTCTTGCAAGACCTTGCATGTGTGCAATGCCACCTACACTTCTGCTGATAGTTCAATCATATGGTCTGAAATAGAGAAATTATTATCATGGATGAGGGTTTTTGAATAAGCAATATGCTTCTGCAATGCATCCATGTTAGGAAGAATCATATTTTGAATATCTACCAAAGTAGATATGATTCTAGCCTCTTCTCTAAGAAATTCTGTCTGCATATCTATCAAAAATCTGATCCTTTTGAAATGGGTAGAGCTTGAACTTGGTTCAAGATGCAATTGTTGAGCACTTGCCTTAAGATCTTCATCAATCTCAAACAAATTGTCTTTTATTTCCTTTGTAAAACTTGAAATATCCCATAATTTACCAAAAAGTAAAGTTACATTAGTACAAGAAGTTTCAAGAGAAGTCAAAATAGTAGATAACTCTACTTCGTAAATGGAAATCTTTTGAGAAATAAGTTCTGAGACCTTATTCTCAAACTTTTTATCTGATTTCTGCAATAACTTATCTTGTCCATCTAGAACTTCGTTACACTTTTGGACTGCTTCTGCCAACTAATAAAAAACTGGTTGAGAAGCATTAGCCTCTATACCTATACTCTCTGCCAAAATATTCTTGGTATCCTCAATGATTTAAAATTCTTTATCTCTTTCCTCTCTTAGCCTCTATTGCTTGTCTTTCTTTTGGAGTAATTCTCTAAAGGTTTTCATTTGATCAGGATTGAGTTTTGAAATATCCCAATTAGGAATCACAATTTCCTCATCAAGATCTACATCCTCCTCTATTTCCTTACTTTTACCCAAAAATTTTGTGCTTGGTTGAGGCTTGGTCTCAACTATCCTTGCACTTATCGCATACGTACTCGGAATGGAAACAATTGTTGAAATAGAGGGGCTTCCTGCAAAAATGGATACTACACTTACTATAGAAATACTAGTAGAAATACCTGTTCTATCCAAATTGATGTATCCAAAACCATTGAAAAGGGAGGAGTTTTCAGCTCGATAGATGAAGTAGTTGACACTTCAGTCAATGATGTGCTGAGTTGCATTGGTGCAAAGATTGATTGGATGCTTGCACTTGTAGTGCTAGTCACAATCAATCCTACTGAGCTTGTTTTCGTACTTGATGTTTCAATATTTTGCTTCAAGAGTAAGGAAGTGAGGCAATAATTGCTGCAACAATTTTGACTGGGTCAGTTTCCTCAACATCCTATGTACCTTCCTCAATAGCCTCTTGCTTTTGTTCCTATTCATCATCAACATTATCAAAATGTGTTACTTCATCCTTCTCTTCATCATCTTTCTCTTCATCCTTTTCTTGCTCATCTTCATCATCTTTGTCACTTATACTTTTTGGAAAAGCACTCAGTTTGTGAAGAAGATAGATATTTTTCCATGTATTTGTTGCATTCTTCACAACATGCTCTATTTCTTTTAACAAGATTAGACAAGTATTGAATATTAAAGTCAAATTTTCTTCATTTTTCTTTAAAGATTCCTTCACTTCCTTGTTAGTTAGATTTGGCATTAGTTGCCTCAAGGTCTGTTCATGAATATCCTTTGCATTTTTCATTGCATGTTCCCATCTTGGCTTGATTTTATTCATTAAAGCATCTGGAATTTGCTGAGTGAGCTAGTCAAGTGAGTATTTCCATTTGCCCATTTTAGATATCAAAATATCTTCAATCTACTTTTGCTCATTAGCTATTATGGTCTCATATTTTAATGTTTTGAATTTTTTTATCCCAGAACCTAATTCTAATTCCTTCATCCTCTCTTCAAATGTGGGTGGAGACATCTTGAAAATTATGTCTCCTCCTTTCTTGTCTACTTTCTTTTTGGAGGATCTTCTGGTGAATACTGCAGTGGATGTCTTGGTAGGCATAGTAATGATTACCTTGCCCTTTTTCTTTAGTGGTTCCTCTTCCTTTGATTCTTCATCCTTCACTTCTTCATCTTCACCTTTTCCCTTCGTTAACAAAAGAGTAGAACTTGTTTTCAACTTGGTAATCATTTTCTTGCCTTTACTAACTGCCTAAGGGAGCTTGATCTCTAGTTCTATCAAGGCCTTAGCCTCATCACATGTGCCAAAATATGTAGACTTGGGGTCAACTAATTCATTTATTAGTGCCTCAATTATATCCTTAGTTTCATCAATATTTACCTCATATCACAGAGGTTTCACCCATGTAGTTCTAGGCCTAACTGTCTGAATATATACCTCATCACTATCCACCATAAAACATACATCATCCTTATAGTCTTCAACTAGTTTCTTGGGGATTCGGTATCCGTTATTCATTTTCTCCTTGGAAGCATCAAAATAATTATCCATAATACTACTGTAATTTTCTCCCATCTCAACAATGTATTCATTAATCTGGTAGAGTACTAGCACATCTTTCCTCCAAACAATAGTACCCTTTGATGGAAAGAATTTTTGAACATAAAAGAATAACATGTCAATAGAGAGCCAAACTTACATGGATTATTCTTCGATGTCCTGATGCTCTCCATGTTCTTGTTGAATTGATTCAATGGTAGCTTGGAAAGCTCAAGAGAAAGGTTGTTCTTGACTACTTTGTATGCTAGGTCAACTACTTCACATGACACACTATTCAACCTGCTCAAACTGTAGATCTTGTGTGCAATGACATGAATCCCAAACTTCAATTCCATGTCAGTGACATTGTTAATCTTCATTCCCCTACCATCCCACTTGACTAGGGTTTTCTTCTCCAGTTTGATCTGACCTAGGGTTTTAATTATTTTCACGTTGGCCAGCATAAGGAGACCAATGATCTTATGGATCATCTTCTTGGTAATCAAAATTGGTTGCTCCAACCACAACTATCCATTATGCATATGTATGAGGATAAACCTAATCCATTTCACTTGGAAATCACAGGGCATGTGAGGAATATGGGATAAACCCTTGGCTTTGAGATGTTGATGCTTAGGTTTCAAAATGCTATCAACAAATAACTCCTTTAAACATTCATCCATTTCTAGGGTGCCAATATCTTAAATCACACATTTAAAATAAGAATGAATATCATTGATCAATAGTACCTTGGGTGGGATTTGTGACTGTGCTCCACTCGGATCTAGGGTTTCAGTGACTACAAGAGTGAGCTTGAAATTTGGTGCCTTCCATTCTACACCATGAAACAACATATCTAAACCTCATTTCTCTTTGCTGCTGGTAGCTACCATCTTCACTCAGTAGGGTTTGAGAGAATTCAAAAATTTTGACAACAATTTGCTCAAATCATTTGATTGCTCTTGAAGATCACTCTGCATAGTTTTCTCTCTAAAATTCAGTTAAAAATGACTTCGATTTCATTTCTTTTATCAAAATTTTCCATAAATTCCTGGTATGAAAGTTAGATGAATTGAATAGATTTTCATCCACTTTACTTGCATTGATTACTTAGTAGTGTCTTCCATCATTCGGTACTCATATAAGATTTGGTTACTCCTGACCTTGCTCGGTAGAGTCTGTGACCCAACCTCACTTGGTAAGGAAGGTAACTCGATAGTAACTGGTACCTCTTACTTGGTGATCCCTTTGTATCTTGAATGTTGTGATAACTAGAACTAATTTAGATGTCTTCCTTGGTATCCTAGTTCCAATTTTCCTTTGAGAAATCAAGTGGAAATGGTGGAGTCACCTAATTCTTGAGTGACTTGATCATTATTGCCCAGACTTGCATTCTCATTAGACCTTGGAACCCATTGTTGTCTCATTTATTTTATGATGTTATCAACTTTTTCCTTATTTTCATCTTCTATTCTTCCAGTGTTCATACAGTTCTTCGCAAGATGACCAAGTTTTGTATATATAAAACATCTTTTGGTAGTATCTCTTTTCCAGATGTGACGCTTTACACAATTCCTTCTAATGTGTCCAAATTCTCCACAATAATTACATTTGCACTAGGTGTTATAGTCCTAACCAAATATAGCTTTCACAATATGTTCTACTAGTTTTAATATCTTGGTTTTACATTTTAATGACTTATGCCCATGCTTCTTACATTTCTAACATTTGCCTTCAAATCTTGGTTTCTCTTTGCATTCATTTTCCCTATGACCATGTTGATTATAATTGTAGAATTTTTCTTTCCCATTGCTCCAACATTTGTTTGAAGTATGACCTATCTTACCATAATAACAGCAAGTAGGTTTTTGGTTTCTTTGAGTTCCTTGCTCGGATGATTCTCCTTCTTCTGTATATCCAATTCCTACTTTTCCTTTTTGTCTAAAGTGACTCAACTTATTTAAATAATTCATGTTTTCTTGGGATTTCAACATTCTTTCATTGGTTTGCCTCACAATGTTTAGATCATTCCGCAATTTGTCATTCTCTGATCTTAGGTTCATGATTTCTGCATTTGCATTGGTGAGCTGATCAATGAAGTCTACTTGTTGAAGGGATAGGTGCTGAATTTCATTTTTCTTTCTTTCTATCTCTTCTCTTATCACACAATCTACTTGTTTTTCTCTTCCATTACTACACACAATCTCACTAATTGAATTTCTTGCTCTCTTCTTAGTTTTTTTACTTCTTCTTGGAGAGTATTATTCCTTTCTAGTAGTTCTTTGATTCCTTCATTGGTTTCATCTGAATTTCTTGGATAGATGTCTTCAATTCTTTCTTCAATGTAGACTAAATCATTCATCTGGATTGTAAGATCTTTTCTTCTTTTTAGAGATTGGGAGAGTTTTTGTTTTGCTTTCTTGAGTTGTCCAATGGCCAATTCCAAATCTAGCTTCTCATTGTCAATAGCTTTGTCAAGTTTGAATACCTCCATTGCCTTTGATCTTTGCTCAAGCTATTAAAATTTTTATTGAGAACCACAATGCTCTAATACCAATTGTTGGAAATATTATGACAAGATAAGTTACTAAGAGGGGAGGGGTGAATAAGTAACTTCTAATTTTTTTGTCCCAATTAGCACTTTATCCTTTATATTAATCCTGATCTAACTTCATGCATGAGAAACTGAAAAATATAAAAAAATACACAACACTTTAACACAAGATTTGGTGACCCAAAAACCTTCCAAATAGAAAGTAAAACTGGGGTGGGGATGATACTCACAAGCTTTAGTACTATAGTATAAAGTTGGCTTGTTAAGGCTTACAATGATCACTTTTGATGATCTACCCTGTTAGGAGCAGCAAGGATTGCTAGGTCCACCTTGTCAAAGGATTTACAAACATACAATGAAGTATGCACTTGGTAAAGAGATTTACATAATATTGTTAGGCCTACCTTGTTAAAGGATTTAATTGATCCACATATTAGGATGAAACAATAGCTGATCTCTGATCTACAACTTGGTTTACTGAATGCGATTCCTCTGATGTACAAATCACCTTCCTGTGATAGATGAATCTTTGCTGCTCCTTATATAACTATAGCCTTTGTAATTCATTCTTCTACTCTATTCTAATGATTACATTACTTCTCTTTGATGATTTGAATGTGATACAATACATTACATATATATCAATCCAATTACATAATTACAAAGTTGGCCACAATACAAGTTTACACACATATTACAAAGTCAGCCAAAGTGTAGAAATTCAAGTTCTAAAGACTGACTTGGTGAGGTTCTGATACTCGACATCCACTGTTAATACTTGGCATCATCATGCACTTGGTAGACGTAGAAGCTTGGTCCATATTGATTGCTTAGAAGTGGTCTTAAACTTGGTTTTCACTAGTGACTTAACGAATACTATGAAACTCAACATATAAATTGAATCACTTAATTCATACTGCATAGCTCGATACACACTATCATTTCGAGCTCAGTATAAATTGAGTCTCTTGGTTAACACTGTGTAGCTCAGTTAACACTAGACTTACATCACATCAACTACAAACTTGGTAAACATTGCACAACTCAATTTACACTAGTTAACTTGGCATACACTAAAATGATCAGTTTACACTATTGATCTTCAACTTTGTAGTAACTGCTTAGTTCAAACTAAAATCTATCCATAGGACTTGGTAGCAATTGAAATGCTTAGTTAACACTATTAAAAATACAATATGCTTGATATGAACTCACTATCTAAATAAGTGTATGTCACTAATAACAAACATGACTAGAATGTCAACATATATACATATACATATACGTAAAGAGAAGCTTCTCTATTCACTTGCTGAGGGAAATATAAAGAGATGCATGTTTAGAAGGAAAACAAAGAACATTTACATAGGTACCTCTTCTCCCATTGAAGAAAATCATAGAGCAAGGGAACAAAGATCACAAGGGCACAAAATGAAAATGAAATGCACTGATCACAAGGGAATGACAACAAAATCCTAGATCTCCACTGATCTCCACCAATGTTCAGAGCTCTTCACCCTCATTCGGAACTCTCCACCATCTTTCATGCACAACTCTCCATAATCAATCAAAACAAATGGGGAATGATTAATGTCATGTTTTTTAATTTTTAATTTTTATAACACATATTCCACAATCCATAAGATTTGTTTCTATATATACATATATACATACATAGACACACAAATATGTGTGTTTATGTATGTATATATACACATATATATACATATACATATGTATATATACATACATACATATACATATACATACATACTTATATACATACACACAAACACACATATACATACATACACATATACATACATACATGACAACAATAATGCACTTTGTCAGAGTTTACAGTTGTTCAAAAAAATTTATATTTTACATGAAAATGCACTTGAATAATAGTTAGCTCAAAAGAAAGAACATGGTTTTGCAAAAATATGGAAAGTGCTTGACATGAGAGATCTACAAGTGAGGGTATTAACCAATCTTGAGAACTTGAATGTTGAGATGAAAGCTATTGATGATCAAACACCTATGTAAGAGTTACAACACAATGTGAAGTTGATTTTAGATATGGTAGAGGCAGATATTCATAAGTTTGATAATAAAAATTTAAGGCACAAGAGAGAAGGAGTGACTTTAGAAAGAGAAGGAGAAGGAGTAGCTTTAGAAAGAGACTGCATGTTAGAAACATCAGCTAGACAACATAGAGGATATTATGGGAGCCACTAGATAGAATCTAGGAAAGTTTTGTGGTAGGTACTATTAAATTGGGATTACTTGCAAGTGTCTTTGAGAATTTATAGTCCAAATATTGGTAGGACTGCAAGTAATGCAATTTTTCATCTATTGCATCTGCATTTTCTTATAAGAGTGTTTCAAGTATTGGAACAATCTCCCTGGAATGATCCCAAGTATCCATTGCTTATAAGAGTATTTCAAGGCTTGGACCCACTTCAACATCCTTTACGTGGTTTAGAGGTAATGTAATTGTGGTAGAGTCTTCTACAAGGGAATGAGCCTTGTGATTATGACATTTACACAGAAGCAAAACTTTCTTCTTTAGCTCCTTACATTCAACTCTTCACTGAAGTTATTCTTCCAACAGTGAGAATAGCTACTGCAAATTCTTAGGAGCCAAGGGACCCTGAACCTATCCTACATTTTCTGGAGACATGGGATAAGTTACTACCAGCTTCAGTAATTCATAACATTCTAGATCATATAGTGATGCTCAAATTAATAGCAATAGTAGATACTTGGGATCCTCACAGGGAGAGTGTGCCAATACATGCATGTTTACATAATTGGCTTCCATTGTTTGACCGGATTATGGAGCCTTTATATCCAACCATTCATTATAAATTGAGGAATGCGATTCATGCCTGGCATGCAAGTGATGCATTTGCATATGCAATTTTATCACCTTGGAAAACTATATTTGATCCTAGTAGTTGGGAGCAACTCATTGTTCATTTTATTGTACCTCATCTAATGATAGTTCTATAGGAATTTTTAATCAACCCAACTAATCA